>JADBJO010002286.1:309714-326713 GCA_016801955.1 Conus betulinus
TCACACGCACTCAAGCACACACACGCACGCACGCGCTTCATACGTAAACAGTCGTTATCTAGTTTTCAACTGTGTGTTATGAAATACGGGGAAAATCCCAAATTTAAATATGCCTTTCCTTCCCAACAAAATCCTTCATTTAACAGAGTCTAGAATATTGTCCGACTATTTTTCTTAAATCCATTTGGATATCATTCTCAAACATTCAGTTTGGGGAGAAAGCTAATTCTGAAATGTCGATTTCTGATTTTCTAAGTCGAGTATTCAGAAGTTCTCCATCATTTTAGAAATATTTAAAATATGCCCGGATGTATGCGGAAATGAGTTTGTAAATATTATTATTATTGTTTTTGTTGTTGTTGTTGTTGTTGTTATGATTACTTTTATAGCGCCTGTTCTCGGTTAGGGACCAAGCTCTAAGCGCTTTACAATCCGCATTCTCGTTTACACAACGGGCCGCCTACCTGGGAAGTGCCGACTGAAGAGCTGCCAGCTGGCGCTTCATTCAGTCGTTTCCCTGTGTCATTCAGCCTATATCGTTCATTCAGTGTAACAACTCTTTCATTCTTTCGATTTTTCACACAGAGCGCATGCTATGCGTAACGTGTCCTCCATACCAACGGCCAAACTGGCCTTCTCCTCCAAAAGTTGGTGATGGGATTTCACGTGTGTGCAAGATGTTATGCGTGCGTTCACACACGGAACCTCAGTTTATAGTCTCATTTGAAGGACTATTTGGGAAATGGGGTCAGAACCAATGTTAACTCCGAGGGAAAATCCCCCTATACCGAAACGGCCCGGCGGAGATTCGAACCCGGAAGCCCAGGATCACCGGTGTGATTACGAGTTCGGCGCTCTACCACTGAGCTATTCCGGGTCGGAAGGCAGAGGGGGAAGCAGAATGGGAAAGAGGAGGTTCCGTGTTTTTGATCATTTGGTAGATCCAGCTCTATAGGTTAACCCAGTGCAGTTCACACACACTCACACTCACACACACACACACACACACACACACACACACACACCTGTGAACACTTAACCACTTAAGTGCCATTGACCGAAATCTGGGAGCTGACATCTATTTCATACAACGTGGCAGCGAGCAGTCCCCCTTTACCCCTTCTTGCCCCAACCCCCCCCCCCCCCCCCCTCCCCCCCCCCCAAAAAAAAAAAAAAAAAAAGTCATGAACTGGATGGTCCCCCGTTGTTCCCATTCACTACAGTTATATATATTAAAAAAAAAAAAAATGTTGCAAGTCCGTGTCAATCTTGGCAACGCGTCCTTCTTAAGCTGATGATGACTTTCAAACAATTTCAAAACAACACCTGCACAATATTCCAGGCTTGGAGTTCCTGAAGTAGATAGATAGACTCATTGATTGACAGAAAGATAAATAGACAGATAAATAGATAGATTGATTGCTTGCTTGCTTGTGGAGCCGTGTTCAATGTTTTGGCTTGGGATTTTGTACACACACACACACACACACACACACACACACACACACACACACACACACTTACGCACGCACGCACGCACGCACGCACGCACGCAAACACATTTACACACACATACGGAGAGAGAAAATGTTTGTTAAGATCAACAATTTTGTGTTCCACAAGGGCATTTCGTTTATGTAAATGTGCACATATCATATGTGTGTTTGAAAGTACAAACATGGATAATAAGTTGAGTGTGAGGGTTTTTTTTTTGTTTGTTTTGTTTGTTTTGTTTTGTCTTTTTCGTTTGTTCGTTTTTGCTTGTTTGTTTGTTTGTTTGTTTTATTATTGTAGTAAATGTCTAATATCATCTGGCGGTGAAAAGGCACAAAATAAACCACTGAACTGAACTGATATGTGAGAGAGAGAGAGAGAGAGAGAGAGAGAGAGAGAGAGAGAGAGAGAGAGAGAGAGAGAGAGAGAGAGGGAGAGACGTCCATCAAGAAGGGGCCAACACACCCTTGGAACATGAAGATCTAAGTTCAGTCTTCGGAGATACTAATTATTCAATTCAAGTTTGCAGAAAGTATAGCTCCCCTGTGATAGCAATACCCTGTCGTCCATACTCACCACTGCTGTTATCAGAAAAGATACAGGCGTACTTCGACCTTCACAATGTCCACGGTCTCACTGGTAAGATTTATTGAAAGTCAGCTTGTACCCTCCCTGTCCCCATCCTCACCGCCACACCCTACCCCTCTCACTACCACCACCACCGCCGCCGCCACCCTTCTTTTGCACTTCCTTCTCCTTCCTGTACCCTCCTCTGCTAATCTCTTATACAACAAGCGTTTCTTGTTTACCCGTTTTCCTCTTCATATGCTACGGTGTGGACAACTTCTTCAACATGTTTGAGAAAGTTATAGACACACACAAAAAAGACATTGTAGGCTGTTCATCAATGAAATAGTGGATTCATGGCGTTGTCAGTGTTTTGTCCTCATATATATATATGAGAGAAAAGCCTATTGAGATTATATAGCTAAGTCCAGATCTAACAATATGCAACTGTATTTTTGTTTTTACAATATAAAATACGATCTGTTAGAAGGCACGAAAAAATGAAATATTCTAAGCTTGTCGGTCAAATCTACCGAGCAAATACTTTACTTCAAGATTATTTTCCTTAAATGTTAAGGACTAAACATGTTGCCAACACGCTGTACTGATCATTCGTGTCTTAAAAATAAATTCACTGGTAAATCTTTCGTACGGACTGTATGATACTGAACGTAATATGTCACATTGTCTAATTGGTTATCTGATATAATTTCTGTTTCATATGCTTTAACATTTCAGTTTCAATTCGGTAATGATTGCTTTTAGAATTCCAGAATGTTGTTGTTTCTTTTGATTTTTTTTTTTTTTAATCTTTTCGTAAAATACTGGAGTACAGTGAACACATCTGAAATAAACATTTCGTTCACAGATAGAGAAGAGTTAGCGAATTTCACAGATATCAGAGGACTCTTCGTCTTTTTTTTTTTTTTGTCTTCTTTTTTTTTGCCGACCGCAAAGGGCCATATCAGGGTTGTCACTGCGTTGAAGTACACGTGTGAGTGAGCATGCGCGCACACACACGGACAAAGACACAAAACATACGCAGAAACGCGTTCACTCACTCATGCACGCACGCATAGACACATTTACACACACGCGCACACGCGCGCGTGCACGCGCACACAAACAGAGAGAGAGAGAGAATTGCACGCACACGCGCGCGCGCGCACGCGCGCGAGCACACACACACACACCACACACACACACACACACACACACACACACGCACACACACACACACACACACACACAAGGGCGCGCGCACACACCCTCGAACGCACGCAAGCACACAGGTACGCACGTACGAATACATGCACACACTCAAGCTCGCACATACACATGCGTCCACGTGCGCGCGCGCGCGCGCGCGCGCGCACACGCACACACACACACACACACACACACTACACACACACTACACACACACACACACACACTACACACACACACACACACACACACACACACACACACACACAATGCATGCATCTGGTGACGACACAGCCAAACGCTGTCTTGGCAAGAATGTTCTTTTAAAGCTGAGTAAATATTTAAAATTCAGCAAAATGGTGTAAGTTTATGATGACCAGCCTGCTCTGTGTTTTAGTGATTATGCCATTACGCCTTTAATACACATAAAACGCTTCCTGCATTTTGCTTAGTTATTTTGTGTCATGTTGAAGTGGATTACATTGTTTTTTTTTCTTTTGTTTTATGTCCTCCATACCCCAAAGGGGTGACAGGATAATTAAATCTTGAATCTTGATCAGGCGGTATCGCCAGGGAAACAGGGGAGATAACCTGCAGCAATTGCGGGAGATGGAACGACTGCAATGATGAGCAGCAGACAAGTAAGGGAGAGGAAGGAAGGAGGGAGAGAGGGGAGAACGGGAGCATTGAGATGTCGGGGAGGGTGGAGGAGGGAGGAGGGAATGGTGGTAGGTAGAGCGAGTTAACCCTTCCGGAGAGAGCAGATTCCTAATCTGCCTTGTTTCCCAGCGCTAGTTGAGTTCGCGGTCAGTCTCTTCAAACGCTGGTCATCCCAATATTTTTCTGGCTCTTGTGCTCGATTCTTGGCGAAAAGTTTAGCAAAATGATCATCCCCCCCCCCCCCCCCCCCCCCCCCCCCCCCCCGCCTTTCCTTCCGTTTTCTTCTGTGTTATTTTATTTATTTCTTTATTTCTTTCTTTCTGTCTGTCTTTCTCTCTCTCTTCTTTCTTTCTGTCTTCTCTTTCTATCCTTCCTTCTTTCTTTCTTCCTTCCTTCCTTCCTTTCTTCCTTCCTTCCTTTCTTCCTTTCCTACTTGCTTCCCTTCCTTTATATCTTCCTTCTCTTTCCTACTTGCTTTCCTTTCCTTTCTTTCTTTCTTTCTTTTCTTCTTTTTCCTTCTTTCTTTTCTTTCTCCTTCTTTCTTTCTTTTCTTCTTTCTTCCTTTCTTTTTCGCTTTCTTTCTTTCTTCTTTCTTTTCTTCTTCCTTCATTCCATTCTTTCTTTCTTATTCCTTCCTGTCTTTCTTTCTTCCTTTTCTTATTTCTCTCTTTCTTCCTTCCTTTCTTTCTTTCTTTCTTTCTTTTCCTTGCTTTCTTTCTTTCTCTCTTCTTCTTTCTTTTCTTTCTTTCTTTCTTTCTCTCTGTAACCTGTTCAGATTGTACTTGCTTTTCCCGTGTAACATCGTCTATGTAGACTATAAACCAGTCAAGCGTAATGGCAGAAGAAGTACTGTTACCAACAGGTTTGCCTTGCACACATCACGGCCCTCTTAAAACCTCCGCTTTTGTCTTGCTGCTTAAAACGCAAACAGAGCTCTTAATGTTTACCAATGGTGAGGAATCTTACAGAATTCGGTAGGCTTAAAATCACCTACCTTCACCTGTCACTGATCCCGGAGCCTTGAAGACCGTTGGGGCGCCACAGAAGACTTCGCAGCTATATAGTTTCTTCCACTCCAGCCGGTTCTTAGACTCTCCTAGGAGGCCAGTCCAGTAATCCATAATTGAGAGAGACGTGAAAAACAAGTTTATAAAAACTAGCTTAGCTTATTTCGGTTCAAAATCCACTGAATCTTTCATGCAGACGAGAGACATGTCTTCGATGTTAGAGCTCAGAAAGAAATTCTTTCGTGGTTACATGTCGCCATTATGATTCTTACCCCCAGTACTATAAATAGTAAAGTGTTCTGGTTGGTCGCTTGATCTGAGCCAAATTCATTCTCAAACCCGTCTGCTGTTGAGATCTAACAACCAGTGTGCGTATATTTCAATGAAAATGAAATCTGTCCTTCGCATACAGGTGTTATACAGTATATTGAAAATGTCTTTTTCTTTCCAAAACCCCATCTCTCTCTAACCGATTTTTCCACTGACACATTTGTTGTTGTTGTTGCTGTTGTTTATTTGTTTTGTGTTGTTTTATTTCGATTCGATTCGTTTTATTTACTTTGTTTCCTTTTGCTTTGTTTTTTTTTCCTTTCGTTTCGTTTCGTTTCATATGTTTTGTTTTGCTTTGTTTTGTTTCGTTTCGCTTATTTGTTTAGTTTCCTTTTCTTTTTCTTTCGTTTCATTTTATTTGTTTTGTTTCGTTTTGTTTCCTCTTTTGTTTGTTTTCACTTGCGGGAATGCAAGGAGGGGGTCATTATTCTGTCATGGTTGATCAAAGGTCCCATCCTGTCACACAGCGTTGTGAGTAGACACACGACAAATTAAAGATTGGTTTAACTGTAGAGCATTTACGGGTAATGATGTTAAAAGAAATGAATTTTGACGCAGAACATTCTGCTGTATAATCAAGTAAAAAGGATTGATTTTTTTTTTTTTTTGTTGTTGTTGTTGTTGTTGTTGTTGTAAAAAGAACAGTTTGCTGTTTGTTAACTCGGGAGTATTTTGTATTACAGTTCTCCCCAAAGCGCTGCGTGTTTCGGACAACAAATCGCACTTCTATCAACAATGGAAGATTTTGCGTGCGTGCACGTGTATGCGTGTGTGTGTGTGTGCGCGCGCGCGCACGTGCGTACGTGCGTGTGTGTATGGGTGTGAAGTTTCGTGTTCCAGTGCTAATGAGGAAAAGTTCATATATCGGGAAGAGGGAAGGGAAGGGGGGGAGGGGAAGGGGAGGGGAGGGAACGGAGAAGCAGCAACTTTTTTTCGCTCGCAGAATGAAGTATACTGGCCCAAAAGTTTCTGAAAGGGGGAGTGGGGAGGAGGGGGATGGAAAAGCGAGAGTGAAAGGGAGAGGCGAAAAGAGAAAAAGACAGGGAACCGGGGGGGGGGGGGGGGAGGGGGGAGGGCGGAGAAGAAGTCGCAATGTGGGAGCAGAACTTACTCTCTTTTCGGAGAATCAGTAACTACAAAGTTGTTCAGCAGAAATATGCAGTATATAATCCACCCTTTGTCTCGACAATATCTGCTGATGATGCGTTTTTCAGACAATTTTTTTTGTTGTTTTTTTTTTTTTTCCCAAGAACGCACTTTTTTAAAGACTCTCTCTCTCTCTCTCTCTCTCTCTCTCTCTCTCTCTCTCTCTCTGTTATCCTCGTGAATAACGAATTTTGTCATGTCTCTCTCTCTCTGCGTGCGTGTGTGCGTGTGCGTGCGCGTGTGCTTGTGAGAGAGAGAGAGAGTGAGTGTGTGTGTGTGTGTATGCGCGCGCGCGCGCGCGTGTATGTGTGTATATATGTGTGTGTATTGTCGTCGTTGTTTGTTTGTTTGTTTGTTTAGTTTTATTATTATTGGACCAAGAAGAAAGCTGGAGATACGGTTTCAGGACCTGACAAATAATGAAGTCACCTTGCCAAAAATTCCCTGATGAAGAGTGAGGAGACGGAGACAAGAAAGTACGGAAGAACGAGAGGAAGGAGAGCTAGGGGACGGGGGGAGAGGGAAGACAGTGAGGAGGGGGGAGGAGCTGAAATGCTGGCATGGCAGCAGACTTCTCTGTCTCTCTGCCTCCCTGTCTCTCTGCCTCAGAGAGAGAGAGAGAGAGAGAGAGAGAGAGAGAGAGAGAGAGAGAGAGAGAGAAGTCTGCTGCCATACCAGCATTTCAACTGAAAATCAGTCGGGATGAAAAAAAGCATAAACTGGGAATATAGAACTTTTTTTTAACGAGAAATTTAAACTAGTGATGAACGTATAAATTCATATAGTTATAGATGGATGGTAGAGTTTGGCATTTAATTATTCCTTTGGTGTATGAGCGCATCCATGGATGTTGAGATAATAGCATTGTTTTCATTTATGTTTCTTGTGGATTTACTGTTAACGTCATTTGCTTTTTGCTTCGCACCCCCCCCCCCCCCCCCCCCCCCACCCCCCCACCCCCCCGCCCCCATGTCATCAAGGCTGTATAGCTAATGACATTAAAAAAGGGTTCAGTGTTTCTCTCTCTCTCTCTCTGTGTTGTGTGTGTGTGGTGTGTGTGTGTGTGTGTGTGTGTGTGTGTGTGTGTGGTGTGTGTTGTGTGTGAATTGAATCAAACCCTCAAAAGTGGAGGAGGAGAGGGCGGTAATAAGATCCACCATAAGTATTGTTTACAACATTTTGTTGATGATACGTTTCTCTTACAATTTCTTTTCTTTTTTTCTTTTTCGCTTCCTACTGCTCTCCCCCCTGAATGCACTCTTAAGACACTTTTCAACGTTTGCTTTTTTGTTTGCTTGTTTCTTTGTTTGTTTCTTTGTTGGTTGGTTGGTTTTGAATACTCGATTAGGTAAACGGAGGAGACAGGGATTCAGGACCTGATAAACATTCCCCAGCTAATCACCCCCTCTACACTGACACAGAAACAGGGGCAGCAATGCTTTCAGATGAGCAAAGCGAGATAACTCCGCTGACGGTGACTGTTCGTGTTAGATTCCCCGCGTGCCCAGACAGGATGCAGACGCGCGCGCGCGCGCGTGTGTGCGTGGTGTGTGTGTGTGTGTGTGTGTGTGCGCGCGCGTGTGTGTGGTGTGTGCATATAGATGTTAATGTGTGTGCATGTGTGTGTGCGCGCGCGCGCATGTGTGTATGTGTGTGTGTGTGTGTGTGCGCGCGCGCGCGCGTGTGTGTGTGTGAATGAATGAATGCGCATCCAAGCATATATGTGAGTTAACCCCCTTCACCCTAGCATCATCCCTGTATCCCTGCTCCCCATCCCTCTTCCTACACACACACACACACACACACACACACACACTCATACATTTATGCAGACAAATGCACGTGCGCTGATACATAGTGTCACACCGAATGATGTTAACACAGTGAATAAAAGCAGATGTTTCATAATGTAATTATGCGCATGCGCACGACCTCTGTGTGTGTGTGTGTGTGTGTGTGTGTGTGTGTGTGAGAGAGAGAGAGAGAGAGAGAGAGAGAGAGAGAGAGAGAGAGAGTGATGAAGAGGCACGGGGAATATGTGTTTTCATGATATCAATCTTTTGAACGGTTTTAATTTTCTGTGCTTGATTTTCATGGTTCATATTTTGCTTTGCCTTTCGTTTGTAATGATTGGACATTCTGTAAAACTGTATACTTTGTTTTTGTTGGTTTCTTTTGTTTGTTTTTTTTTTTGAGGGCACAGAGTGTAAAGAAGCTTTCACTTTATCTATTCGCCCTCGTTCAAATATTTGTATTCGTGTTCGTATTCGTATTTACTCTCTCCTCTCTTCTCTCTCTCTCTCTCTCTGCGTGCGTGTGCGTGTGTGTGTGTGTGTGTGTGTGTGTGTGGCATATACACACACAAACACACACTCCGCGCGCACGAGTGAACCAGATAAACGACCCTTCAGCTAACAAGCCACTTACATTATATCTCCGTATCTGCAAGAACGGGCACAGTTGGCAGAGAAACGAGATAAGACAACTCTGATGACGCTGACTGTCATACTGCAAGACAGCTGCTAGCATACCGTGACACGATGCAGCAGCGTGTGTGTGTGTGTGTGTGTGTGTGTGGGGGGGGGGGGGGGGGGGGGGTCCTGACCTACATTTCACCGCCATCCAGGCCCTTTCCACTACCACCACCCTCCTGTTGCTTCCAAAAAGTCCCACCCCCATCACACGCACACACCTCCATATTTCCATTCAATTTACATTCCCCTGTATATTTTATCCCCGAAGCAAGAATTTAGACCGCTGCGTGTACCAGTCAGGGGACGTTATTCATGAGGGGGAAAAAATAATGAATGCATATAAATAGAAAGGACTTCCATTTCAACCTTTAACCCCTTGAAGAAAGCAGTTGTTGTTGTCTCGAAGATAAGTAGATTCTGAAAACGCAAGGAAGGCAATCAGAGAGTAGCTAGTTTGATTTTGTCTTTTTGTTCTCTCTCTCTCTCTCTCTCTCTCTCTCTCTCTCTCTCTATATATATATATATATATATATATATCAGGTAAGAGAAGATAATCTATTGATGGAAGGAAGCTCAACAAAAACAGACAAGGAAAGATAATTTATCAAGGAGCGCCCGAATAGATTATCTACTTATATCTGTGGCTTCGCAGTCACTGGGTGATAGAAATGTATCGGATTATGTGATTCGCCGAATTCAGTTAACTCTGCTGCGATTGGTTCCCGAGAAGACGGTAATTCACCTGTAGAAAAATCCAACGTATGTGATTTTTTTCCCCGCCAAAAAATGAATTATGCAAATTCCAAAAAAGTAAAGTGCAGCTTCTTGTTGACACTGATCACTGACTTTTTTTAATGATAATGACGATGCGGTGTTTTTGACATTTATTGGTAGATGTATTAAGCTTACTTCTAGCTTGTTTTTATGCCCTTGCTTTGCTCCTAATAAATGTATTCACACACACACACACACACTGATATCCAGCGCAGACAATCAAACTTGTTGTTATGAATATTCGGGTGATTCTTCAGTAAGCTTAGCCTCTAGAACTTCACCGATATAGTCGTCACCTTCTTTGTGCGTTTCTTTTTTTTTTTTTTTTTTTTTTTTTTTTTTTTTTTCATGGGTTCCGGGTCCGGGACCTCAAAACGCTCAGAGTCCCTACTCTGATTTTTTTTTCTTCAACCATTTTGACCTTTCACAGCTTGTATCCATTTGCTTTTGTTGTGAAACACGACTGACCCTTGACAGGGCCTAAACAGTGAACTTCAAAACACCGTTTTCTTATATTAGTACATCAGCGTTTCTTGAAGATTTTATCAGCACTGTTTCTGGTTAAACTTAATCAGTAACAGTTTTCTTCTAAAAAAAAAAAAAAAAAAAAAAAGAAGAAGAAGAAAGCTAACGATTGGAATGTCATTAGTTAAGAACTCTAAGACTTGGATTTAAGCCCCCCCCCCCCTCTCTCTCTCTCTCTCTCTCTCTTCCTCTTTACCATTTTCCCGAAACTCTCCTCGCCTTTAAAAGAAGATAAAAACAGGAATTCCATTTTTCTCTCATTAAGAATGATTTCCTGTATTAGCAACCAGTTTTCGTAGCTCTTATTTGAACTCTTTCCACAGCAGCGGACTGTTTCTCAAGCCTGGCGTATCATGCTGTAGTATTCCCATATTCCAATGGGGATGAACTGGACCTTTATCTAAGGGACTGTATATAGCTTTGACATGCGTTTTCTTCTCCTGAACTGGCAGGGAAAACGCCCACAGTGCCAATGCCTGTTCAGGCGAAGTTGCCGGGCTTGTAAGCTCACATCGGCTGCCCAGAAACCCCAGCACCCGGTTGCTTTGCGTGTCAGTCGATCTGGGCGTAGGCTCAATGTACTGAGTCAGTGTTCGGCTGTATACTGTCGGTGATGTCATGCCACCGGTAGCCTTTGACCCCGGGTGGCAAATCGTGGCCTTCATTTCCTGATGTTTGTTTTGCTGTCGAGAATTGTTGGCCAGCTTCCCCTCCGTCTCTGACAGCACTCAACGTTTTGTGTGTGTGTGTGTGTGTGTGTGTGTGTGTGTGTGTGTGTGTGTGTGTGTGTGTGTGTGTGTGAAAGTGGTGTATATGTATGTAAATGTGTGTGTGTGTGTGTGTGTGTGTGTGTGTGTGTGTGTGACAAGAGACAGCGACAGAAAGAGAGGGAGAGAGACAGAATTTTTTTTTTTTTTTTCTTCTTACCAGCCGCCGTGGCGAAGTGGTTAGCGCCACGCACTCCAGGCTGGGAGGTCGTGGGTTCGAATCCCATCAGAGTCATGTGGGTTTTTTCTGCCCCGACGGCTCTTACCCAGAGTTGAGTTTGCTGCGGACTCATTTGGGAAGACTGGGACCACACAGTTGAGTTTATCCACTTAATGGATGCATTTCTGAGAGTGTTGCTCAAATTTCTTGACCAACACTGCAGGTGCCTGTATCTCTTGGGCCTGGTTGATGCCGGGATATATTATGAAAGGAAGTGTAGAGTACAGCCCTGTCATGTAGTCTCAGACCGAAATGGAAATCCGTAGCATCATCTTAATCATCTTCATTCTTGTCGATCAGCATTGAAAAAAAAAAAGTCTCAAATTCTGTGGCCCTTCATGCCCTGCTCTCATGGTGACCTCCATTTCGATGTCCTCCTCCTCCATGTCTGTGGCCTTGGTTTGGTTCCGTAGGGGTCACCGGTATCGGTGAGTCCATGGAGGCTGTCGTTGGATAGACGTGGTGGTGCCTTCTGGAGGGAGAGCTCACTCGCGCCAGCTCTGTGACTAAGCAATTATTGTTGTCAGTAGGGGGCTTAGTAGGTGGTGTCCTGCGTATGTTAGATCAGAACAAGTACCACTGAACACCACCGAGGTGCTCGGCAGCAGTGCAGTGTCTCCTCCAGTGTGTTGCCTCCTGACAACTTGACATCGACTGCTCCCTGTGGATTGCCGGTGCTGGGGCTGCAGCGGGGCTGACCAGGCTTTGGCTGTGGATGGGGTGTCGGAATGAGCGGCGTGGGTGCACTGCCTCTGATGTGACGCAGAAGATGGGACAGCAAAAACAAAAAAAACAAAAAAAAACAAAAAAAATGTGTTGTTTTCTCCAATGAACATGTCTGAGACTTATAAGAATTGGTTCGTGTGTGTGTGTGTGTGTGTGTGTGTGTGTGTGTGTGTGTGTGAGGGGTGTGTGTGTGCGTGTGTGTGTGCACGCATGGCATGTGTGTATGAATGCTTGTAAATGCATTGTTGGTGATTAGATTATCATTGTAAAGAGAATACATATGCCACGCCAAACACAGTTCTTGTAAAGCACATTAACCCACATGAGAAGGGTGCAATGAATTCGTGTACCATTACTATTGTCACAAACTGTGTATGCCTTTTGCTTTCATCTATCAATCTCTTTGACCTTCATGAAAATACCACAACACACAGCATGCTTACAAACACACACACACACGCATGCACACACACACCAAAACCACACACAAACGCACGCACACAAATCCCCTAAAAAGCAAATACATACACAAAGTGAGATCAGTTTCATCCACCATTGTCAGGTAAAAATGTTGCAGACATGTTGCAATATCAAACAGGCAATTTGTACACACACACACATACACAGATACACACAAACCACTGTTATTTCTCATCCCACAAAATTAATCAAGTGCACAACAAAAAACATCATTATTTGTTTCAAACTCATGTTCTCATTCTGTCCATCCTTTCCTCTCAAATTTTCCACCTCTCTCTCTTTCTGTCTTTTCTCCATCTGTCTGCCTTCCCCTCCTCTTCAATGATCCAAGGGAAATAAGCTCTGTAACTAGTCTTGGGATGTTGAAGCGAGTAGTAGTAGACCTTACTTTCAGTGCTCTATAATGAACTTGGCTGACCCCAGCAGCTTTGGAACAAAGGAACTGACGGCACCGGGCTTTGCCGCTAAGTGCGCGCCAAAAAATGTCGGTCAGACAGAGGGGTGGTAGCGATTTCTCGATTTAACTCGCTCAATGAAGCGCTTGAAATCATATTACAAAGTGGATCTGGTGATGAGGGGAGTGAGAGAGAGATAGAAAACTATGAAAGAGAAGAGGAAAGTGAATTGTTTGAAGATGCAGCCATCCCTTCATCTTCTGATTTGGTGTTGTAACAGAACGGAATAGAATGTAAACAAAGAATTTTTTTTTACTTGTCAGACATGTTTTTTCAATGCACAGTCATGTCTACACATTGAAAGTAAATGATTCAAAATTACTATGTTCGATTAGTTGAGTGTTTGTTTGTTTATCCCGACACTAAACCAGCTCCAACTCCAGGGAAGTGCATGCTGTGTGTAACGTGTCCTCCATACCAACCGCCAAACTGGCCTTCTCTTCCAGAAGTTTGGTGATGGGATTTAACATGTGTGCAAGGTGTTATGCTGCGTTCACATGCCGAACCTCGGACTGTAGTCTCATTCAAAGGTCTGTATGGGAAATGGAGTCAGAACCAATGTTAACTCTGAGGGAATCCCCCTGTACCGAATAGCCTAGCGGAGATTCGGACCCGCATCCCCAGGATCACCAAGATTACGAGTCCGGCATTCTACCACTGAGCTATTCCGGCCCCCATACAACACTTAAATGTTTTCTTATTGTGCTACAATTTCACTATCATAACAACACTTTTTCATGAAAGACAAAGTTTCAGTATGACACACACTTATCACAGCAAAATTTTTCATGACTGGCAAAGTATCACTTCCACAAACACTTATCATCACCATCACCATCATCATCGTCATCGTTATCATCGTCATCATCTTTCGTCATCATCATCATTCTCATCGTCATCATCATCATTATCATCATTGTCACCCATCCCAGAGCACAGACCGTAGACACTAGTCCCCTAGCGCCCTCTACCAGGCCTTCTACTACAATTGTCTCCATGTGTGTCCCTATGTAAGGTGTCTGCTTCCCAAGTCCTGATGCCAGACGTTTGGTCGACCTTGCTTCTGCCTGCCTTTGGGGTCCCACTTAACAACAGACAGGTGATATTTGTCGCAAATGAGACACACCCATCAGGTAAGGTAAAGTAAGGTAATGTTGCTTATAGCCCGGCCGACCGCACAGGGCCATATCAGGGCTCTCAACCCACGCTGAAGTCAACTCACAAGCACAACACCATCACTCCGCCAAGCAAAAGACAACACATAAAATGAGGATGCCGTCCCCCGTCCACCCATCACCTCCTTTTCTTTTTTTGATTTCTTCTTTTTTTTTTATGTTGGAGTTGACCTCCCCCAATCCTAAGGCTTTCATACAGTACCAAGGGGATAAATGGCTGTTGGGTTAAACAGTCGTAAACTGTATGCAGTCTGGCCCTAGGGTGACACCAGGCTGACGGACTTCATATGTGCAGGGCATTCCCTATATGTCCGGACATCCATTGCCCTTCCCTGATAAAAGGCTCTATCAGGGCGACAGCTTATGACCCTCCAACATAAGAATACCTTCTTATGGGTTCTCAAAATACTTTGTCTCGCTTGTACCTTGGGGATCTTTGGGTGCAGGCTTTGGGACTTAAAACTGGATCCCCTCAAAACAATAGTCAGCACAGTAAAAGAGGTGGGAGAAGAAGAAAGGTAGGTAGGAATATAACAAAAGCTGAAAGACTGTCCAAGAAATATTTCAGGATTTGTACTCGGAACTGCTGCAGTGCCAAAAAGAGGATCTCAGCAACTGAAAAACTAGCATGTGACTTTGATGTTCTGTGTCTGCAAGAAACTAGAAGTGCTGCCCACAGATCATTACAATTTGATGACTTCATAACATTTCAAAAGCATGATGGATGAGGACTAGCTATGATAATATAAAAAACAACTTGAAAAACAAACTGTCACGGATAGACTTGGAAAAATTGTGTGTAACATACATGAGCTAATGGATTGTGAGCTAGAAAGACTGGATGGTAATCAGAAAAGCCTTGTACTGATCAATGCCTACATACATCCAGGTACCCACGCACATCACCAAAAATGGATTGACTTTTCTGGAGGGAACAGAACATGAATTTGGAAACTCTGTTATACTATGTGGAGATCTTAATGCATGCTCAAAATTGTGGGATCAACATGGTACCAATCCTCAAAGAATTGCACTGGAAGCGATGTTGGATGAAGTACTTCTTAGTGCACTGACATCATCATCCCCAACACATACAGGGAGACAGGGTGACACTGACAGTGTCATTGACTTGGCACTCATTGAACCAAAAATTCACAGCAGGTATGAGTGCCTGAGTGTTGTGTTCAGTTTACAGAAACTATCAAAAGTTACACAAACGAAACTAAAAGACCCTTTTCAACACAACAACAATGAAGGGATATATCACAGGAACGTTAAGGAGTAGAAAGATGCAAAAGAAACAATGCTATAAACCAAGTCTTTCTAAATGTAGGCCTTGTACCTCGTTTGTGTTCCTCACGACAGTTTCCCGAAACCAAGACGCAACAATCCTAATCAGTTGAACAAAAACATTCCATAGAACACCTCCCACAACTCTATCTGGGCAATTGCTTGAAGATGTCCTGGACGACGTCTGTGACGATCTGGGGGTCTGCCCGGCGGTCCAGTTTCTGCTGGACAGGGCCCATGACGGCATTGAGGGCCCTGCTTCCCCCCTTTCTGCAGCTTCTTCACCTGGGTCCACACACACACACCACACACACACACACACACACACACACACACACACATACACACACACACACACACGCACACACACACACACACACACATACACACAACATATACACACACACATACGCACACACACACCATACACACACATACCACACACACACACATACGCACACATACACACATACGCACATACACACACACACACACACACACACACACACACACATGCACATCACCATCAGACGAGTCCCATGGGAGTATGCAGATCTACCTGATGCAGTGTCTGGGCGTGACATGAACTGTCAATGCTGCAGCAAATTAAGAAAGGGGAAAGGAGACAGTGCAAGGTTCCAGAATCAATTCCACCCCCACCCCCCACCCCTTCCACAATCTTCCAAGAGAAACTGATGTGCCACTGCACACAAAAAAAAAAAAAAAAAAAGAAACAGTTCATATCAGTCCTGATCTCCCCTGAAATAGTTCACAAGGTCAAAACAAAATCTGAGGGGAGATAATGCATGAACAGAAACCTCTAGAGAATTCAGAGCTCCTCATATTGGTCTCTGTGTGCCTGAGACTGCACAGAGTTTTAAAGCAAATTATGACTTTGTTTGAAAACGGTGAGATGACAATATACAAAGAAAGATTAAAAAAAAGTAGCCTCATTTTCATCAAAAAAAAAAAAGTGTCAATTCTGCAGCCATACGTGTCTTGTTCCTGAGGCGATCTCAAGGTTCCAGTTTTCCTCTCCACATCTAAGCCCTTGGTGACTTCATGTCAACATCTTCAACGTATGCAAGTTCAAGGGCACTGTCGCTAGAAGGACATGATGGAGCACTCCGGAGAAAGCGCCCAATCAAGCTGTCCTGTGAGTGTAACTGTTGCAGTCAGTAAGGGAGAACGTAACAGGCAGTGTCCTGTGCAGGGTGGTTCAGAACAGGCACCACTGAACACAACTCCACTGACTTCCCAGCCGCTGTGTCTCCTCTGGTGGGTTGCCTAAGGGGCACTCGACACCCATTGCTCCCTAGGACTGGTGGTTGCAACAAGACACACCACTTCTGGCTGTGCGCAGTGGGAGAGTGGGAATGAGTGGTGCAGAAGTTTGTCACCATGACGGCACTGAAGATCATACTGCAAATGAAAATTATGTCCTGTGTCCTGCATGTTGTGGATCAGAAACGGCATCACTTAATACCACCAAAATGACTCGCCGGCAAGGCAGTGTCTCCTCCTATTGGTTGCCTCTTGACGACTTGATACTGACTGGTGCCGGGACTGCAGCGGGCCGTGGCTGAGGACAGGGGGGGGGTGGTGGGGGGTGTGTTGGAGTGAGTTGGCGTGGGTACGATGGCCAGACACAGAAGATGAAGATGGGACAAAAGCGAGAAAACCAAAACAAAATTATTATT
>JADBJO010002287.1:0-5000 GCA_016801955.1 Conus betulinus
CCAGAGCTTTACTGCGTCTGAAAGTTGATTCTCCTTATTTTCTTTCACACGGCAAATCAAGGTACAAGCCAGGTGGGTTCCAAACAGACAGATTGAAAATCAAAAGTTGGACGTTTCAAGCTGACGCAAAGACAGGGTGACGTGAGTGCAAAAGCCTGAAGCGTGACGTGAACTAAGGGGAAGGTCATATATTTGAAGATTGTTTGTGATGTGATCGGTGAAAAACAAACAACAAACAAACAAACAAAACAAAAAAGGGAGATAATGGTTGGGAGTTGTTGTTCTTTTGATCAATGATCAGTTAATATAAATCCTGGCTCAACTTTATAGTAGGCCTCAAAACGCGTATATGGATTATAAAAAAAAAAAAAAAAAAGTGGTGGTTTTAGTGCCAAATCCTAATTTTGGCGTGTGGCCGGAGGCTGAGGCACTGGCTAGGCGTTTGACTGATGTTCTGGACGAACAGGTCAGTTGCTCGTCAGGTGGGTGGTAGGCTGGATGGTGGATTTGTTTGCCATTTTGTGGGCTCCGAGTCTGTTAACTTTTGAGTTTGTCTGTCTCTCTGTCTGTCTGTCGGTGAGATCACACAAAACCTATTGAACCATTTATCAATCATAAACGCAGTGGAAAGATGGCATGTGTGGCCCTAAAGATGAATCCGTCAACGTTTGTGGAGAGAGAGAGAGAGAGAGAGAGAGAGAGAGAGAGAGAGAGAGGAGAGAGAGAGAGAGAGAGAGATTGTAAAAGAAAGTAAGAAAGAAAGAAAGAGAAAGTGAAAGAAATAGAGCGAGAAAGAAAAAACAAGAAAAGTAAAGAGGCAAAAGTCGATTCAACCGCCCCCCGACTTTTTGACACGGACACCGAGGGTTATAAATAAAACTCACCAGAAAAAAAAAGCAGAAAAGAAAAAAACCCAAAACAAAAACTTGACAATCACCTCCAAGAACAGCAGATCTCTAAACATCCAGCGAATAATCCTACTGACAAACGGAGACACATAAATCAGTCTGGGCAACCTCCCTCCCTCCTCTCTCTCTCTCTCTCTCTCTCTCTCTCTCTCTTTCCTCTCCTTGCTCTTCCTCCCCACACACATCCCCTATCTCCTAATCCTCCAACACCCCTTCCTCTCGATCTCCTCCACCCTCATCCACTCTCTCTGTGTTTCCCTCCTCCTCCTCATCTTCATCCGCCTTTTCCCTCCTTCTATCCACTCTTAATCCTCCTCTGCGTAAGCGAGTCTACACCTGTTCACTCTCCATCTATCAACATACTCCAACCGCTTACACGAACGCGCGCGCGCAC
Organism: Conus betulinus; assembly: GCA_016801955.1. NCBI lineage: Eukaryota > Metazoa > Mollusca > Gastropoda > Neogastropoda > Conidae > Conus > Conus betulinus. The sequence goes on from JADBJO010002287.1 coordinate 1,303, forward strand.
AAACACACACACAAGCACACACACGCACGAACGCACGCGCGCGCGCACATCCACACAAATACACACACGCATGCACACACAGACACACACACCCATTCGCATGCGCGCGCACGCGTGCACACACACACACACACACACACACACACACACACACACACACACACACACACACACACACACACACACACACACACACACAACACACGCACGTACACACACATACATGCACACACACACGCACACACACAAGCTCGCAAGCACGCACACTCGCACGCACACACACACACGCGCGCGCGCGCGCGCACGCACACACACACACACACACACACACACACGCGCGCGCGCGCGCGTGCTCAAAATCTTAAAATAAGTTTGAACTCTGCTGAAACAGAAGTAGGTGAGGTGAGTTGGTAGAGAGAGAGAGAGAGAGAGAGAGAGAGAGAGAGAGAGAGAGAGAGAGAGAGAGAGAGAGAGAGAGGTGAATGGAGACTATTTGCCGCTCAATTCAGGCAATCCAGCAGAACACGTCAGTTGGATTGACAATTTCACTCTGTTGTTAGAAGATATTTCCTTGCTTTCGGATGAGCTGATATGTTAGGCGATTTTAACATTGATTTGTTCAAATATAACAACACATGGGTTCATTGTTATGAATCTTTTCAACTTGTTCAGTTAATCGACAAACCTACAAGGGAAACATCCACATCCAAAACTCTTATTGATCACACATTACACCACGACAAAAAGCAATATAACTGAAGTGTGTTCACCGCTGTATGGTTGTAGTGATCATTTCCCAGTATGCTTCACTTGGTCGAAAAAAGGAGTTAAAATTCCGAAGAATGGTCACACGTTTATAAGATACAGGTGCTTACGGAATTTTGATAAAAATAAATTTTGTATGATTTGAGTAATTCATACCTTTTCCTAGTCTACCAGTTTACAAATCCAGATGAAGCCTGGGAAGTTTGGTACCACAATTTTTAAAATATTTATGATAAACATGCACCTTTCAAAACCAAGCGTGTTAGAAGCAGCCCTCTGTTACCATGGCTATCAAAAGATGTACAGGACGCTATGAACCAAAGAGATCACCTTTTGTCTGCGGGAACGAAGAAAGAATTTGTAAACCAAAGAAATCATGTTAATTATGTAAAACGAGCAGCTAAGAAAAAGTACTTTCAAGAACTTGTTTCTTCTAATACCAATAGCAGAACAATTGGAATGCTATCAATCAGCTGACAAACAAAAACATCAGTAAAAATACATCTCACGAAGACCTGTGTCCCGAGAAACTTAATGACCATTTTTGTAATATTGCTAAGACAACAATAAAATCAGAGATAGATCTGCCGAAAACACTCTTACATTATTAAACGATTTCTGTGATTCAAAAGCCATATCCTCAGACTTAGACATCCCCTTAATGTCAGTCCATGATGTATATAATGCCCTGATCCGTCTAAAAGAAACATGTGCTCGTGGCTTAGACGGTATTGATGGCAAAAATCCTAAAACTTGCAGCTCCAATTATTTCTGAAACACTGACCTACATCTTCAATTTATGTATATCTAAAAAACCAGTTTCCTAAATCTTTCAAAATTGCTAGAGTAAGACCCATCTATAAATCAGGTGACACCTTGGATCCTTGTAATTACAGACCAATTTCTATCCTGTCTGTGGTATCAAAACCTTTAGAGGATCATCTACGAAGATGCATTCTTAACCATTTTGACAAATATATAATTTATTTCACCCTAATCAGTCTGGTTTCAGGAAACATCACTCCTGCCACACTGCACTGACTAACCTAGTAGACAAATGGCTTACAAATATCAATGAAAACAAGGTGACGGTGTCCTTTTTATTGACTTTGCAAAAGCTTTTTGATGTAATTGACCACACACTGCTTCTAAAAAAGTTAAAATTGTACCGTTTATCCAATAATGCTCTAGAAACTCATCTCTTCGTTTTTAAGCGACAGAAACAAACTGTCTCAATTCATGAACGCCAATCTCTATTTTGCCTCTCAAACATGGTGTTCCTCAAGGCTCCGTCCTAGGACCCATACTTTTCTCAATATATATTAATGATCTCCCCCTGTTCCTCCCAGCGCTTTGTGATATGTTCGCCGATGACACTACTATTCATGTGTGTGATCGCAAAGCAGAAAAAAGTATCTATGCTATTACAGCAAAGTATTAACCAGCTAATCGAATGGTCTGAATAAAACCATATGTGTATAAACCCTGTCAAAACCAAACATATGATCATAACCACAAGACAAAAAACGCCAAAACCTTTCTTATACGAGCGCACCCCTTTCTATCAATGGTATAACTATCGAAGAAGCAATCTGTCATAAAGTCTTAGGAGTAGTTATAGACAACAATCTGTCATGGTCAGAACATGTACGGTCTTTATGCAAAATAGTTTCGAAAAAAAGATATACCAGCTGTCCAAGATAAAGCATTTCCTAGACTGCCATTCACGTAAAATATTTTTTCACGCTTATATTGAATCCCATATAAATTATGCATCTACAGTCTGGGACTCAGCTAGTAATCATATACTCAAACCTTTGTTAGTCTTTATAGACGTTCCCTGAAATTAGTTTTGTTAAAATCGGTTACATTATCATACTCTGACTATACAGATCTGGATATTTTACCATTAAACTTGAAGCTTAAATTCAAAAAAGCTTTTTTCATGTTTAAGATTCTTTCGGGTCGTGCTCCCCCTTCAATTACAGAGAAATTTAGATTTAATGAAAATCGCCATTTTCATAAAATTGTAGTACCCCGTCCAAGAATAGATATGTTTAAAAAACCAGTCTTCACTACTCTGGCGGCTTCTTATGGAACCGCATTTCACCCCCTCTTGATGTTCATGCCAGCATATATAGCTTTAAAAGGGCACTTCATACCCAACTAATGACTGAATTTTCCAATTCATGTTCTTAAAACTCTCTCTCTCTCTCTGTCTCTGTCTGTCTGTCTGTCTGTCTGGTCTGTCTGTCTCTCTCTCTCTCTCTCTCTCTCTCTCTCTCTGTACTGGTCTCTCTCATCTATTGTCTCAAAGGTGCTGCTTGTCAAGTGTAAATTTTTGTCTTTGCCTACAGGATGGGGTGCCTGTTCAATGATTTTTTTTTTTTTTCCAGAAATGTGTTATAATTTTGTTGTTGTGATAATGTTTATGTATATATTTTCTATCTTCCAATAACCATTTTTTTCATGAACTTTATATGATGACCCCTCCCCTCCCACCCCCACCTTTTTCTCTCTCTGTCTCTGTCTCTCTGTCTCTCTCTCTCTCTCTCTCTGTCTCTCTCTCTCTCTCTCACTCACTCTCTCTTTCCCTCTCTCTTCCAGGCATTGATTGTCTCTGTTGTTTTGTGTTAACCATTTCCTCTTTCTATTTATAGCGTTTATGCATGTTTACTTCTATTCTAGATTAGTTTTGCTGATGTTGTTATTGCATTTTCTATATATTTCCCTTTATTGAGGGCCGGATGTAATAAAGCCATTTTGTGCTTACTCCGCCTTTCCCCTCATTAAAAAAAGATTCGTTTCTCTCTCTCTCTCTCTCTCTCTCTCTCTCTCTCTCTCTCTCTCTCTCTCTCTCTCTCTCTTGTTCCAGTTCAACACTCTGTCACGTATGTGGGTGCCAGCGTACAGTTCAGAGGTCAGGACAGAGG
>JADBJO010002287.1:15000-27500 GCA_016801955.1 Conus betulinus
GAGAGAGGCTGATACATGTTGACGGCAGCAAGGAACACGTGAGCTGTACATTTTGATTGGACAAGATCTACACGTCGTCACAGATTCAGGAGGGAAAAGAGACCTGTGTATAGTGAGATCAGCCCCCTATGACTCATAAGATATGAAGCAGCTCTATCTGTTTTTTCTTTCCTTTTAGATGGAGTGAGTAAGAGAGTTCCCCCCAAAGCAGGCCCCACCCTCTATACAGCGTATCCCCTTAATGATATATTATTGAAATGTTAATAGTTGCACGTCCGCATCTACCAAAAACTAATACGGATATAACCAAAAAAGAAAAAAAAGTCTCAAATTCTGTGGCCCTTCATGCCCTGCTCTCATGGTGACCTCAGTTTCGATGTCCTCTCCACGTCTGTGGCCTTCGTTTGGTTCCATCGGGGGTCACCAGTATCGGCATATCCATGGGGGGGGGGGGGGGGGGGGGGGGGGGGGGGGGGTCGTTGGACGGACGTGGTGGCGCCTTTTGGAGGGGGAGCTCACTTGGAGGCCGGTTCTGTGACTTAGCAATTATTGTCGTCAGTAGGGGGCTTAGTAGGTGGTGTCCTGCGTATGTTAGATCAGACCAGGCGCCACTGACACACCAGCGATGTGACTCGGCAGCAGTGCGGTGTCTCCTCCGCTGGGTTGCTCTTGACGACTTGACATTGACTACTCCCTGTGGATTGCCGTGCCGGGGCTGCGGTGGGGCCGGACCGGACTGTGGCTGTGGACGGGCCGTCGGAGAGAGCGGCGTGGGTGCAATGCCGCTGAGATGGCATAGGAGATGGAACCTAAGAGGTCGAACGCGTCGTGTTTTTTTTCTTGTGACTCGTTTGTCCACGTTTCTCTTGGCGGTTCGCTAACATGCTTTAAAGATTTGTTTAGATTTCCGCCTGCAGTCGTCTCACTTTGCAACTAAAACAAAACAAAACCAAAAAAAAAAAGAAACAAAACAAAACAAAACAAAACAAAACAAAAAAGCAAAGAAAAGAAAGAAAGAAAGAAAAAAGACCGCACCCTATACACACCGTCTCTCTTTAACATCTCATTGAAAGGTTAATTAGTTGCATTGATACCAAAGGTGATACGGACATAGCCATTGTAGAAAATGGGAAAGGGGAGGGGAGGTGGGTGGGGGGAGGGGCTTATGTAACATTGCACTTAACACCAGACCATTAACAGTTTATTAAAATGGGCAGTGAAAATGCCACCTTTAATGATGGATATCCAATTCGCAACGTCTGTACACTACCAACGAACCGACCTGGTGCGCCTATAACAACAGACAACACAACGAAGGGCATCGGTCACTTTGAATAGATTAGTGAGTAAATTTGAAAGTGTAATGATTGTAGGCGGAAGTGAAAAAGCATGAAAGTTAATGTCGAAATAATTGGCGGCCAGTTTGTACACACCAAAAATGTTGTCAGTCGTTCGGCTCTCCTTTTGTGCTTGTTTGTTTATTTGTTTGTCTGTCTGGGTTTTTGTCCTTGTTTGTTGTGTGTTTGTTTATTTTTTTCCCAGACGGGAAACAGTACAGATAACGAAAAGAATGGTAAGTATATACATATGTCATAACAATGTCAATTTGACAGAAAAATTCTTCACTTTAGGGAAATGTAAATTGTTCTACGACCTTGTTTTTTCAACTCAGCGTTTTAAAGACAAATACATTTTCTGAGAAATTTAGTGATATTCCTTTTTATGTAATGACCTCATTACTTCGAAAATACTGAGTACTAAAAAGATCCTGACAATGAACATGTTCCCGATTATACGCATAAACAAAGTGCGTTTGGGGTGACGATGCAGGCTCACAAAAAGGTCAGACTTTCAAGTTTCTGACCAGCGGCTTAATCCGCTTTATATATGATGAGGCGCACGTACTCTCCCCCCCCCCCCCCTTACCCTTACCCCCCCCCCCCCACACACACACACACTGGAAAGACCCTAGCAGGGTGACTTCATAGAATCCCATTGGTAAGCTCGTCAATAGAAAATCACCCTTCTTTCCTTCTCCAGTTCAAAGGATTCGATCCTGTGCATGGGAAATTTAAAACACACAGCCGTATAATATGATCGTACTTTTATCAAAACCAGACACTCATTGGTACAATGGTACGTGCAGGTGCTAAATTTAGCATGCTAGAGCAATGAAGGCTTGTATGAGAGTATAGAACGAAAAGGGAGACGACCGGTCTCTCGCCTCGCTTCCACGCTATTCGCTTTTGTCGGACACTCGATCGCCCTCTCACTCGGAAGGGGAGTAATCCAATCATGCTGATCGAGAATAGAAATTTGAGTCACCCCTTTTCCCTCTCTATCTGCTCTTTTTCCCTTATTTTATTTTATTTTTCTAAGTAATCAGTTCATCTGTTCTTGACTGATGTTTCAATGTCCCTTTTTCTGTATAAGTTTCATGTATTGTCAATGTTGATGGAGAAACAGTTTATCCATGTTTTTATCATCATCATCATCATCATCATCTCTCATCTCTCTCTCTATCTCTCTCTCACCACACACACACACCACACACACACACACACACACACACACACACACACCACACACCACACACAAACAACACACACACAACACACACACACACACACAGAGCCGCTTTCAGAGTTATTTCAGTCTTTCTCCCTCATGATTTCATTAAAACAACACGGCAAAAGCTAGATGATATTAAGCTGTATTGACAGAAGAGAGAGAGGGAGAGGAGAGGAGAGAGAGTCCGAGAGAGACGAGGGAGAGAGAGAGAGAGAGGAGTGTGACCAGATCAGGAGGGAGAGAGAAGAGAGAATGACCCGGAGGAGGGGAGGACTGCGATGAGAGAGATGAGAGAGAGAGAGAGAGAGGCGAGGAGAGAGAGGAGAGAGCGTAGCAATAAACTTTATTGCATTACTTTGAGCCAAAGTGCAAGTAAACTCACCAAAAACGGTTGCGCAAGCAGGAACTTATCTAATAAAACAATAAACAATCAACACGATACTGCAAATAACACTTATTTAATAAAACAACAATCAATCAACATGAAACCCTTTCAACAAACAACAAAGATGCTCAAAAAGTACATATTCCCTGGATCTCAGTGAGGATGAATATGATGGTTCCTTGACAGTTTCAGACTCAATGCCAACATGGGGATTATTCTTTTGTGCACTCTAGATATCTGTAGTTTTCAATGTCTGAAGAAAACATATTCATCGAACATCCAAGTGTCTGTTTTGTCTTGTATATTACGTAATGACAATGACAATGATTCCTCATTTCACTATTGTAAACGTACTGCCTTAGTTAGCCATTCTTCATACTTGCCGTTATTATTCTACGAAGCTGGTATTGAATGATATAACGTATGCCTCAAAACATGATTATACGAACAAATAACAACCTACCCAACCAACCAAACCAAAGAACCCCCCACCACGAAGAAGCAAGTACTGACATCAACAGCGAAATAAGCAAATAAAGCCAATGCAAAGAAACAACAATCACAAAAAGAATTAACAACAAGAAGATATACAGATGGTAGCCGATCTTATATGGCATTTGTGCATTATAAAGCAAAAGATAATAAACACAAGCGAACTGAAAGCAACGACACAAGTATTACACAATACACAAGTGACATTCTTCAATGTAGAAAAATAAAATGAGGGGAAAAAGAGGAAAAACGATGAAATAGAGAGAAGCTCTCTCTCTCTCTCTCCTCTCTCTCTCTCTCTCTCTCTCTCTCTCTCTTTCTCTCTCTCTCTACTCCACATATTATACACTCAAAGGTCATTACAGATGTAGTAGTCCATTTATTGACTAAGCAGTTCTCTCTACATGGAATTGAAGTCCCTTCCGTTTCCATTATGTGATTTAAGATCCGTGTTAAGAAGTAGCCATTTCAAAGTAGATATAGCTAAGTATTTGAGACAGTATGGGTACGTGTTTTATCTGAACGACGAAACCGTTGAAGTACAGGTTCTATCTTATTATGTGTCTGTGAGACAAACAGGCGTAATAAACAATAACAAACAAATAGGGGTTACTCTGCACCTTTGTGAGTTTGATGAACGGTTTGGTCTGATTTCAGTAACGCTGGCGTCAAAGTCAGTCTCGCATGTCATTTTGTACAAAGCTCTTATTAATTAGAAAAAAAGAAAAAAAAAACGCTTCGTATAAAACAGAATAGTGGACTCTCTCTCTCTCTCTCTCTCTCTCTCTCTCTCTCTCCTCTCTGACTCACAATACGAAACCATCTTGTTGTGCCTCAAAACGTGCCACTTTTGTTATTCCATTTGTGTCAAAAGACACAGAATCGACAGACAGACAAACAGATAGACAGTGAGACAGACAGACAGACAGACAGACAGACAAACAATGCAGATTTCCCCACCCCAACCTTCCATCCGCTTCATACCCTCCTCCTCCTCCTCCTCCTCCTCCTCCCCCTCCACCCATTTCTTGCCTCCTTCTCCTTTCTTTGCTCTCTCAAGAGCAAACTACTGTGTGTGTGTGTGTGTGTGTGTGTGTGTGTGTGTGTGTGTGTGTGTGGTGTGTGAGAAAGATGGAGAGAGAGAGAGAGAGAGAGAGAGAGAGAGAGAGAGAGAGAGAGAGAGAGAGAGCGAGGACAGCAGAGAGAGAGAGAGAGAGAGAGAGAGAGGAGAGAAGTGTGTGTGTGTGTGTGTGTGTGTGGTGTGTGTGTGTGTGTGTGTGTGTGTGGTGCTGGTGAACATCAACAGGTGTGTTGGTTCGTCAGTTTATCACTGACAGGCGCAATACACCCCACCCTCCCCTACCACCTTACTACACACCTCCGCCCACACACACCTCTCGTCCTCACCTCCCCTATATCTCCCCCCCCCCCCCCCCACCCCCCCTGCTAACCACAGGTATTTCTCCATCTCTACATGCCAAAGCCTGTCTCTCTGCATGTAATGATTGTTTGTCTATGTCGGTCTCATTTTGTTTGAGTTTTGTTTTTTGTTCGATTAGTTCTTCTTACATCTTTTCTACCAAGTCTCTCTCTCTCTCTCTTCTCTCTCTCTCTCTCTCTCTCTCTCTCTCTCTCTCTCTCTCTCCTAAATGGGTATCTTCGAAAAACATTGTTTGGGGGTGTCTTGTCCTGTATTCTGTTTCGGGTGTCCTTGGCGGAACCTTAAGTCCCTCTGTTTCTAAATTTTGCTTCAATGGCCGCCCTCAGTCACTCCGTTTTGAAATTTATTGTTAGGATACTTATGACTTTCTTTTGTTTGGTTAAATGGTAGAGAAAGTGAATTACGAGAAACTGTTTCTACGTGAACTTGAACAAATTCTGTAATCAAATCGAGGACGAAATACATTTTTTGATTGTTTGTCCATCCTATAAAGATTTAAGAGATAAATACATTTTGCCTCATACTAGAAATGTTCATCAAGTGTCATTGCTTCTTTTACTGCAAAATGAAAAGAGAATTGTAAACTCTCGCTCTGTAGCTATGTTCATTTTTAAGCACTAAAAAACGAAGAGAGAGGAACTGTTATCAGTTAACACACCGGAAATAGCTCAGTTGGTAGAGCGCCTGACTCGCAATCTTGGTGATCCTGGGGTTGCGGGTTCGAACCTCCGCCGGGGCGTTTCGGTACAGGGGGGCTTTTTTCCCTCGGAGTTAACATTGGTTCTGACTCCATTTCCCATACAGTCCTTCGAATGAGACTATAAACCGAGGTTCCGTGTGTGAAACGCACGCATAACATCTTGCACACACGTAAAATCCCATCACCAACATTCGGAAGAGTAGGCCAGTTTGGCCGTTGGTATGGATGACACGTTACACAAAGCATGCACCCTGAGTGAGAAATGGAAAAGAATGAAGGAAGTAAGGGAAAAATGAGTGAACGATATTGAACGATACTGACTGGATGACACGGGAAACGACTGAATGAAGCGCCAGCTGGCAGCTCTTCAGTTGGCACTACCCAGGTAGGCAGCCCGTTGTGTAAACGAGTGTTAATTGTAAAGCGCTTAGAGCCGAGAAGAAGAGGCGCTATATAAGTATTCATTATTATTATTATTATTATTATATACGCACCGAGCGCGTGTGTGTTCTACTTTTGTTCTTGACTTCACTGCAGATAGGTCAATGGCCTTTGCAATTAAAGTATTTGAGTTTGATATTGAGTTTTCTTCTCTCTCTCTCTCTCTCTCTCTCTCTCTCTCTCTCTCTCTCTCTCTCTATCTCTCTCTCTCTAGCTGGCTAGCAAGCTAGCTCTCCATCTGTCTAGCTTTTCACCTACCGCTCAATATATCTACACAATCTGACAACAATTCAGCTAGCTGTCTATTGATCGATCAGTCGATCAATCTATCCATCAGACCGCCTGTTTGACTCTCTGTCTGTCTGCGCGCCCCTCCCCCCCCCCCCCCCCCCCTCAATCCCCACCCCCACAACCCCTACATTTTTTTTCTTCTTCCATTTTCAATGTCAATTTGTCCTTTCCTCTTTACGATCTTATCTTAGTTTGCTTTTTGTGCTCCTCTCTTCTTCTTTTTTTTTTTATTCGTCCGTCCCCCCCCCCCCCCCCCATCCACAGGCCCTCCATAGGCCCGATTCCCGGGTTTCGTCAGTCCCTCCCTCTGTTTCTTTAACTTTTGTTCCAAGAGACAATAGCTCAGGGGTGTTAGCAGCTTTATAACACTTGTGCTGCTTTAGGTTTGTTTCTTTTATGTTTCATTTTCTTCGTGTTTTCTTTTGCTTCTCTCTGCTTCTCTCTCTCTCTCTCTCTCTCTCTCTCTCTCTCTCTCTCTCTCTCTCTCTCTCTCTCTCTCTCCCACCCCCTCTCTCCATCTCTCTCTCTCCCTCTCTATCTCTCTCTCCCTCTCTCTATCTCACTTTCTCTCTCATTCTCTCTCTGTCACTCTCTCTCCCTCTCTCACTCTCTCTCTCACTCCCTCTTCCCCCCTCTCTCTCCTTTCTCTCTCTCTTTTCTCTCTCCTCTCTCTCTCTCTCTCTCTCTCTATCTCTCTCTCCTCTAGCCAAACCCAGCCCCCCAGGTCTATGTCCAGAGAGAAAAGAGTTTCGGGAGATAATAAATAGGAAAACGGGCCGGGCCACGATACATGAAAATAAGTCCTTGACAAATGAGGGTAAAAAACTTAAAGGTTTAGGAATTAATCCTACGATGGCACTCCAAACCAATTTTGTGAACAAAATTTAAGTGGGGATAAAAGCAATGTTTCATTTCTAAATTATAATGTTAACGGGCTTCTTCAAAAGTAGATAACACTGATTTCATTAATTTCATCATTTCGTTCGACTTTATCTGCCTTACTGAAACGTTCATTGGATTTAACTTCGAATCAATACTTTTTAAAGATTTTATAATATTTACGTCAAAAGCAAAGAAACTCTCTCAACAAGGGAGGTACTCCGGTGGAGTCATAGTTATGATTAGAAAACGTTACGCTGATTTCATAGAAAGAATTCAGACAGACCAGGACAACGTTGTAGTTTTGAAGATTCGCAGAGACTTATTTTGCACGGACAAAGATGTAATGTATATTTGTTCTTATATCCCCCACATGACTCAACATTCTGGAAGACCCAGCAGGGTACTTGGTGTTGAACTATTAGAACAGTGCTTAACAGACTTGTATGACACTTATGATGAGTTCTACGTGTTGCTGAATGGGGGACCTGAATGCAAGAATTGCAGACAAAAATTACTCTTTTTCTGACGACAGAAACGATTTCGATCCAGCATTCCCAGCTCACAATAGCTTTCCAAGAAAATCACAAGACAGTTATGTAAATAATTTTGGTGACCAACTCATTGAATTATGTGACATGTTTGATTGTATTATATTGAATGGATTGAGTGAATCAAATTTTGATGATAACTGTACATATATAGGAGCTTCCGGGGAAAGTACAGTTGACTATTTTCTTGCATCCGTTGATTTATTTTCATCTGTTCATTTCATGTCTTTTGATGTTGAGAATATGATTGAATCGGATCATCTGCCAGTTAGTCTGAAAATAGAAATAAGTAAAAAAGATAATGATTGCTTTCCTGATACGCAACCAACTCAAACAACAGAAAAGGAAAGATTTGCTTGGAATAAGGATTATGAAGATGAATTTGTCAAATCATGGGAGAGTGGAGACATACAAAACAAATTACGTAAAGCAGCAAATAATTTAGACAACGATGTAGATAGCTCCTTGGAAACATTTGTACAATGCTTAAAAGAATCTAGCAAATGCATGTTGAAACGCAGCGGTACATACAGGAAGAAAAGGTCGGAATGGTTCGACGATGAATGTCGCAAAGTCAAAAAAGAAACTAGGAGAAAATTGAACTATTTCAGAGCATTACGCAAAGAATCCTCAATTCAGAAAGAAGAATGAAAACTAAGGTTGAAGAAGCCAGAGTTATATATGTCGATGTAAGGAAGAAGTATAAACACTTATTAAGGATGAAAAAAGCAAGATTTTAGAAAACACACAAATTAGAAATATTAACCAAGGAAATTCATAATTTGTCGGAATTTTGGAGGCATCTTAGAAACATGGGATGCGTAAAAAGACAAAGATATTAATGATATTAGTATTGATGAATGGTTTAATCATTTCGAGACCGTTTTTCAAAACAGCAATGAAGAAGGCGAAAGGGACCACCAGATTGAAACGGATGTGTTAGACGAATCAGAACATGATTTAAATATTGCGTTTTCGGAAGAAGAAGAAGTTAAAAAAGCCATAGATAAACTAAAAACAGGCAAAGCTAGTGGAATTGATGAAATTTCTGCCGAAATGCTGAAGCTAGGTGGTAAGAGTGTTCAGCTGTTTCTGACAAAACTATTCAATACAATTTTTGACAAAGGTATCTATCCCAGGGAATGGTCTAAAGCTCTTATAATCCCAGTATATAAAAAGGTGACCCTAAAAATGTCGATAATTACAGAGGAATCTCTCTTCTGAGTATTATATCTAAATGCTATACTACTATACTAAATTCACGACTGTATACCTGGTTAGAAAGCAACAATGTAATTTCAGAATGTCAAGCAGGATTCCGGAAAAATTATTCGACTGTGGATCATATATTTACTTTATATGCCTCTGTTCAGAACTGTTTGAGTACAAAAGGTAGGAAACTATACGTCGCCTTTGTAGACTTTAAAAAGGCTTTTTTGATTCTGTTCGAACATGATAAACTTTTGCATTGTATTAAACAACAGGGCGTGAAGGGTAAATTTCTGGCGTCACTTAGAGCTATGTATTATTCTTTGCTATCCTGTATTCAAGCAAATCAAGAACTCTCCGAAATGTTTGAAACTCCTGTTGGACTTAGACAAGGATGTGTTCTAAGTCCTACGTTATTTTCAATTTTCATAGACCAGTTAGCAAATCAAATAAATGAAAAAAAGTAAACATGGAGTTAGGTTATTCCGGATATCACTGAATTATTCATATTACTGTTTGCTGATGATGTCTCATTGATATGTACTACACCAAGTGGCCTACAAAATCAGTTGAATGTATTAAAGACCTGTTGTAATAACATGAAACTATCTGTAAATATCAACAAAACTAAAATTATAGTATTTAGAAAAGGAGGATATTTAGGAAGCATGAGAAATGGTTTTACGACGGTAACAGACTGGAAGTTGTGAATAATTATTGCTATCTAGGATTTAATTTTACCACTATGATCAGTGCAAAACAGGGTACCCTTCATTTAACAACTAAGGCTAAAAAGGCAGTGGTTCAACTCAGCAGAATCTTTACAAAATACAGGGAAATGACGGATAGTACTTTTTTTCAAGGTATTTGACACCAAGATTCAACCAATCTTGATGTATGCTGCAGAAATATGGGGATTACACAGATTAGAACATTTAGAAAAAGTACACATGCTGGCATGCAAAAGATTTAGGGTGTTCCAGGAATTACGCCAAACAAAATGGTTTACGGAGATTTGGGTCGATATCCTTTGTACATTAATTCCTACGTCACTTGTTTACGATACTGGTTTAGACTTTTACAAATGAAAGCTGAAAGGTTACCTCAGAAAGCATATTTGATGCTGTTGGAATTAGACAGATCTGGAAAACAGTGCTGGGTCTCAAAGGTAAGAGAAATCTTGTGTTCAACAGGTTTTAATTTTGTGTGGTTACAACAAGGTGTTGGAGCCGTTAAAATGTTCCTAAATGTGTTTAACAAAGGCTTATTGATATGTTCATTCAAGAATGGACAGGCACCATACGAGACCGTGAGGTACGAATGTTATAGTAATTTTAAATCTGTTTTTGAAAAGGAAAGATATCTTTTGGATACGAATACGTACTGTTTCCGCGTTGCCATTACACGAACAAGGTTTAATTTGCTTCCACTGAATAACAACATGCATCGCTATAGTAAAACAGAAATGGACAAAGCGTGCCCATTTTGCCGTGATAGGTAGAGATGAGCAACATTTTTTATTTCAATGCTCCCTCTATCAAGACCTAAGAAGTAAATTTCTCAAAGAATTCGCCAGTTGTCCTCTTCATTTGCTTCTTAAGGTATCCAGTGCTTCGCTCAGACATAGCCTGTCAAGGTACATTTTTCATGCCATAAACAGAAGGATCAAGTCAATTCTTTAGTTGATAAATTACTGCGGACAATTACCACTACCTTAGTTTTCCTTGAAATGACTGACTTCGTTTGTATTGTTATTTCGTGTACTCTAAACGGATCTGTATCACGTATCATCTTTTTACACGCAGTTTTGGGGAGTTATTATTGCAATACTTTTTGCTCTGTTTCCCTCTCTCTCTCTCTCCCACTCTCTCTCCTTCTCTCTCTCACTCTCTCCCCCTCTCTCTCTCCCTTTCTCTGTCTTCCCCCTTCTCTCTCCCTCTCTCTCTCTCACTCTCTCTCTCTGTCACTATCTGTTCTGTCTGTCTCTGTCTCTGTCTCTATCTCTGTCTCTCTCTGTCTCTCTGTCTCTTTGTCTCTGTCTCTGTCTGTCTGTCTGTCTCTCTCAATCTCTCTCTCTCTCTCTCTCTCTCTCATCTCTCTCTCCTCTCTCTCTCTCTCTCTCTTTCTCTCTCTCTCTCTCTCCTTAAAACTGACACGAACAGCTGAATTTCCTGAACACGCTTCTCTATTAACTGAGCCGTGTTCATAGACGTCAACTTTTTTTTTTTTTTTTTTTTTTTTTCCAAAATGAAGCAACAAAAAGGGAAGCTGTTCCAATGGCCGTAGAGCGTGACGGCAGAGTTATCTTTGGAATTGAAGTCGTAATTTAAGCAGCGTGGGTGGCAGATATGAAAGAGAGAGAGAGAGAGAGAGAGAGAGAGAGAGAGAGAGAGAGAGAGAGAGAGAGATGAGAACGAACATGGATTGTAGAGATTTGCATAGTTTAAGAGGAGAGAGAGAGGAGAGAGACACAGAGAGAGAGAGAGAGAGACAGAGACAGAGACAGAGAGAGACAGAGAGGTAAACTGTTTAAAAGAGAAGAGAGAGATGTACTTGTTTAAAAGAGAGAGAGAGAGAGAGAGAGAGAGATAGAGAGAGAGAGAGAGAGAGAGAGAGAAGAGTCTAAGAGAGAGAGAGAGAGAGAGAGAGAGAGAGAGAGAGAGAGAGAGGAGAGAGAGAGAGAGAGAGAGAGGATAGAGGATACGAGAGAGAATTGTCTAAGAGAGAGAGAGAGAGAGTTGGGGGGAGAGAGAAGAGAGTCCAGAGAGAGAGAGAAGAGAGAGAGAGAGAGAGAGAGAGAGAGAGAGATTTAAGCTACAAATCCTCCATATTGATGCCCGTTCGTATCTTCGTTAGTCATTTTCTTCGTTTAACTTTGTGGTTCCGGACGCATGTTGAAGACGCTCATCAGTCCATCATACGTCCCCTTTCTGCACCGCAACAGCGGCGGGAGTCTCTCACTTGTGGGATGTTCTGGCATTGTTGTCCTGTCCTGTCCTGTCTGGTCCTGGTCTACCTTCTGTGTGCCTGTCCTGTCCTGTCTGTGTCTGTCTTGTCCTGTCTTGTCCTCCTGTCCTGTTTTGTCCTTTGTTGTTTTGTCCTGTTGGTTGTGTCCTGTCTTGTCTTGTCCTGTCCTGTCCTGTCCTGTCTTGTCTTGTCCTGTCCTGTCCTGTCTTGTCCTGTCCTTGTCCTGTCTGTCCTGTCCTTGTCCTGTCCTGTCCTGTCCTGTCCTGTCCTGTCATGTCCTGTCCTGTGTCCTGTCCTGTCCCTGTCCTGTCCTGTCCTGTCCTGTCTTGTCTGTCATGTCCTGTCTGTCCTGTCCTGTCCTGTCCTGTCCTGTCCTGTCCTGTCATGTCATGTCCCTGTCTGTCCTGTCCTGTCCTGTCCTGTCCTGTCCTGTCCTGTCCTGTCCTGTCCTTGCCTTGCCTTGCCTTGCCTGCCTTGTTGTTGATGCTCTGCTGACGTCTTCCTGTCGAGCTTCCTGTCTCCTCTTCCCTTTTCCCCTCTCCTCCAGTCTCCCTCAATTACCCCCCACCTCCT
>JADBJO010002287.1:47490-49990 GCA_016801955.1 Conus betulinus
TATCACACACACACACACCACACACACACACACACACACACACACACACACACACACACACACACACACACACAACACACACACACACACACAGAGTCGTTCTCCATCCTACCTCCTTCCTGCCCTCCCTCTCTCTTCTTCTGATCATGTATATCATTATTCATTCCGAACTGTTAGATTTTCATTGTTGTATATGAGTTAATATAAAGTTATGTGCGATGTTTTTCTTTCACAAATGTAAATATCTTTCCTTTGAGCAAAGGATGAAAAAAGGCCACTGACGTTTGTACTTAATCCTTTGCCTCAAGACACAACGTCCTCTCTCTCTCTCTCTCTCTCTCTCTCTCTCTCTCTCTCTCTCTCTCTCTCTCTCCTCTCCCCTCTCTCTCTCTCTCTCCTCTCTCTCTCTCTCTCTGGGTCTCTCTCTCTCTCTGTCTGTGTGTCTGTGTGTCTGTGTGTCTGTGTGTCTGTCTGTCTGTCTCTCTCTCTCTCTCTTCAAAAAGAGAACATAAAGAGAGAAAACTACTTATAAATGTGAGACAGTGAGACGAATGAATCACACACCTTTGAAAAAAAACGTGCTTTGCTTTTCTATTTCGCACCAACACGACTTAACATTCGACATTTCCTGTTTTGAACAAAACTAAACAAAACCACCACCGCCATTACAAAAGCAGCAGCAGCAACAACAGCAACACTCAATAAACAACCCAACAAACGAACAATCCATTGGAAACAAACAAATGAAACAAGCAAACAAGACACCCTCCCCAAAACAAACAAACAAAGAAACAAAAAAAAACGTGCATCAGAGGCACGAACAAAGCTTTTCTCCTTAAGCTGAGCAGACGTTTTTTTTATCACAACACAGACCACCAGCTGCTATACAAGGCAAACCCACCACATTCCCACCCCTTGTTCTGTCTGTCTGTCTGTCTGTCTGTCCGTCTGTCTGTCTGTCCGTCTGTCTGTCTGTCAGCCTCTCTTACTGTCTGAGTATCTCTCTTTCTCTCTCTCTCTCTCGTCTCTCTCTCTCTCCTCTCTCCTCTCTCTCTCGCTCTCTCTCTGCTCTCTCTTACTCTCCTGCGTATATCTCTCATCTCTCAGTCTCTCCCCCTCTCTTTCCAACACTCTCCCTCCCCCCCTCCGTCTCTCTCTCCCATCCCTTCTTCCCTCCCTCCCTCTCTTTTCCACCCCTCTCTCTCTCCCTTTCTCTTTCACCCCTCTCTCTCTCCATGCCTCCTCTTCTCTCCCCCTGGCTCTCCCTCTCCCTCTCTCTCCTCTCCTCTCTCTCTCTCTCTCTCTCTCTCTCCCACCTCTCTCTTCCTTTCTCTTTCCCCGTCCCCTCTCCCTCTTCTCTCTCAGTCTCTTCTCTCCCTCCTTCTCTCTCTGCCTCCCTCTCTCCCTCCCCTCCCTCCCTCTCTCTCTCAGCCTCTTTCTCTCCCTCCTCTCTCCTCTCTCCCTCCCTCCTCTCTCCCTACCCTCTCTCCCACTCTTTCTCAGTCTCTCTTTCCTCCCTCCCCCTATCTTTTCCCTCTATCTCTCTTCTTCTCTCCCTCTCTCCCCCTCTGTCCCTCTCTCCCTCCCTCCCTACCCCCTCTCTCTCTCACTCCTCTCTCTCTCCCCCTCTCTCTCGTCTTCCTCCCCCCTTTCTCTCTCCCTGGCTCACCCCCTCCTCTCTCCTCTCTCTCTCTCTCTCTCTCTCTCTCTCTCTCCACACACACATTCTCTCTCTCTCCTTTCTCCTTCCCCCTCCGTCTCCCTTCTCTCTCAGGGCAAATCTCTCTCTCGCTCTCTCTCTCTCTCTCTCTCTCTCTCTCTCTCTCTCTCCTCTCCTCTCTCTCTCTCTCTCCCTCCCGCCCCCCTCTCTCGCTCTCTCTCTGCCTCCCTCCCTCCCTCCCCCCTCCCTCTCTCCCTCTCTCTCCCCCATCTCTCTCCCTCCCTCTCATCCCCCCATCTCTCTCCCCCCCTCTCTCTCCTTCTCTCTCTCAGTCTCTCTCTCCCTTCCCTCCCTCCTTTTCGCTCCCTCTGTCTCCCTCCTAATCCCCTTCACCCTCTCTCTATCTCTCACTCTCCCTCCCTCTCCATCCCTACCCCCCTCTCTCTCTCTCCATTCCCTCCCTCTTTGGCGCTCATCAATCCCTCACTCATCTCCTCTCTCTCTCTCTCTCTCCCTCTCAATCTCTCACTCCCTCCTCTCTCTCTCTCCCTCTCAATCTCAATCTCTCCACTCCCCTCCCTCCCTCTCTCCACTCCAGTCCCTCATTCACTTAATCTTTCTCTCTCTCCCTCTCTCTCTCTCTCCTCCCTCTCCTCTCTCTCTCTCTCTCTCTCTCTCTCTCTCTCTCTCTCTCTCTCTCTCCTCTCTCTCTCCCCCCCCTCTCTTCTTGACATTGTCGATAGTCTCTGACCTCCAGATCTGCTGGCCTGCAAACCGCGGAACGCCAGACTTGAGAGGAGATGAGGGGTGAGGGTGAACGGGAGGAAGCAGAACACTGCC
>JADBJO010002287.1:54990-59990 GCA_016801955.1 Conus betulinus
TGGTGTGTCTCTATCTGACGCCAAGAGCAACACATATAGATCTGTCTTCGGGAGGGATTGCGATAGTTTCCTCATACAGCTAGTGAAGGGGTTTTCATATTTATGATATAGATTTTCCATTTATTTCATCTTCAAAAAAATTTTTTTTTTTCCTCTCAATTTCTAATCTTTGCCAAATCATTACTATAATGATGGAAGAATTGTTAACCTGCACTTGTTTCTGCCACTACTTAATTGTTCAGCATTATATATATATATATATATATATAATTGTGTTGCTAACCAACAATAATTTTTTAAAAGTGCTGTGCTCAACCGGGTTGGGAGCGGCATCTGTTAAAACTCTGATTAAAATGTAAGTGATAAAACCTACAGCGCTGTTTCTTGCTGGTGCAGTCGTCAGGGTATTGGGGGGGGGGGGTCGGTGTTGTCGGTGTTTTTTTTTTTTTTTTTATACGTGTTCGCTGTCTGCTATCACGTGCGGTCAGTGTTTTTCATGTGTTTTTTGATTTCTGCTCGCTGATAGGAACTTCCATTTGTGTCTGCAATTGTTAACCATTTCTATCCTAGTGTTTAGGGTTGCTAATTTTGGTTTGCATAGGATCATATATTTTTCTGTTAGGCATAAATTACATCTTTTTGAAATGTTATTATATGATGCAGCTCTTTTTAAGATTTTCCAGGATATGTTGTAGTCTATTTTTTTATCTTTGAGTTTCCAAATGTATTTACTCAATTCTGTTTGATTTTTGTATCTTTCTTTGTTAAATGACTGTTTATGATTTGCATATCTAGTTTTAAATTGGTTTTCAGTGATACGTATATATGTTTCTTCAGCGTTCTCTGATTTTACAGTGGCTTGATATACAATACTGCTGTGAAGGCATTTATTGTTTAGAGGGCACTGTTGTTCTTGGTACAGTTGCAAGACTCTCTCTCTCTCTCTCTCTCTATACATATATATATATATATATATGTGTGTGTGTGTGTGTACATAGATTGATAGACAGATATCCATGTATTTTCTCTCTCTCTCTCTCTCTCTCTCTCTCTCTCGACATAGGTAGAAAGATAACGATAATTATCTATAGCTATATTAATATAATTCTCTCTCTCTCTCTCTATCCATCTATCTATCTATCGAGGTGTGTGTGTGTGTGTGTGTGTGTGTGTGTGTGTGTGTATGACAAGAACAACAATGATACTGATGATGATGATAATAATGATAATAATAATAATGATAATGATAACAATGATAACAACAACAACAACAGCATTAACAATCAGAATGACAACAACAATAGTAAAAGTAACAACAACAACAACAACAACAACAATAATAATAATAATATTGATAACAAGGATAAACAACAGCAACAGCAATAACAGTCAGAATAACAACAATAGTAATAGTAATAATAATAACAACAAATAATAACTAGAGGGCTTATGTTTGCCTTAGAGCAAACATGGGAGGATTCCCCCTTAACACACACACACACACACGCACACACACACACACACACACACACACACACACACACACACACACACACACACACACACACACACACACACACACACACACACACACACACACACACACACACATATATATATATATATATATATATATATATATATATATATATATATATATATATATATATAAAAAACACGCGCACTTATGGTTTGCACTTCCGGTTCGTTATTAAAACGTATATGTTGCAAAATATAATGTTATGTAAGTGTTCTGAATATCATTCCGGTCTGTCCAACCGTTTCGGAGTTACGCAAGTTTCAAATTTGGCGTTTTGGCCGTTTGTTGGCCATATCTTGGCAAAAAAAACGGCCAATTCATTTAAAAAAAATGCCATTTGCACATGCCCACAATGCCCTGCAACTTTCCCAAAATTTCAACACGATCGGATGAAAAAAGGGTAAGAGAAAAAAAAACAAAAAAGAAAAAATTTACAATAACATAGTATTCCCCCAGAGAGGCCTTATGTTTGCTTTAGAGCAAACATGGGAATTCCCCCTTCGGATCACTTTATGAAACTTGCCTATCTATGTTCACCGTTGAAAATTACATCTATCCACCATTACTGGTAAACGCTGATGCATATTTACCAAATAACAGTTTTTAACTGTCAAATGTGAAATTTACTGTATGAAACTAATGTTTTCATGTTCAGCGCTCAAAGTTACATCTAGCCACCAATTTTTGTCACAATTGATTCTTATTTGCAAAAAAAACGGTTTTTTAACGGTTTTTAGATGTCTGATATCAAAATTGCTCAGGTAAACTTAAATATTCATGTTCAGCGTTCAAAGTAACATCTAATCAGCAAGTTTAGTTAAGATTGATGCATATTTGAAAAATAACGGTTTTTAACGGGTTTTTTTTTTTTTTTACTGTCGAAGTGTCGAAGTTTTGTAACATAGATACTCTTAATCAGCATATCAAATTACATACATCCACCAATTTTGGTCGAGATAGCTTCAAAAATGAAAAATAACGGTTTTTAACGGTTTTTAACTGTCGAAGTGTGTTTTGCAACATATATTTTTTTTAATTAGCATATCAAACTGCACGAGCAACCAAAATTTGGTTTCTGTTACTTTGTTAGTCTTTGAGCTATTAAATAATCGAATTTCGCCTTTTAGAGCGTACCTAAATTAGCATAAATTTAAATAACTGCCAAACCCCTTTAAGACATCAATACCAAACTCTTTCTGCACTGGGCCATAGCTACAGGAAAATTTTCCGTAGATTAGTTTTGTGACGTCATTTCCAGTTTTTGCTATTCCGTGAAACAACTTACTAAAATTGACCAGTGACACTGTCAGGCACTTCCGGTTTGCACTTCCGGTTCGTTATTATAACGTACATGTTGCAAATATATAGTGTTATGTAAGTGTTCTGAATATCATTACGATCTGTCCAACCGTTTCTGAGTTATTCAAGTTTCAATTTTAGCCGTTTTGCCATTTTTTTTTTTGGCCATATCTCGGTCCAAAAAAAAAAAACGGTCAATTCATTTAAAAATTGCCATTTGCACATGCCCACAATGCCCTGCAACTTTCCTGAAATTTTCACACGATTGGATGAAAAAAAAGGGGGTAAAAAAAAGAAAAAAGAAGAAAAAAGAAAAAGAAAAAAAAATTGCAATAACAATAGTATCCCCCCCAGAGAGGGGGAATCCTAATAATAATTTCTTGCAACAGAATGCAGTCGTGTGCATGTACATCACTATCATTTCAACTGGCGAAGCCTGTAGTCTCCCCTGTTCCCCCTCACGTGACTCATCCTCTTCCTGCTCTCCTTCCCTGTAAGTTTGTTTATTCCACGACTTGTTTACGTCTTGTGTTTAGTGCTGTGAACAGTCTGTTGAAACATGCTGATCAGCTAAAACTAACAATGCCCCCTCCCTCCCTCTTTTCCCTCCCTCCCCTTTCACTCACCCTGTTCTCTCCCCATCCCACCCCACCCCACCCCCGCCCACACACACGCACACACACACACACACACACACACACACACACACACGCACACACACACACACACACACACACACACACACACACACACACACACACACACACACACACACACACACACACACACACACACACACATACATACATACATACATACATAGAGAGAGAGAGAGAGAGAGAGAGAGAGAGAGAGAGAGAGAGAGAGAGAGAGAGAGAGGTTGCTGCTGCACACACACACACACACACACCACACACACACACACACACACACACACACACACACACCAAGGCCGGGGTGGGGGGTGGGGTGTGGGGGGATCTGCGCTGAATTGTGTTTTCAAATATGAACGAAGGTCAAAAGCAGACGTTACAAATCGCCCGAATCACCAAGAGCAGACCGGGAGAGAGAGGTGGTGGTGGTGGTGGTGGGGGTGGGGATGAGAGGGTCTTTGACAAATCTACAGGTCCAGACTGACTTCTCCGCTTCCTCCCCCCCCCCCCCCCCGCCTCGCCCCCCCCCTCCCCCCGCGCGCTTCCCAGAAATGTGCTACACATCATCGTGTGGTCGCACGTCACCATGAGGATGTTGCATGAAAACTCTGTAGAAACACTGCATAATCCATGTACGCTTTCTGAGACCTCAGACCGAAATGGAAAGCCGTAGCATCATCTTAATCATCCTCATTCTCATCGATCAGCATAAAAAAAGCTTTCTGAGACCTACGATCATTTGAGTCTGCATTTCATGGTAAAACTGATTATTGATCAAAAGAACAGCAGCTCCCTCACCAATTATTTCCCTTGTTTGGGGCAATTTGTCACCGATGAAATCACAATCCTAAAATACGTGACCTGCCGTTTAGCTGACACTTTAGTTGCACTCAGCCATGGCTCGGTATTGGAGTCAGCTCACAGACCTTGAAAAGTCCATCCCTTTCATTTTAATCTGTCTGCTGGGAACCGCATGGCTTGTACCTTGATGGCCATAGGACAGAAAATGACGAGAATCAACTTTCACACACAATGGAAATTCTCAAAACTAAACTAACTAACCGCGGCCGTCTATAAGTACTTGACTCCTTAAGCAAGGCCTTGACGCGTCAATTGTTGCGTGCAGCCTGTGGCAAACGAGAGTTGCCTTCTCCTAATTGTTCGTCATTATCTCTGCGTCCTTCCGTCCAAATTAAAGGCTACATAGTTAAACTGTTGTTCTTTTTATCGATCGATCGACTGGGTTTGGGGCAAAAATCAATCAATCAAACAAAGAAACAGCTGTGAAGGATTTCTGTCGTCAGAGCGCCTGGCAGCACAATCTATGTGCTGGAAACAGATCACGAAAAAGGGGGGAGAGAAGTAAATGGTCACCAACTGCATTAAGAGTGGGCAGGAGTGGGGGTGTGGGTATTGGGCACTGGAGCAGCAGGTGGCAGTAGAAACATGTTCCATCTTTTTCGGCCACCGGATGTACCTGATATTTTCACCGCTAGCTTTAGGTGTTC
>JADBJO010002287.1:64990-72490 GCA_016801955.1 Conus betulinus
GTGCGTGCGTGCGTGTGTGCGTGCGTGCGTGCGTGCGTGCGTGCGTGTGTGCGTGCGTGCATCCATGCGCGTGTGTACACGCCTGCGCGTTAGTGACATGAGTAGCTATCCAGAAAAATACATAATTCATGTCTCTGAGATTTTCCCCAACAAGAACAAAACAAAGTAAAACAAGCAGACTCGAAGCGAACATCATAGGATATCTGTTGTTCAAAATAAGGAACAACTTATTATGATTCAGAAGTATCTCGCATGCGCCGCTTATCCCGGCTCCCTTATGCACACCCCCACACCCAAGTTGTCCTGTCACAGTCTCACTACTGGCAGTTTACAGATCTGAGGTCGTCGTGCGGGCACCAACCGAAGGAGACACAGCACCACTGCGGAGTTACTTCAAGGGTTGTTCAGTTGTGGCGCCTGTGGGCGCCTTATGCTAACAGCTGGCCGTAAGCTAACAGTAATGCACACTCCCTTGCGGATGGAGCCTACTCTCATTCTTTCCCACATTCGCGCTGCATGGCACGTGTTGTCCGTCACAGAGCCAGTTCCAGCTTGGGTGCACTTTCAGCAAAATTCCCACGCTGGGAAGATGCTGTTTACTGTCCTTGTCGTCATATGCGCTCTCTCTCTCTCTCTCTCTCTCTCTCTCTCTCTCTCTCTCTCTCTCTCTCTCTGTCACAGTGACCAGAGATAGTGCAGACAGAGACACTGACCCGGTCCTCATGGAACGCGCGTTAAGGCAGACGATACTTTAATATTCATTCTTTCATCGGGGGGGGGGGGGAGGGGGGGGGGGGGAGGGTGCACTTCTGTGTTTCAGTACAGGAATCGTATTTTCTTTCAAGATATCCTTTCTTTGCGATGGAGTCTGTACTCAGTGGATTAATCACAGTACACATATGTTACCTTCCCCCACAAAATGAGTCACTTGTCATCGTTTCTAAGATATACATATTTTCTAAAAGTATTTTTTTCTGCTCTTTTCATTGGTGAAAACCACTTTTTAAATCAGGCTTTTATTTATTAATGTACACTGTTTTGAAGATGGTAACTCTCTGAGAAGAGCTTTTGAGAAAATGAACAAAAAACAGATGCACACACACTCAGCATAATATTAACATATCACGTGTTTTAAAATTTTAATTTTAATACAGAAAGCAGTCAAATATAAACAATTCACTTAGTGTATTTTGTGCAGGAAAACTTATAGTATCAGCCAGGGTCCAAATCTCAAAATGGACTCCTGACACCCCTACTGCCTATTTCTGGCTGCTAACTGAAAACCCGGAGAGATAACAAGCGACTCATTCCGTGGTGGAAGGTCACAAATGTATGATTAATGTGTAAAAGTGCCGAAAATACACGCCAGTGCTCTGTTTATGTATGATTAATGTGCAAAAGTGCCGAAAATACACGCCAGTGCTCTGTTTGGGGAGTGTTACAAGGATACGGTACGTGTGCGTAGGGTGTGTGGGGGGGGGGGGGGGGGGGGGGGGGGGGGGGGGGGGGGGGAAGGGGGAAGGGGGTGCACAGGCGCCAGTTCTCTTCCAGTATGTCCAGGAGACACCACCTACCAAACTCTGCATTGACATGTCCAGAGGACGCCACCTACCAAGCTCTGCATTGACGACATGTTCAGGGGACACCACCTACCAAGCTCTGCATTGACGACAAGTTCAGGGGACACCACCTACCAAGCTCTGCATTGACGACATGTTCAGGGGACACCACCTACCAAGCTATGCATTGACGACAAAGTTCATGGGACCACCACCTACCAAGCTCTGCATTGACGACATCTTCAGGGGACACCACCTACCAAGCTCTGCATTGACGACATGTCCAGGGACACCACCTACCAAGCTCTGCATTGACGACAAAGTTCAGGGGACACCACCTACCAAGCTCTGCATTGACGACATGTTCAGGGGACACCACCTACCAAGCTCTGCATTGACGACATGTCAGGGGGAGACCACCTACAAGCTCTGCATTGACGACATGTTCAGGGGACACCACCTACCAAGCTCTGCATTGACGACATGTCCAGGGACACCACCTACCAAGCTCTGCATTGACGACATGCTAAAGGTACATCACCACCTACCAAGCTCTGCATTGACGACATGTTCAGGGGAGACCACCTACCAAGCTCTGTATTGACGACATGTTCAGGGGACACCACCACCTACCAAGCTCTGCATTGACGACATGTTCAGGGGGACACCACCTACCAAGCTCTGCATTGACGACATGTTCAGGGGGACACCACCTACCAAGCTCTGTATTGACGACATGTTCAGGGACACCACCTACCAAGCTCTGCATTGACGACATGTTCAGGGGACACCACCTACCAAGCTCTGCATTGACGACATGTTCAGGGGACACCACCTACCAAGCTCTGCATTGACGACATGTTCAGGGGACACCACCTACCAAGCTCTGCATTGACGACATGTTCAGGGGGACACCACCTACCAAGCTCTGCATTGACGACATGTTCAGGGGACACCACCTACCAAGCTCTGCATTGACGACATGTTCAGGGGGAGACCACCTACCAAGCTCTGTATTGACGACATGTTCAGGGGACACCACCTATCAAGCTCTGCATTGACGACATGTTCAGGGGACACCACCTACCAAGCTCTGCATTGACGACATGTTCAGGGGACATCACCTACCAAGCTCTGGATTGATGACATGTTCAGGGGACATCACCTACCAGGCTCTGCATTGACGACATCTTCAGGGGACATCACCTACCAGCTCTGCATTGACGACATTTTGAGGGGACACCACCTACCAAGCTCTGCATTGACGACATGTTCAGGAGGGACACCACCTACCAAGCTCTGCTTTGACGACATTTTCAGGGGACACCACCTACCAAGCGCTGCATTGACGACATGTTCAAGAGGGGACACCCCTACCAAGCTCTGCATTGACGACATGTTCAGGGGACACCACCTACCGAGCTCTGCATTGACGACATGTTCAGGGGACACCCTACCAAGCTCTGCATTGATTGACAACATGTTCAGGGGATAACCACCTACCAAGCTCTGCATTGACGACAGCGGACACCACCTACCAAGCTCTGCATTGACGACATGTTCAGGGGACACCACCTACCAAGCTCTGCATTGACGACATGTGCAGGGGACACCACCTACCAAGCTCTGCATTGACAACATGTGCAGGGTACACCACCTACCAAGCTCTGCATTGACGACATGTTCAGGGGACACCACCTGCCAAGCTCTGCATTGACGACAACAATTGCAGTGTACGTGAAGACTGCTTGAGGGAGCACCTCTTCCTCTCTCTATTCTCTCCCTCCCCTCCCCCCCCCCCCCCTCTCTCTCATATCATCTCCTCTCCTCTCTCTACTTCACCCCTTTGTCAGCTGATCTCTTTCATCGGATTCCCATCTCCTTCTCCAACTGTCTGTTTTTCTCCAGGGCTATGATGATGCAAAGTAGAGACTGCTCCATTGTTAAACTGTTGGAAGCATTTCATTTAGAATGTACAGACTTTTATGCCAGTCAAGACCGAATGCAGTAGTGTTCTATAGTTGTCTGTGGGGTAAGAATGTAGACTACTATGCATGACCACATTCAGTTAGTACAAACACAGCTTGTTTTGCTTTTGATTGCATTGCATTTTTTTTTTCTCATGAATGTAAAATATTGTCCATGACTATGATTATGTAGCTCAGCCAATGCTTCGTTCATCCCTGTGGGTTGCATGCTATCAAGAATGTGCACTATATTGTCCATAACCTTGATTTTCTAGCGTAGACACTGCTTTGTTACCTGCTGGCTGCATTTTATCGAAAAAAGACACAATATTATCCAAGACTTTGATCATCAAGAATGTACAGTATGGTCCATTACTTTAAACAGTTAGTGTATACAGCAACTTGGTTGCCTTCTGGTTGGATTTTGATCAAGCATGTACAGCATTGTCCATAACCATGAACATATAGTGTACACACGGGGTTCTTTACCTGATCTGAATGTACACGTCTGTCCAAGACCATATTTCTCTCCTGTAGACAGTACTTAGTTGCCTGTTCGCTGCATTTGAGAATGTACAATGATGTTCATAACTAAGATTACCTAGTGTGGACTCTGCTTCGCTACCTATCGCTTGCAGTCACAGATCAAGACTGGAGAGGATCCGCATCATCGATAGTTAGTTCAAATTCTATAGCAGTTATTGAAGGCAGTGACCGTTTCCTGTTGATTTCATCAGCTCTCTGCTTCTTGTTCACCGCTTGGCTGTCTGGTGGCCGCCGCTTCGCTGCTGATGACGTCAAAGTGTCAAACTAATACAGGCACGTGCCAGGGTTGCCTGTTGGGACCCAGCTCATTCAGAACGTACAAAGTCTCTGTCAATTTCAAGCTCGGCTCTGGAATTGATCACCGGCGTTTGGCATGTGCTGCGCGCACATGGAACGGTGCCAGAGAACTATGTCCCCCGCAATACCGCCAATCCGCCTCCGCCACCCCCTTCCTCCCTCGCCTCTCCTCCCTCCCTCCCCCAACACACCTACACCCCTTCCTGTACATTCAGATCCAATCTGAACATATGAACATAACGTTTGCGCTTTCACCGTTGCATATTGTATTCTTTTATTTCATTTTCTTTTATTTCTTCCTCTGCAAGAAATGCTGCGTACAGGTAGACGGGCCGCCCTCGCTCAGTAGCAGACGAGAAGAACATGGCACACGTGGTAACCTTAAAGGGCAGCTCAGCCAATCTGAACAGTTCTCTCGCAGGTACGTGGTGACTGTGGCAGCCACAAGTGGTGAATGCCCCGTGAACGGGACTCCAATACAGGTGAAGAGTGGGACAGCAGGGCGATATACTGATCTAGACTCTTCTTGATCTGTGTTGATACCAACTCAGACTGTACAAGACGGTCTCTGACGATGGTTATCTTCTTGTAAGGCCACTGTGCTATAGTCGCCTGTTGCTTGCACTCGTTCAAACTCAATAAGGTTGTCAATGTCAAAAATCTTAACCGGAGCCGGGGTAGCTCAGTTGGTAGAGCGCCATAACCCTGGGTTCGCGGGTTCGAGTCTCCATCAAGCTGTTTCTATACCTGGAGATTTTTTCCCTCTGAGTTCACATGAGCTCTGACTCCATTCCCCGAAAAATCCCCCCGAGTAAAGACTCTAACCTGTGGTTCCCTGTGTGAATGCACGAACAACATCTTGCGCACAAGTAAAATTTCATCACCAATATTCGTAAGAAGCCAGTGTAGATATAAATGATGCATAACACATAGCATGTACCCTGCGTGTAAAATCTAAAGAATGAAAAAAAAAGAGAGAAAGAAATTAGTGACACTGGAAACGACTGAATGAAGCGCCGGTAGGCAGCTCTTCAGTAGGCTCTGCCTAGGAAGACAACCCGATCATGATCATGATCATGATCATGATCATGATCATCATCATCGTCATCATCATCATCATCATGATCATCATCATCATCATCATCATCATCATTATCGTCGTCGTCCAGTATAGAGAGTATTACAGGGTCGGCTGTTGATTGCAGTTCGTCAGGACTGAAAAAGATTTGACAACGATCTTAATCTAGTGTACAAATATTCTTTGGCAGCGTCTTGCTTGCAAATACAAGATTGTCTATGACAATGCTGAGGGACATCTGTCGGTTGCAACTCTTTCACACTGTGCAAGCTGTCTTTGTGACAATGGTCCACATCTTGTGTACACACTGCTCTGTAGGGCCTGTTGGCTGCACCTCATTCAGTGCAAGGCTGCCGTTTCTTGTGTGTCTTGTGTCTTGTGCCGTTTGCATACAGGCCACTCCTTTTACACCCATTCTTATCTTTTAAAAGGTGAAGACGCTCCGTGGTGCATTTCCATGTCATGTTCCACTCACGGTGAAACATATTCTTTTAGAGTGTTGGGACTTGCACGATGTGAGACATAAACACTTTACAGCAGACTCCATGAAAACCCTGTTCAGAGATGTCCCACCTGAAGTGCTTTTTTTTTTCAATTTCTGAAAGAAATTAACATTTTTCATCCAATCTAACATTTTACGGGGGAAAGATTTTTTTGACAAAATTTTCCGGTGTGTGTTTAGAAGTTGTGTTTTTTAAAGAGCTGTGTGAATTTTTTTCTTTATATGACTTGTGAGATGACTTGAACGCGGTGACGGCTCTGATATGGCCCTTTGCGGTTGGCTGGGCTATAAGCAACATCACATTACCTTAGTGCAAGGCTGTCTATGACAGTGGTCCACATCTAGTGCACACACTGTTCTATAGGTGACTGTTGGTTGCAGCTCATTCACACTGTACAAAGCTGTCTGTATGACAATAGTCTTCATCTAGTGCACACACTGTTCTATAGGCGACCGTTGGTTGCAGTTTATTCACACTGTACAAAGCTTTCTGTATGACAATAGTCTTCATCTAGTGCACACACTGTTCTATAGGTGACTGTTGGTTGCAGCTCATTCACACTGTACAAAGCTGCTGTATGACAATAGTCTTCATCTAGTGGACATACTGTTCTATAGGTGACTGTTGGTTGCAGCCCATTCTCAGTGTGCCAGGTGACCTGTGATACTGATCCTCTCTAATGTCGGCACGTGCCAGGGTTGCCTATTGGAACCCAGCTCATTCAGACCGCGCAAGGTCGTCTGTCAATTTCAAGCACGGCTCTGGAATTGATCACCGGCGTTTGGCACGTGCTGCGCGCACACGGAACGGTGCCAGAGAACTATGTCCCCCGCAATACCCGCCCATCCGGCCCCGCCGCCCCCTTCCCCCCTCGCCTCAGCCCCACCACCCCCTCCCTCCCTCCCCAACACACATACACACCCCTTCCTGTATTTTGAATCCAAGCTGAACTTGAGGTTTGCGCTTTCATCGCTGCTTCTTTTTTTCTTTTTTTCCTCCTCTCTTCCTTTGCAAGAAACATCTATCTATCTATCTATCTATCTATCTATCTATCTATCTATCTATCTATCTATCTGTCTGTCTGTCTGTCTATCTATCTATCTATCTATCTATCTATCTATCTATCTATCTATCTATCTATCTATCTATCCATCCATATTTATCTATCTATCTATCTATCTATCTATCTATCTATCTATCTATCTATCTATCTATCTTCCCATCCATCCATCCATCCATCCATCCATCCATCCATCCATCCATCCTCCATCCATCTATCTATCTATCTATCTATCTATCTATCTATCTATCTATCTATCTATCTATCCATCCATCCATCCATCCATCCATCCATCCATCCATCCATCCATCCATCCATCCCATCTATCTATCCATCCATCTATCTATCTATCTTTCTATCTATCCATCTATCTATCTATCTATCTATCTATCTATCTATCTATCTATCCATCTATCTATCTATCTATCTATCTATCTATCTATCTATCTATCTATCTGTCTGTCTGTCTGTCTGTCTGTCTGTCTGTCTG
>JADBJO010002287.1:82490-84990 GCA_016801955.1 Conus betulinus
CATGAAGAAGAAGAAGAAAAGAAGAAGAAGAAGAAGAAGAAGAAGGAAGAAGAAGAAGAAGAGAGAGGAGAGAGAGAGAGAGAAGAGAGAGAGAGAGAAGAGTAGAGAGAGAGAGACAGACAGACAGACAGACAGACAACAGACAGAGAGAGAGCACACAAAGAGAACACACAAAGAGAAGGTAAGGTAAGGCAATGTTGTTTTACAGCCCAGCCGACCGCAAAAGGGCCATATCAGGGCTGTCACCGTGTTTGAAGTCAACCCACAAGTCATTCATTCTCACAAACCCTCTAAAATACATCTTTTAAAAACACAGCCAAAATTTTGTTGAAAATCTTTCCACTGTAAAATCTCAGATCAGCTGAAAAAATGTTAGTCTCCCCGCGAAACAAAAATGAAATATTAAGAAAGAAACAGAAAGAAGGAAGAAATGCACCCGTTCTATGAATGTGCTAACGTCATCTGAAAAACACTGCCTTTTGGAACAATCATTTAAGGCAGGTCGATCGACCGATCGATATATGGATAAATCGATTATCAGATAGGATGTGTAGACGGATTGATCGGTGAGTGGAAAGCTGGAGAGAGAGCAACAGGTGGGGGGGTGGAGAGAGGAGAGAGAGAGAGAGAGAGAGAGAGAGAGAGAGAGAGAGAGAGAGAGAGAGAGAGAGAGAGAGAGAGATAAGAGATAGATATATAGAGAGAGAGACAGACAGACAGACAGACAGAGTCAAGGAAATTCTTTGCCAAAGTTTATCCACACTTGTCCAAAGATAACATGACGTACTGGTTATTTTACTGTCACTCTTCTGCACAGAAGGAAAACGCAACATCGGTGAGACACACACACACACACACACACACACACACACACACACACACACACACACACACACACACTCTCCTCTCTCTCTCTCTCTCTCTCTCTCTCTCTCTCTCTCTCTCGCGACCTCTCCGTCCGTCCCAACCGACCGACCGACGTACAAAGATTGGCTGTTTTGTCACGGAAACGGTGCTCAAGCGCGCTGCCGTGTGACTTACTCTTCACTCCAGATGTTGGGAAATACCTGCTTTTCATTTTGGTTGAAGAACTTGTTCCCCCTCCCTCTCTCTCTCTCTGTCTCTCTCTCTCTCTCTCTCTCTCTCTCTCTCTCTGTGAGAGACTCTGTCTGTCTGTCTGTCTCTCTCTCTGTCTCTGTAAGAGACTCTGCCTGTGTGTGTGTGTGTGTGTGTGTGTGTGTGTGAGTGTGTGTGTGTGTGTGTGTGTGTGTGTGTGTGTGTGTCTCTCTCTCTCTCTCTCTCTCTCTCTCTCTCTCTCTCTCTCTCCATCGATCGTTCTCCATCCCCACCTAACTGCCACCCTCACACACTCTCTTCCTCTAATTATATTTTGCATTGTTCATTCTAAATTGTTGTATGTATATGTATTTGCATGTATGTATGTATGTATGTATGTATGTATGTATGTATGTATGTATGTAGTATGTATGTATGTATGTATGTATGCATGTATGTATGTATGTATGTATATTCTATATATTCACATATTTAAATACCCTTCCTTCGTTTGAAGGGTGGACGAAAAAAAAGCCACCCAGTTTGTGCTTATTCCGTTATCTAATAAACAAGATTTCTCTCTCTCTCTCTCTCTCTCTCTCTCTCTCTCTCTCTCTCTCTCTCTCTCTCTCTCTCTCTCTCTCGCAAAAGCTTGCAGACTGACAGAAGGAAAGAACATGGTGGAGCAAGTTGAAGGGTAAGTGCTGACGGTTGTTGATGAAGCAGACAGTCCATTTGTCTGATAGAAAGGAATGGATAGATTCAGAGTTCTTTTTCGCTGTAAGTATTTGTTACTGTTACAGCGTTAGTTGAATTGTTTGGAGTAAAAAGTCTTCGTCACTCGTGGGAAAACAAAAACTCCTCCTCCTCCACCTCCCCCGTCCTCCTCCCTGCTCCTCCTCCCACCTGTCCCTCCCCCTCCTCCTCCTCCCTCCTCCTCCTCCTCCCCCCTCTTTCACCTCCTCATTTATTTCTGTCTTCTTCTTTTGTATTTTTCTGTCTTCTTCTTCTTCTTCTCTTCTTCTTCTCCTCCTCCTCCTCTTTCTCCTCCTCCTCCTCCTCCTCCTCCTCCCTCCTCCTCCTCCTTCTCCTCCTTCTTCTTCTTCTTCTTCTTCTACTTTCTTCTTTCCCCTTTTTGTCCCCCTTTTGGCTTTAAACCTCTTTCTCTTCGTCTATCTCCTCCTCCTCCTCCTGGTCCTCCTCTTCCTTCTTCTCCCCATCCTACTGCTCCTTCCTTGTCCTCTCTTCCTCATTCCTCTTCTCCAGCTTCTCCTCTTTCTCCTTCCTCTTCTTCCTGTTCCTTCTTCCTCTCCTCCTCCTCCTCCTCCCTCTTCTTCTTCTTCTTCTTCTTCTTTACGCGCCGATGTGAGGACGTCACTCGTTTTCGCCTGAAGGAAAGCTGCCCAAATGTTGACAATACGGTAAGTGCAGGCACCATACCACA
>JADBJO010002287.1:97490-102490 GCA_016801955.1 Conus betulinus
CAACTTCTTTGTCCGACTATTTTGTGTATTGATTTCCAACATTCTGTGAATCACAATAAACAAGCATAGCAGTTCCGAATGAACTTCTCATTTAAGAATCGAGAGAGCAAATACAGACCCGCTAGTAAGACGTTCAAGTCCATTAGAGAGAGAACTTCAGCAGGGTTACTTCCCTTGGCAAAAACATGAAGAGTTACCGGAGCATGACCAGCGATAGTTTTCCCTCCACGGCGATCAGCTTGCAGGTCACTCAAGAGAATGAATAACGAGCTGACCACAAAGTTAACACTAGGCAGTCGATAATAAGGACTCGTCTGAATCGCTGAAATATTGGTTTCGTATTTGAAAGAAAATATTTATATCAACATCATCATTCTTCTCTTTTTCTTCTTCTTCCAATTCTTCTTCTTCTTCTTCTTCTTCTTCTTCTTCTTCTTCTTCTTTCTAACTCGCATTGTCTTCTTTCCAACGGTCTCGTTTTCGTTCAAAGTTCATCCTGCGCCGAATTTGAGAAGATGAGTGATTGCTCGTTCTTCTTTTCACATTGTCCTGTATGTTGTTTCTCTTGCCTGAAGAAGACCAAAGAGGTCGAAAACGCGCGTGGTGTTTGTCTTGTACTCTGTTGGTCCATATTGTCTTGCGAGGGAGTCGGACGCAAAGCTCGAGAGCTCTGAACAACGGATTATTGACTCCCAAACGTCTATATTTAATGATAAACTTTCAAACATCATGTCAGAGATTTCTTACGTCAGAACATCATTACAAAACCTGTCGTGCGACGTGGCAGATCTGAAGCAACGAACTTTGGCGATTGAAACTTCGTGTGAAGAAGTGAAGGAAAAACAGGAAGATCTTGCTGCTACAGTCGACGACCTAGAAGAAGATGTCGTAGAACTTAAGAAAAAGGTTGAAGCTGAGGTGGACAAACTGGAAGAAAATGTCTCGAAGGGATAATCTCCGTTTCTTCAACATTCCAGAATCCCCTGATGAAAGCTACGAGTCGTCGTGTGCCGACAAGGTAGTAAACATTTTACAAAACACGGTCCCAAACAAAACATGGACTCTTGATGACGTTGTTCGGGCGCACCGCTTGGGAGGTCGTACTAACACCTCTATATCAAACCCACGTCCCATGATCGTGAAAATGGCGCGCTGGAAAGACAAAATGGCGGTCCTCAACTCCGGAAGAGAAGCTCTGAAGAAGAAAGGGGTGAAAGTCGCTGGAGACCTGACCACACGCCAGAGAGCCGTCGTGAAGGAGCACAGGGACAAGGGCGTGTACGCATACTTCAAGGCCGGCAAGCTGGTCGTCTCTGGTCCTCTACGAACCAGGGGAAACTGGAGCAGGCCCGGGACAGGAGGACAAAACCAGGACCAGCAAGGACGACAGGCAAAGGGCAAGACAGCGCGGCTCCTCTCCGGATTCAGCTGGCAAAAGGACCTCCTCTGGTCTCCTCAACCCTGGTGAGAGCGGCCGTTACGGGGTTCATCGAGGCCATCCACCCCTGCCAAGAGGCCCCGCCCACCCAGCTCCCCTGAAATGCAGACTGTCGATACAGAACAAACTGAGAATGTGTGGTTGTGACGTGACGGTCCGGCCTCAAGAAACTCTTCAGATCGTGACGATTCGGTTACTGAATCCAGTGACTCTACAGATTACTGTGAGTTAAGCGAGCTATCTTTTCTTTATTGGAACATTGGGGGTCTCATGGGAAAATTTGCAGAAAGAGATTTTATTGAACATATATAATAAATACGATGTTTTATGTTTTGTCGAGACATTTCAACGCGAAAAGATTTCCGTTGTAAACAGTTTACCTGATTATATCTGTTTTTCATCTCCTGCCATCAAACTGTCAACGCACGGTAGGTGTAGTGGCGGGGGGTTCTGATTTTGGTTAGAAAATGCTATGTTGATTATGTTACAGAAATTGAAATGGATTATGATCATATTGTGTGTGTTAGATTTGATAATAAGAGGGTTGGTACGAACTCTGATGTCGTTTTAGTAAATTGTTACTGTCCTCCTCATTCATCGCCGTACTATAGAACTGTGCAAATAGAATGTCATATTAATACCATTGAAGAGTGCCTAGCTAATCTAGTTCTTGAAGTAGACACAGCAAACCTCCTTATTTGTGGCGACTTTAATGCCAGGACAGGAAATCTTCTTCAACCTAATCCAGAAAATGTTGAAACTGATCCGGAATATATTAACAGTCATGAAACCGATGCTATAATTCCATGCCGATATGCTGAAGATATTTGTGTAAATGATTATGGGAAAACATTATTATCTATGTGCGTATGTTTGGAACTGATTATTTTAAATGGCTTATGTTCCCCTGAGAAGTCTGATAAATTTATACTTGTCAGCAACAGGTAATAGCACAAATGACTATGTCCTTGTGTCACCAGACTTTCTAGATTACTGTGTCTCTCTTGAAATTCAAGAGAGAGTAGAATCTAACCACATGCCTCTATGTTTGACGCTGAAAACAAAATCAAGTTCGAAAGAAGAGATTACGAAAATTATTGTCATGTTACAAAATATGTTTGGGCCAATGACAAGAAAGATTTGTTACTAGAAACGTTTGAACAGCCCATTCTTCAAAAGATAAACTAACCCTCGCTACTGCACAGATAGAAGTTTCTTGCGACGAAGCGCTTAATACATTTACAAATGCTTTATTAGATTCAGCATCTTGTATGCGGAAAGATGTAATTAATTCCAAATCAAATTACAGTGATGAAGATAAATGGTACGATAAGGAATGTAAACAAGCAAAGAAGAAAGCCTTGCATGCCCTTCGCAGATACAATAGAAATAAAAAAACATCAATAACGAAAAAAAAACTTCGTACAACATGGAAAGAAAATCATATAAAAGGTCTGCTGAAAACAAAAGAAAGAGACTACAAGAGGGACAAAGTACAGAAAATTCTTGAAAATATCCACAGTTCAAAAGATTTCTGGAAAGAAATGAAAACTTTGCAAACCCATAAAACATGTTAAAAATAGCATTTCCAAAGAAACATGGTTTGATCACACTTCAGCGCCCTGCTAAATGATATTAACTCTGACGATTTAAATGATCATGACATAAACTTTGTCAACCAAGAAAACAATTTAGACCTAGATGAGCTTAACTGTGACATCAGCGAAACAGAAATCAGAGAAGCTATTAAACATACTAAGTCAGGAAAGGCCCCAGGCCCAGACCAAGTTTTAAATGAATTCCCTTAAACTGTCTGAACACGTTATTCCTTTCTTATAAAATATTTCAACACACTATTTGCTGAGGGTAAATATCCAAAGGAATGGTGCAAGGGCATCATAATACCACTATTTAAAAAAGGCGATCCTGAAAACCCAGGGAACTATCGTGGAATAACTCTTTTAAGTTGCATCAGTAAGTTGTATACGCATATTCTAAACTCGCGTTTAACTAACTGGGCTGAAAACAATCATGTAATACTGGAGTGTCAAGCAGGTTTCCGTAAAGACTATAGAACTACTGATCACATATTTACATTGTTTGCTATTGTCCAACGATATCTTGTGCAAAAGAAAAAAAACTGTATGTATCCTTTGTCGATTTTCAAAAGGCCTTTGACACGGTCAAAAGAGGTGTATTATGGAATGTTTTGGTAAAGTTAGGCGTCAAAGGAAAACTTTTACAGGCCTTAAAAGCAATGTATCAATCTGTACAGTGTTGTATACGCTCCTCAGCAGGTTTTACTGAGTATTTTGAGTGTTTTCAAGGATTGAAGCAAGGTTGCTTAGCTTCACCTACATTATTTTCCTTCTTAATAAACGAGTTAGCGGTCTATGTCATTGACAAAGGTACTCATGGAATTCAGCTTAATCCTGGCGCTACCGAATTATTTCTGTTAATGTTTGCAGATGATATCGCTCTTCTATCATTTTCGCCTCTAGGTTTACAGCACCAACTTAACAATCTGCATCACATTGCCGGTAGGTTTGGTTTGACAGTAAACTTAGATAAGTCAAAAATCATAGTTTTCCGAAACGGTGGCCACCTTTCAAAAAATGAGCAGTGGTATTACGGTGACGAAAAAATGGAAGTTGTTAACTCTTATAGATATCTTGGTCTGGAATTTACTACTCGCTTGAGTTTAAATATTGCCACTGAAAACTTAATTACTAAAGCTAAAAGGTGTGTTGTTGAAATATCTAGAACAATGTGGAGACTTGGGTGTTCATCTCCAAAGGTGTTCTTCAAACTATTCGATACTAGAGTCGTTCCTATGTTGTTATACGCCGCTGAGATTTGGGGTATTCTTGAATTTAATCAAATAGAAAAGGTCCATCTTTTTGCGTGTAAGCGTTTTTTAAATGTAAGTCTACATACACCCAATTTTTGTGTCTATGGAGAATTGAACCGCTATCCCTTACTTGTCCTAGCTAAAGTGAGATGCATAGCCTTCTGGTTAAGGTTATGCACTTTACCGAATGACAGATTTGCAAGCATGGCATATTACATGTTGAGATCACTCGATGAAAGAGGGAAAAAACCACATGGGTTACCCATGTAAAAAAACATTCTTTGTACATCTGGTTTTGCCTATGTATGGTTCTCTCAAGGAGTAGGTAATCCTAAAGCTTTTCTAAGTGAATTCAAACAAAGACAAATCGATTTCTTTTTGCAACAATGGTCAGAAAAAATTGAAACAAGACCACGATACAATCTATACAGCTCTTTCAAAAGTGCTCTAGGACCAGAAAAGTATTTTGATCTAATAATTTCGAGATATGTCCGCAATATGTTTATACGATTTAGGCTTGGCGTAACAGAGTTGAAAAGCAACAGATATAGATATACTTCAGATACCCGTTTACTATCGTGTCCATTATGTGCACATTCCCTTGAAGACGAAATGCATTTTCTTTTCTTCTGTCCTGCATATGATAATCTCAGACATAATTTGCTAACCAGAGTCAATCTAGATCTTTTAAAATTCAAAAAGCTTTCTATC
>JADBJO010002287.1:107490-109990 GCA_016801955.1 Conus betulinus
TCAGCAAGTTTCAAGAAACAATCAAGTAAAGACAACCAGAAAGACAGCAAATCAAGCAAGCGGAGAGAGAGGACAGAGGGGGGGGGGGGGGGGGGGGTGAGAAACAGACTGAAGAAGAAACGGTACTTACACCCCCCTCCCGTCAATCGTTTTAGCCAACGTCCGATCGATCAGACCAGTTTCACAGAAACAATAATTTTGATGAACTGCAAGCAAGCGTACGTCATTTAAACGAATTTAGAAATGCGAATGTGCTGTGTTTTTCTGAAACCTGGCTGAGCGAAGAAATAACAGATGACATTTTAGCTTTGGACGGATTTGGTGTGCCACTGAGAATGGACAGAGACAAGTGCGTGACAGAGAAATCAAGGGGGGGGGGGGGGGGGGGGGGGGGGGGGGGGGGGGTGTGTATGTACGTGAGCGAGAAGTGGTGTAACAGTGAGAACGTTAAAGTGCGTCGTCAAGTGTGTACGCGTGACGTTGAACTTTTAGCAGTGTCACTGCGACCGAAATACCTGCCACGTGAGTTTGGACAGCTCTTCATGACTGTTGTTTACGTGCCACCATCCGCAAATACTGTACGTGCAGCCGCAGAAATCACGGACTCTGTTCACGCTCTGCAGGCCATGTCACCCGACGCACCGTGCTTTATCCTCGGAGATTTTAATGACTGTGACCTCAATTCAAC
Source organism: Conus betulinus (assembly GCA_016801955.1). Classification (NCBI taxonomy): domain Eukaryota; kingdom Metazoa; phylum Mollusca; class Gastropoda; order Neogastropoda; family Conidae; genus Conus; species Conus betulinus. The sequence goes on from JADBJO010002287.1 coordinate 108,179, forward strand.
CTGCCTTCTTTTAAACAGTATGTGTCATGTTTTACAAGAAAGGATAAAATACTTGATTTATGTTACTGTAATATACCATCTGCATACAAGTGTGTTCAGCTCCCCCCTGTTGGTCAGTCTGATCACAATGCCATTCATCTCTTGCCAGCTTACAGACCAAAAGTGAAAACAAACCTATCACTAAAAAGCAAGTGCAGTGTTGGACACAAGAAAGTGTTGATGAATTACAGGCTTGTTTTGAATGTACAGATTGGAATTTGTTTTTGAATTCTAGTTTTGACATTAACGAAGCCACCGATGTTATTTCCAGCTACATTTCTTTCTGTGAACACATGATTGTACCTACTAAAACTATCAAAATATTTCCCAACAACAAACCTTGGGTTACAAAATCTCTGAAAGTAACTCTAAATGAGAAAAAAAAAGAGCTTTTCAATCAGGCAATAAAAGCGATCGTAAGGTTGTACAAAAGAAACTGCAAACAGAGATTGAAGAATCAAAGAGAGCTTACAAGAGAAAAGTCGAAAACATGTTCCAGAATGGAAATATGCGAGATGCATGGAAAGGAATAAAGGTTTTATCAGGTTCAGGAAAATGTTCAAACCAAAATATTAGTAACAAAAAAAAACAAAAAAAACAGCAAAAGAACAGAAGCAATTTGCAGAAAAGCTGAACGATTTTTACTGTAGATTTGATGATAAAGATTTTAGTAAAGAATTAAAGGAAGTGAAGGAAGAACTCCAAAGCAATGTTAAAAACGATGTTGATGGAAGTGATTCTGTTGTGATTGAGGAAAATGATGTTCAGTTTTTTTCAAACGTTTAAATGTGAGAAAGGCAATGGGCCCTGATAATATCTGTGGAAAATTGTTGAAGGTGTGTGCTTCTCAGCTCTCCTATGTTTACAGTCGTTTGTTTACCTGGTCACTTAGAGAATGTATAATTCCTGTTTATGGAAAAATGCCACTGTATGTCCTGTTCCCAAAAAAACGCAACCCAAGCTGTTTAAATGATTACCGACCAGTTGCCCCTCACATCTGTTGCAATGAAATGTCTTGAAAGAATTGTCCTCTGTTATGTTTTAAAAGATACTACACAGTACCAAGACCGTTTCAGTTCGCATACCAACAGAACAGAACAGATCAACAGATGATGCCACACTCACACTTCTCCATCATGCTTTTTCACACCTCGAAAAACCTGCCTCCTTTGTACGCATTCTCTTTATTGATTTCTCATCAGCATTCAAACACCATACAACCACATCTGATGGCAAAGAAACTCATTAACATAAATGTGGGTAACAAGCTCATTCTTTGGATAATTGATTTTCTTACACAGAGGACACAGTCTGTTCGATATCAAAGTGTTGTTTCGTCTTCCAGAGTCATTTCAACTGGCGCACCCCAGGGTACTGTTTTATCACCAGTGCTTTTTACTCTGTACACAAATGATTGTTCAGGAAGTGATTCAACTTTGTACATTAAATATTCAGATGACTCAGCACTTGTGGATCTTTCCAACTCTGATTCTGTTTCTTCAAGGAGGTTCAAAGATTTGTTGACTGGTGCGATCATAACTATCTTGATCTGAATGTAAAAAAAAACGAAAGAAATGTTGATTGATTTTAGAAAGAATCCAAAAGCTGTACCACCACTTTTTATCAAAGGTGCTGAAGTAGAACGTGTTGAATCATACAAATATTTAGGAACTTTTATAGATAATAAGCTGAATTTTAAATCCCATGTTGAGTATGTCCACAAAAAATGTCAAACCAGATTATATTGTCTTCGCAAAGCTGCGATCATTTCAT
>JADBJO010002287.1:114990-119990 GCA_016801955.1 Conus betulinus
TTGCACCTCACACACTTGCAAAGACACACACATAAACAGAAACCAGTCATATACACATATATACACATTTGCATGAGCATGCATGTATATAGAAATAATCATCCGCAAATGGATTCTTTATAATTCAAAGAAACATATTAGGAGAACCCTAACCCAAAAATGAGAAAGGACGAAGAGCAAAGGGGAAAGGGCACATACACACACACACACACACACACACACACACACACACACACACACACACACACACACACACACACACACTAAAAACACACACACACACACACAGACAAAGACACTCAAAGAGACAAAGACAAGGTTCAGTGCAATGTCCCATCCTCATCATTATCACCCTTTCTTCCTGTCATTCTCTCCTTCCCAACCAAACATACCCCTTACCCCTAAACCTTCACTCTTATAACGACGCTCTTTTTCTTTCTTTTTTTTTTTAATCTCTGTATAGATAGATAATCCACCCCCATCCCCAAGGCACGCCTTTACAGTTCTACCCACCTCACCTCCTAGCTCCGTCCCTCCGCAACGTTTTTTTTTACTCCCTTGCTCCAGGGAGTATATACATTTGTTGGTATAATGTACACTGGCTGGCATGAGAGAGAGAGCGAGGAGGCAGGGATAAGATCTATGAGAAACTGCAGAGGTCACGAGGGGAGGGGGCAGGCAGGGAAAAGGTTGGATTGTACCACCACAGTCAAGTATACTTACCTTTTTCTTTTTGGTACTGACAGAGATTTTCAGGGTTTTGTTGTCGTCCAAAGAAAATCGATCTGCCGTCAAACGAAAGAAATACACAAGTTTTTTTTTTCCTTTGTTTCTTTCGTTTGGTGGCGTGGTGATTTTTTCTTTTAAGTTTGTGTCAATTTCCGCCTGCAGTCAAGTCCGTTTTGACACTAATGTGTACTCTAGTGCTTTTCGCTGCAGTTGCTGATGTTTTCAGCGAAACGTTTAGAATGGGTAGGTAATGCTGATGGGGATAGTGATGGGGGTAGTGGTGTGTGTGTGTGTGTGTGTGTGTGCGTGCGTGCGTGCGTGCGCGCGTGCGTGTGTGCGTGCGTACGTGCGTGCGTGCGTGCGTGCGTGCGTGCGTGCATGCATGCGCGCGCGCGCGCGCGTGTGTGTGTGTGTGTGTGACACAGAGAGAGAGAGAGAGAGAGAGAGAGAGAGAGAGAGAGAGAGAGAGAGAGAGAGAGTTCTGAGTTCTGTCCACGCTGATATGTTTTCACACACACACACACACACACACACACACACACACACACACACACACACACACACTTTTACACACACAGACACTGAAAAGACAGACACACACACACACACACACACACACACACACACACACACACACACACATCAACTCATCTCCCCCCGATTCCCACTACTATATCCCCCTACTCCACGTACTCCCCCTGCCCCTCCTCTAACCCTAGTTGCATCCCATCCTTCCACTATCTCTCTCCAGGTGGCCATCCTTTTGGTGCTATGACGTTCGTCACACCCCCCTCCCCCATCCGCCATCAGAGAGTCACGAGGCAGGAGTAAGGGGTAAGAGAGACAGAGAAGCGGAAGAAGAAAACACGGGGGGAGGGAGGGGGGGGGGGGGTTGCTTCAGAGAACTGGGTATACTTACCTCCCTTTCTCTCTGCCAAGCTCGAACTTCTTAAATCCTCTCTTCAAGTAGATGATTACAAAACATTAATGTTCTCCCTTTTAGTCTAAGATGTCGATTTAACAAAGCTGTTTTCATGTCTGAAATCATGAACAAGTTTGCACCTCAGTATCTTTGCGCCAAATTTCCAGTGAATGATGTACGAGATAAAAGTAGATTGTTCACTCCCTGCCCCAAGAACAGGATTGTTCATGTCATCCCTCAGAATATTCTGGTGGAAAACTATGAAATGAAACTCATGATCATTTAAGGAACAAAAATAGTGTAGTATCACTCATAAGATCTTTTCGCAAATACCTCCTAAACATCTTTTTTAACAGAACAAACATCTTGATGTTTTACTATATCTTCAATTTGATGTCTATGTACAAACAGAATTATGCTGCTACACTTCAGTTAGTCTACCTGCCTGTCAGCTCTTGTGTGTGTGTGTGTGTGTGTGTGTGTGTGTGTGTGTGTGTGTGTGTGTGTGTGTGTGTGTGTGTGTGTGTGTGTGCAATGTGTTCACGTCAGTATAGTCACATACATATACAGGCAACAAACTATAGACACGAAGGCTGACACGTGCATGAACACGCACGCATCTGGGTACAAACAAAGCACTGCGCGAACCGACTCACTACAACCAAACAATATATTCAGAGAATCAGAGCCTAGAATGGAGAGAGAAAGCAGAAGGGATACACATACACACGGGCAGACAGACACAGACATTGACAGTGGGTTTCAGAGACACAGACAAACACAGAGACCCACAAAGCAGAAACTCATGGAACAAAGCAGACTCCCACAACTCCCCTTGGAGTAGCCCTCCTTAAAAATCAAATGCACTTTAACTCTCTAAACCATGACTGCCGCAGCACTGACCATTCATATCTCTGTACAGGTAGTTACCTAACCCCTCACATCTCCAGAATCCCTCCCGTACCCCCTACACCCTCACTCCCCCCCCCCCCCCCCCCCCACACACACACACACACACACCTCGCCGTCTTCCTTCCCGCCTTCCCTAACAGTCCTCTTGGCCAATCCCTTCCTTATCTGTTTCGTCTCTCTCACGGCAGGTGGGCACAACGTCTATACCTGCCGGTGTGAGGAATTGGGGGAAGCAGGAGAAGAGGTGTGAGAGAGTTGCAGAGAGTTGCAGGAGAGGCAGGGGAGAGAGTGAGGGGAGGAGGTTGAGGTGGGGTGGTGGTTATAATGGTGGTGGAGGTGGTAGTGGTGGTGGTGGACGCATTGTAGTGGCTTTGTTCCATGACCAGGAACCATAGAGGGGAATGACATACAGGTTCTAATTAGGCGTTCAATATATTCATGAAAGCCACGAGTTGGCTGGTGGGTGGTGTTGAAATTTACTTCCAATTCTCAAAAAAAAAACAAAAAAAACAAAAAAAAAAAAAAAAAAAAAAAAAAAAAAAAGAAAAGAAGAAGAAGAAGAAAAAAAACAAAGAAAAAAAAATCAAGTGAAATCAAATACATTCGAGCTTATTTCACCTTTCCCATCCGTCATGGGTATGAGATGACCCACGTTCATGATTTTCACTTTATAACTGAATACATTTTTTTTAAGCTACCTCCATCAACAAACCATGGCCCAACATCTGCGCTAAATTTGTTGTTGTTGTTGTTGGCAAGCAAGGAGTAAACAAAAAGAAAAAATTCCCAGTACACTGTGGATGTGAGCAGACCCATACTCTCAAAGAAGAAAATCTGAGTGCTATACATCGTGGGTCTTTCCAGACCCATGCGTTCTGAAGACGACGAGTAAACAAAAACAAAACCAGCTCAGTAATCCACGACGTAACGACGAGGGATAATTACTTCACATGACAACAAGGGTCCCCCCTGAAACCCATGGTATACAACAAACCCATTCCTTATACAGACAACAAGGTCCATGAAGACCCATAATATACGGCAAAGGTTTATTCCTTCAGAAGACAACAGGGTCTATAGACCCACGGTGTATGGCAAAGGTTTATTCCTTCAGAAGAAGACAACAAGGGTCTATGGAGACCCACGGTGTATGGCAAAGGTTTATTCCTTCAGAAGACCACAGGGGTCTATGGAGACCCATGATGTATGACAAAGGTTTTTCTTCCTTCACGAAAACTTTGGGTCTCTGGGGATCTACTACATACGGCGCGCAAAGTGTGAGGTGACGTAAGGGGAAGGTTTAGCTCAACATAGCTGAGACGTCTAGTTGTTGTGTCATGCTTAGGAATACGACTCAAAAGGCAACAGCCCCCCCCCCCCCCCCCCCCCCCCCCCCCCCCCCCCCCCCTTCCATAACATAGCAAACAAAGAGAAAAAAAAAAAACACGAGTGGACAGATGCATTGTTACACAGCTGTGTCTTGACTTTGTCCTCTTCATTCCGATCGGACAACACAGGCCCGCACTGCAGATCTCCATCTCGCTGTGTACAGCATAGTATTATCTGCCAAAGACCCCCCCCCTCCCCCCAGTCTTATCAGAGTTGATATTATTTGCCCGTCAGAACAGACACTTTCTTCTGTCCAGTCCAAATTCAGCTTTATATAGTTGAGTGGTGATTCGATATAATTTAATTATATTGTTTGATCATCAAAATCTAAAATGAATGAAAGGAGGTTGAAGCAGGGGAGGAGCAGGAACAGACAAAGCAATGGACAGCAGACTGTAGAAGCAGAGACAGGCACAGAGACTCACAGTGACAGACACGCGGAACAATGCAATCTCCCCTAACTCTTATCCCCCTGCCCTCCCCCTACTATTCCCTCCTTCCCTACCAAACATACCTTCCCCCCCCCCCCCCCCCAAACACACACACACACCCTAACCATGATTCTCGCAGCGATGCTTCTTTTATATCTGCACGGATCGGCCGTGCCCCTACGCTAACTCTCCCCTCTCACCCTCCACCCCTTCCATCCCACCCTCCACCCCCCACGCCCCTTGGCGTTCGTTTAGCCTGCTTCTTCTCCAACAGTTTGCTAGCTCTCCAGGGGTGATGATGACGTTTTTCTGTAGTGGGAGAGAGTGGTGAGGCAGGGGTGGCGAGTGAGAGTTCAGAACTTACCAACAGAAAACGACTTAAATCAATGCAGGATGAAGATTCTGTGCACATTGTATTCTTCCATACACGCACGCGCGCGCGCGCACACACACACACATACACACACATACACGCACGCACACACACACACACATGGACCACACACACATACACATTCTCTGAGAGAGAGAGAGAGAAGAGAGAGAGAGAGAGAGAGAGAGAGCAAGCATGCATGCATGCGCATGTGTGCGGACACGACTGAGTACGTAAGTGACCG
>JADBJO010002287.1:127490-139990 GCA_016801955.1 Conus betulinus
AAGGATGTTCCAACTCTCGCCTATATACCCCGTACTGGACTCATCTACACAGCAACAACAAGAAGAGCCATAAGCAAAATATAAATTAAAACTAAAATGGTATTCCAGACTGGCAGGGCCTTTTCGGTCTTGAATATAGTCCCGAGAAGTACACGGACGAAGAGTAACAAAGACAGGTACCTTGATTTGATGGAAAATGAAAGGAAATCTTTAATGAGGCGGAGAACAGTGTACAGTAAATAACAAACAAGTAGGGGAAATACACAATGTTCGGAAATCTGCAAGGGAGGCAATTTGCGTTTGCTCCAAGGGAGGCAATTTGCGTTAGAGCTCGTGCTCGGCGATCGTTTTCATCGGATAGGTTTCTCCAATGGCGCAATGTTGCTCCGTCAGTCAGCTTAACAATTCAGTCGGAGAGTGAAAAACGCCAAAGCACGGGAGATGATGCGCCTGTAATGCACAGCCTGTATATCCTGATGTCGTTCTGGCCGTGCCTCGCAAATACTTGACTCTCCAGATGGAATTGCTGGACCCCCCTATAACTAAGAAAAGGTAACTCTACTTTCAATGGAAAGACAGGAGGGCGTTATCTTCTCCTCAATTCCTTTATTTTCAGGAACAGGTCTAATCTGAAGAAAATTGTGCCTACAAAAAAAAAAAAAACCCAAAACAAAAAAAACAAACAAACCTATGTAAACAGTAACCAACTGTATGTAACAGAAACATATGCTGTGCTGTCTTTCTTATTACAGCAGATGACTATGTTGCAATGAAAAACACAATTTCATATACCTACATATGTTGTCCCCCGCTATACATGTTTTACACACACACACTCATAGGTAGATAGATAGATAGATAGATAGATAGGATTTAGATAGGTATAGATATAGATATAGATATAACAACCTTTTAGTATAGGAAATACTTGAATATGCTTATTATAATCCTTATATCTTTTCGAAGTGAAAGGAAATTAATAAATGGGAAGTAGCAGACGACAGACACATAGAGACAGACAGACAGACACAAAGACAAGACAGGGACGAGAGAGACAGAAGGACAGAAGGCTTAGAGCCGGTTTATGAAAAAAAATGTGATTAAAAGTGAAGCTGACAGACAGTACACATAGAGACACACAGACAACAGACCCAAGAGAGACAGACAGAGAGACAGAGAGAGAGAGACAGGACGAGAGACAGGCTGACAGATTAGCGCCAGGTTTACTGAAAAAAAAGTGAGATTAAAAGTGAAACGGAGAGCAGAGAGAGAGAGCCTGAAAGAGGACAGTGCAGGGAGGGAAGGAGAGAAGAGAGGAGAGGAGGAGAGGAGAGAGGAAGAGAGAAGAAGAGACCTGAGATAAAGAGAGGTGAGGGGAGAGAGAATACGAGTAGATCTGACTTCGAGAGAAATTGAGGAGGGGTGAGGGAGAGAGATTGGGAGGGAGAGAGAGAGAAACGAGGAGAGAGAGAGAGGAGAAGAGGGAGGAAAGGAGGAGAGAGGAGAGAGAGAGAGAGAGAGAGGAGAGATGGAGGGAGAAGGAGAGAGAGAGAGAGAGAGGAGGAGAACGAAAGCGAGGGAGAGTGAGAGAGAGAGGAGTGAGAGGGAGAGAGATTTAGGACCGGCACGAGAGAGAGAGGACGGGAGAGAGAGAGACGGGGGGGAAGAGAGAGAGAGAGGGGAGGAGAGAGAGAGAGAGACGAGGAGAGATGGAGAAACGAGATTCATTTAACCAAGGATGAGATAGCAAATTATGTGTAAGCACGTGAGAAAAAAAAAACCCTGTGTTTGTCCGTGACCTTTTTCACGCGCATTTTTTTGCCCCCTGTCTTGTCTTCCAAAAGGAATGCCCAACTTTCTAACTACAGCGGGCCGGGGAGAATGGAAGAGTGGCTGGAGTCAAAGGTCAACCTGACGGCACGTGCATTTTCCTTTCCACACGTGGGGTGAGAAAGGAGTCACAAGGACTAAACTATACAGAGAACCAACTCACAGTTTTGTTTTGTTTTGTTTGGCCTTGTATTGAATCTCTGCCTCGAGAGGATTTTCTTTCACCAGATTTGTTTCTTTATTCGTCGCCAGTCTGCTGGATAGGTTATGTACAAACTGCTCGACCGATTAAGAACAACAACAACAACAAACAACAAAACACGAATAAAACTTGGTGGGGAGGTATCATGTCGACTATGGATGAACTATTTTGATCTTGAAGCGGATCTATGATAATGAGGATTCCAGTCCAAGGGCAGATCCAAAAAGTCTTTATTCGATCTTTGCCGACGACTCCGTTCTTCCCAGCGCCCATCTGATAACTATCCATTTACAGCGAGTTCAAACAATTCTCCCAGTCCTTGTCACCACTCTCTTCAACCTCAGAAGCTGCAAAATCGACACTGCTTCCTGGGAAGATTATCGCCCATGGCAGAACACAGTGGAAGCAACGGTGTGTCCAGGACACACAGACAGTCGAGCGCAACAAAGCAGCCGCCACGCAGGAAAAGAGGAAAAGGGGGAAAAACGGGGCCCGTCCTTGCAGGACTCCATTCCACGCAGCGTCTGTGGACGATTTTGTGCCATAGGAATCGGTCTTCATTCCCACTTGAGGACCCACATCAGCAGATGACCTGCCTGCCTACTTATCGGCCGGACACGACGGGAGAATCCATCATCAATCAACACATACAGAGACCCTGACCCTTCCAACCCCATCTCATCCGCTATTCTCCTCATCACTTTTTTTGCCCTCCATCGATATATCAAGAAAGGCTAGGGTCACTAACCAGTTTGTCAGTAAAAAAAAACACGAGGATCCAAAACCATCTTTTTCAAAGGCCATCTCATGTTTAGAACCGAAAATCAACAGACGTGTTATTTAAAGACCTATGGCGAGAGGAATTGGAAGTTTCCAGCTAACAATAACCTCATGCCCAGTCTGTGCAGACATCAAAAGGAGTGCCTTCCATCTGTATCCAGGAATCGTAGAGTTTGTGTTCTGTGCAGACATCAAAAGGAATGCCTTCCATCTGTATCCAGGAAAACGTAGAGTTTGTGTTCTGTGCAGACATCAAAAGGAGTGCCTTCCATCTGTATCCAGGAAATCGTAGAGTTTGTGTTCTGTGCAGATATCAAAAGGAGTGCCTTCCATCTGTATCCAGGAAATCGTAGAGTTTGTGTTCTGTGCAGACATCAAAAGGAGTGCCTTCCATCTGTATCCAGGAAATCGTAGAGTTTGTGTTCTGTGCAGACATCAAAAGGAGTGCGTTCCATCTGTATCCAGGAAATCGTACAGTTTGCGTTCTGTGCAGACATCAAAAGGAGTGCCTTCCATCTGTATCCAGGAAATCGTAGGAGTGTGTGTTCTACAGGGTTCCATTCTAGTCGCGCTTGTCTTTACACGTTTCTTTCCTTTGTAAAGGGGGAGGAGGCGCCGTGTGTGTGTGTGTGTGTGTGTGTGTGTGTGTGTGTGTGTGTGTGTGTGTGTGTGTGTGTGTGTGTGTGTGTGTTAGAGAGACAGAGAGAGAGACAGAGAGTAAACCAGTCAGAAAGAAAAAGAAAATTCTGTTCTACAGGGCGTACACCACCATACACCCCTACCTTGTAACGTGCAATTTCACAGGTTCGTGGCACATACATCCCTTTTCATAATGATGTATTATGGCATGCAAGGGGAAAAAAAAACAGGAAAAAAAAGGAAAGAGTTTGGTCTTCTTACATGGCTTTTGCTTACTGGAAACCAGCTAGGTCTACATTCTTCTGGCGGTCACAAAAGGTCACAGCTTTTATGATAGAAAGGGCCTACATCATACATAAACGGCGTTAAGTAATGTATTGTTGTGTTGGAGGAGTGGGGGGGGGGGGGGGGGGGGGGGGGGGGAGGGGGGAGGGAGGGATGGTACACCCTTTAGCATTGAGCGTTATATAAGGTAGAGGTGTACGACCTGTGGCGGTCAACGGGCTAGAGAACGATATTATGGTACGTATGTATAATCTTTCTTCCGCCAAAGAGGAAAGGAACCAAGCATACGGCATCGCCAAGTTTTTTTTTTGTTTTTTTTTCTTTCTTTAAAGCACGATGTGAGGATACGTTATACAATAGCAGCAATTCACCATGGAAACACTAACAGCTCGGCAGTCAGTACTGAACTGCGTGTAGGCATCACACCTCAATGATCTGCCTTGTCCACGACAGGCATTTTACTGCAGATTCCGTGAAAACCGTGTGTTGAGATTGCTTCACTAGTCGTCACCTTGATTATATATTTTTTTCTTTCTTTCAGATGAGATCGATATTGGCTGAAACATGATTGGGTCGATCAACTTTTGTTTAAGATCAATCGTTTTGATATTTGACTGTTTTTTTTTTTTTTTTTTTTTTTTTTTTTTTTGATAGGATGATCCGTGCCGGTTGTCGGCACTGACGGAATTTGCTTGTGCTTAGTCCCTCACTGAATCCAACACACACATAAACGCACGCATGCATATATGCCTCTCTTGTCTCGCGCGCTCTCTCTCTCTCGCACGTGCGTGCACACACACACACACACACACACACACACACACACACACACACACACACACACACAACACACACACACACACATACACACACACAATTACTTAACAGACACTTTCTTCTTCTTTCTTCTTCTTCTTCTTCTTCTTCTTCTTCTTCTTCTCGCTTGTCGGCTTTGATCATGCTTTCCTTGATTACCAAGACTGCATTGTGTGCCTTACCGGAAAACACTATTGCGCGCCCAGCACATCATATTTCACCAGTTTCTCTATTTTGTTAAAAAAGAGTAAATGCGGCAGTATGAATGTGTCAGCACACCACCTGTTAGTGCAAAAAATAAACCAAGACGTTTTGTATCATACGTTAAAATATTCAAATCAGAAGCGAATGTCCATGGAAATGAAACATAATGAAACATATAGATTGTGCATGGTCAGCGAGTATGTTTTGAACAAAGGGAGGGGGAATGGGGGGAAACAACAGGAGGATGAGGACCCACTCAAAAGTGTAAAAAAAAAAAAAATGGGTGGTGGGGTGGGGGAGGGAGGTGGAAAATAAGGTTAGTGACCCCCCCCCCCCCCACCACACACACCACACACACAATAAAAAAAAAGAAAAGCTCAATCGTTCGGTTAGGATCAGAAAGAAGTTTTTGGGGTCCTAATCTCAGCATTTGTAAAGCTAGAACGCAGGTCCGTTTTGTACTCCCAGTTCTTATAGAACAAGGAGTACTTTAGAATGGCAACGAAGAAATGCTCTGTCTCTCTCTCTCTCTCTCTCTCTCTCCTCCTCTCTCTCTCTCTCTCTCCTCTCTCTCTCTCTGTCTCTGTGTGTGTGTGCGTGTGTGCGTCGGTGTGGCGTGTGTGCGTGTGTGTGTGTGTGTGTGTGTGTGTGTGTGTGTGTGTGTGTGTGTGTGTGTGTGTGTGTCCGTCCGTCCGTGGTCAAAATGTGCTCCACTCGCTCCAGACAAACCTACTGGGCCGATCTTTCTGAAAATTTGTAGGTATGTTCATTATGGGTCATGGATGATGCCCGATGTTTTATTGTACCGTTATAGTCATTACTAGCGGCTATAACTGCCAATAACGGTTTTTCTTCTTTATGGAATACATCAGAAAGTACTTGGCCGATCTTCTGAAAGTCATAAGGGTCATAGATGATGCCCGATGTTTTATTTTACCGTTATATCCGTTACTAACGGCTATAACAGCCAATGACGGTTTTTTCCTCCTTATGGAATATCTCACGCGTATCCAAGATAAACTGGAAGTACGTTTATATGCTTTGCATCTTGTTTTTTTTTCTCTCACGAGCTTGAGGCCCATATGACATATGGATGGTGAAGATGACTGGGCCCAAAACAACAAAGGCAACTTGATTTCCGCCGAAAGAAATGTTAGCACACAAACGCACATCGGAGTCTTAAAGAAACTTGCTGTAAATGTATATGGGCGACATGTGTTTCTCCAGCCCAGCGTTTACAGAGCTTTTTCAAAGGGTGCGCAGACTGCTTTATCATCTACATGTTTGTCTCTGGTGTGTGTCAGCTTGCCACTCAGCGTGGGTTTTAGTGGGATGCACGTGCACTTGTGCACCGCCCGTCTTTACGTTCGCGTGGAGACGTTCAGGTATGCATCCATGTGAGCGCTGAAAAACTACAGACCAGTGGGGAGTAAGAGCAGGCACACGCGTGCGAACGCTTACACATAAACACACGCGCGCGTGCGCGATCACACACGTCACACTCACGCAATCACGCATACACTCACACGAGCGTTACACTCACACGAGCGAGAGGCGGGAGAGAGAGAGAGAGAGAGAGAGAGAGAGAGAGAGAGAGAGAGAGAGACAGACAGACAGACAGACAGACAGACAGACAGACAGACAGACAGACAGACAGACAGACAGAGACAAAGAGAAACATAAGGACAGACACACAGTAAGACAGTCAGCGGGGTTTTGTTGTTGTTGTTTGTTTTTTGTTTTATTAATCCGTAGTCAAGATTTTTTGATAGTTAATAATTGAATTAGATAGTCAGTCAGCTTGTCAGTGAGTGAATCAGTCTCTGAGTAAATTAGTCGGTCGGTTAATGCGGTCAATAAGAAAGTCAGTCGGTTGACTGATTTATTTATTTGTTATAGCACAGGTTTTCCAAGTCAGTCTGTGGTTGCTTGGTCGCTGACTAGTTAGTGAGACTGGTTTATTTCGTTTTAGTGGTGTTAGGCCTATACTTCTTTGATTGAAAATTGAGGGTGTGACACTGTCAGCATTTGTGTAGGGTTAGTTCAGGAGTATAACTGCTTAATGTGCACATATGCTTCTCCCTCCCTCCCTTCCCCCCCCCCCCCCCCCCCCAACCTACCCCGCACTCTCTCCCTCCTATCTCGTTTCACTTCGTTCTTCATTCGCGTCCCCGACATATCTTTTACTGACGTGTTTCAGCGGACCTGACTGAGATTTATGAATAAATGCAGATCTGTATTTCTTACAGTGAGATGTTTAACGAGTTTTTTTTTTTGTCAGCAGAGAGAGAGAGAGAGAGAGAGAGAGAGGGAGAGGGAGGGAGGAAGGGGTGGCGGCATATGATTATGCTTCTTTCACCAGTGTACTTTTGCACACTAAATATCTTGATCGTGAGTGTGTGTGTGTGTGTGTGTGTGTGTGTGTGTGTGTGTGTGTGTGTGTGTGTGTGTGTGTGTCTCCTTCATTTAACGTCTACCCACTATTCGTGATATTACGTGTGTGTGTGTGTGTGTGTGTGTGTGTGTGTGTGTGTGTGTGTGTGTGTGTGTGTGTGTGTGTGTAAGTGCGTGCACGTGCGCGCGCGCGTGTTTGTCTGTGTGTGTCTGTGTCTGTGCGTTGTTTTTCTACCAATATTGGTGTGATGATGAGTCATGAAACGCATGCACGTGGCTCTGTTTGGCTTCCCATGTCTGTCTGTGTTTTTGTTTACCGGCTTCTATCCGTCTCCGGATCTCCTCCAGAACCCCCTGGGTTGATCTAACAGGACACGTGTGAGAGACCTGTGCATTACCTTGATGTAAATGTCAGTAGGAGTTTGGGTGTGCACAAGTAATGGAAACTTTGTTATAATGAGAGAGAGAGAGAGAGAGAGAGAGAGAGAGAGAGAGAGAGAGAGAGAGAGAGAGAGAGAGAGAGAGAGAGAGAGAGAGACAAAGACAGAGACAGACAGACAGACGAGCAGGCAGGCAGGCAGGCATACAGACAGAGACACAGAAAAACATAGAGACAGAGAAGACAGACAGAACAGACAGACAGACAGACAGGCACACACACACAGAGAGAGAGAGAGAGAGAGAGAGAGAGAGAGAGAGAGAGAGAGAGAGAGAGAGAGAGAGAGAGTCAGGAAGAAAAAGAAAGAGGCCCACACACACACACACACACACACATACACACACACACACACACGCACACACACACGCACACACATACACACACATGCACGCACGCGCACACACACACACACACACACACACACACACACACACACACACACACACACACTACAAAACAACCGATAACATACAAACAACAACAACAAAACACACAAAAACACATTACAACATTTAGCAGATAAAAAATTAAAAGTAGAAAGAAAGGAAAAAAAAAAAAAAAAAAAAAAAAAAAAGAAAGAGAGAAAGAAAGAGAGAAAAGTAAAAGAAACCATGAGTAAACAAACGTCGAAAAAAAACAAACGAACTAGCAGCAATTGAGTGACAGAAAACAGGTACAAAAAAAGGGGAAAGAAAGAAAGAAAGAAAGAAAAAAGAAAGCTAAGGACATATCAACAATGCTTTCAAGTCCTTCGAAGTCCTTTTTTCGTTGATGTGTGCGATGTGACGTACAAAACACAGCAAACAATCAACACAACACGTAAACTACGGTCACTGACCGAAGTCAGTCACAGCAACTAAACGGACAACACAACACGACCCTAGTCAGTCCTTCATTAGTGATAGTCACGACAACGAAATGGTTCAAACCTCACATGGTCTTTGGTCAATGATAATCACGACAAATAAACGGCTGACGCCACACACACACACACACAAGACCATGCTCACTCACTCACCCACTCAGCTGCGGTTGTCCTGACAACAGCTAATAGTCAACACCATACATGACCCTGGTCACTCACCCGTGGTAGTCATGACAACTGAACGGTCGTCGACACTACACTTGACTTTTGGTCACTTACTTAGTCATGACAACTAAGCGGTCAGTACCACGTACGATCCCGGTGAGTCCCCCACTGATGATCATGGTAATTCAACGGTCAGCACCACACATGACCTTGGTCACTCATCAATGGTAGTCATGACGACAGATAACGGTCAGCATCACTCACACACTACACCGGTCATTGACCAATGGTCATCATGAAAACAGATAACATACTACTACACTGGTCACTCTACCAACGGTAGTCATGATAACAGATAACGGCCAAACATCAAGCACTACGTCGGTCACTCACTAAAGGTCGTCATGACAACAGATAGCACACTCAATCACCAATGGTAATCATGACAATGAATAGCACACTACAGCGGTCACTCAACAATGGTCGTCATGCCAACTGACCACAGTCAACATCACACACTGCAGCGGTCATTTACCAATGGTCGTCATGACAACAGAGAACGGTCACCATTACACACTATACCTGTAACTCAGCAACGGTGGTCATGACAACAGATAGCACACTACACTGCTCACTCACCAATGGTTGTCATGACAACAGACAACACACTATACCGGTCACTCACTCATGGTGGTCATGACAACAGGTAACAAACACAAACTACAGGTAACAGTCAGCATCTCACACCACATTGGTCACTCACTGCTGGTTGTCATAACAACAGGTAACGCTCAACACCACATACATAACACTGTTCAGATAACGGTCAACGTCACACGCTACACTGGTCACTCACCGATGGTGGTCATGACGGTGATGGCGTACAGCAGGGCGCTGGCAAAGGACCACTGCTCGGACTGGTTCTCGGCGTTGGGATCGTAATCATTGCCGTCCCAGCCCTTGTCGGTGATCTCGGTGAACAGCTTGGTCTGGTAGTTCTTCAGCAGCTTCTCCAGCTCCGTGGTCATCTGGTCCAGCGCCAGTTCGTTCAGCTGGTATTCCGTGGCCAGGGTCTTGATCTCCTTCATCACCTTCACCCGCTCCTCCTTCACCTCGTTGCGGACCTTCATCTCGTAGTTGCCCTCCAGTATCTGGAAGATGAAGCCCCCGAAGATGGTGTAGCCCACCACCAGCGAGCACAGGCCGATGTGGGAGAAGAGGAAGGCGATGAACTTCTTGCAGCAGTGGGAGACACTTCTTCTTCCTCCGCTCCCTCCCGCGCGTGCTGTTTTCTCCTGACGGTCATCCGCCGGCTGGCTGGGGAGAGAGGGGGCAAAGGTTCTTCACTCTGGATCGGTTCGTCAGAGAGGATGGGTTCGAACCTCAGCTCTTTGTTGGGGAAACACCGGGCCAAACCCGGGCTCGATCATCTCGTCATCGAGAATGTCCGTTTCTTTGATTTCCGCCAGCTTGCTCAAGTTCAGTTCGTTTTCGATGGTGATGAAGGTGTCGCTCGTAGATCTGTGTTCTCGCCTTTCTCAGCTTCTCCTTCTTCTTCTTCTCCCCTTCTTCCGCTTCTTTGCTCTGGTCGTTGATTTGCTTCTTCTTCTTTTGGCGGTTGCGGGTCAGTTTCCGTTTCAGAGCGACCAGAGCTCGGAAGGATGAGCTTCTAGATTTAGAGGCCTTTGGTGGTTTGGTGACTGCAGGCTGCTGCTCTTCTGCTGCAGATGCCTCCCCGGAATCCAGCAAGGGAGCGATTTCAGGGTCCTCTTCCTCCTCTTTCAGCAAGCCATCTGTGACGTCTGATGAATTGGTTACAGGCGGTTGTGCCTGTTCTTCCACGTGAGAAATGTCGGAGTGAGCTGCTTCCCCGAGGGGTCGTTCCTCTTCGTATTTCGGGGGCGGCAGGTCTGCCGGGATTTGAACCTCGACAAGGTGCCGGTCTTCTTGCTTGGACTTCTTTCCAGCGGAAGAGAACGGTTTCAGTTTTCTCTTTTTGGATTTCTTGATTAATTCGTTGAGAAGACTGTCTGATGTCTGGATAGACTTGTCTTGAAAGGCGATCCGGTATTGCAGTTCTTCAATTCCATCATCAATGACTTCCGCAGCGGGTGTTTCCGGTTTTGCGTGGGTCTTTCACCATAGTTTCGGGGTCTTTGTTTTCCCGGGTCTTTTTTCCGCCTAAAAGACCGGCCACTGACATAGCCTCGATGCTTTAGTGATCCCTTGCCTCGCTGCAGTTTGCTCTTTTCCGTGTCTTCTCCGCTGCTTTTTGGCTTCGTCTCTCGTACTCTGATTCCCAGGAAGTGCCAGCAACGATTTTGCTGGCTTAGATTGTTCTGACAGAGCTACGACACTTGTAGGTTCTGTATCAGATGGTACAGAGCCTACGCCTTCTTCCTTGCTGGCTTCACCTGTCTTGATACGACTCGGGGAAAAGGTTCTGCGATACTTCTGCTGTACACTTGTGCCCATGACTGGCACGTTCTTCTTCTGGTCCATTCTCTCCTGATTCATCTGCTGTTCCTGTGCGCCATCTTTAGCAGGTCTCAGCTCTTCTTTCTGATGGAGATAAAGCTTGCTGCCTTCAAGGCTGGAAAGGCGCAGGCTGTTTAGGTTTCCTCTTCGTTAAGACAGAGTCACTTTTAAAAGAGTGTGTTCGGTCCACACCAGATGATGCCGCGGAGGTACCCGTGGGAGGTGCTTTTCTGACGTCGTCGCTTACACTTCTTTTGTAGGGGCTCCTGGCTTTGGGAACTTCCAGGAGGTTGTTCACATTGTTCACAAAAACCGTCGGAGACAGAGAATTTCGGGCGGAATCGTGCTCTGAGTACAGTTCTTCAGGAGGCGTTGAGAACCCCGACATTTCAATGTCACTGTCCGAGTCACTTTCCCTCGGCTCCGAAAAGAACCCTTGATCAGAACTCCGCTTGCCGCTGTCTATGCTAGATATCATGGAGGCATCCATGGTCACGGAAGAGTCCATCTTCAAAGCTGCGTCCACGCACGTCTCGTCATTCTGCGCGCAGTTCACCGTGATTTCGGGGGAGGGTAAACCGCACCTCAAAGTGGAATCCATCGCTCTACTGTCACCTGAATCAGACTGTGGAATGTTATTAGGCTGAGTGCTGGAAACGCCCTTGGAAAGGGAAGATGCTGAAGGGGCATCGTCTGACTTGGAAACATCTCTGGGACTGACTACATCTGTCGTCATGTGGTACATGAGCGCCCCTGCCGGACTCACCCTCCGTTCCTTTGCTGTGGTGGGAGTTTGAATAAACGGGAACTGCTTTTCGCAGCTCCATGAAGCCATCTGACGGCCTCACCTTCTGCTGAGACCGACACGCATCTGCACTGTCAGAGTGCTGGATGACATCAGATGAACTGCAGCTGATGTCTGCCTGTATGTCGTTAGGGTTGATGAAGATGATGGGAACTGGCGTCCCGAGAATGATCACTGTGTTTTCTGTGAACGTGAGCACTGGGGTGTGTGTCACTGTGACCCTGTGTTCTCCCACCACCGTCTGTTCTATCCAGCTCAGGGTCGCCATTCATCGTTCTACACATGTCTAGTATCTGTTTACCCAGATTCCGCCGTGGAAAGCTTTCATCTTCACCGGTGCCCAGTTCTGAGGAGTCTGCAGGTTCTCCGTCGCTGCCTCCCAGTAGGGACGTTTCCCGCACGAGACGAGACCCTCTGGGAAGAGTGGCCACCGATTTGACCAGCGTCTCCTGATCAGGGTCTAACTGCAAGCCCCGGCCTTCACCTTCATCGTTCCTGAAGGACACATCAGTGTCAGACACCGACCTCTGACCTTGTCCCCCCACCTCGCTGCTCTCCACAGTGAGCAGTCTGTTAGACTGAGGTTGATGCCGGTGTC
>JADBJO010002287.1:144990-152490 GCA_016801955.1 Conus betulinus
TGCTCAAAATTTTCGTGGAATGTATTCTCGCCACAGAGAGAGAGAGAGAGAGAGAGAGAGAGAGAGAGAGAGAGAGAGAGAGAGAGAGAGAGAGAGAGAGAGAGACCTACCGACCGACCGACCGACCGACAGACAGACAGACCGATGATGAGACAGACAGACAGACAGACAGAGATTGAGAGTAACCTCAATTTGTTTGTCCTCCCTGTCTTGCCCCGCCTGCACCATTTCCTTCCTTCGATGCAACGCTATTGTTCCTGATGTGTTTATTTTACTTGATCGGCCATGCACATTACAATTTGGCTTCATTTCTCCGGGACAAACTGATTTCTGAAGAAAAAAGAAGAAGAATGCTGATAAGATGAAGAGCAAATCCACACTGCTTGACTTTGAAAAGACATAATGTGTTAGGAACCCAAGGATACCTGTAGCTTAACTAGGCATCAAATCTCCCAACGGTCTCATTTCTGTTCAGAAGCAGAAGGAAACAAACAGATCCTCCAAACATAGACTGCCTCCAGAACCTAGAAAGATAACAGACAACAATGTCCGAATCTAGAAAGATGACATTGCAGTCATATCGAGGTTGCCTGTATTTGTTACTGTTGGTCCGTGTACTCGTCTAACTATAGATAACATCGAAAAGGATGTGCCAGTCTTGAATAAATGTTAATTTGGGTTTGGTCATTTCTCCTGTTGTTGTGCTGTGTACATGTGTCAGGTATAGCGTACATGGGCAAGCTTAGAACGTCCCTTTCGGGGAATGTCTCCTTGTTTGTTCTGTGTGCTCTGTGCTGTCATATCTGCTAGGCGATTTGATGTCGTATACAGCATTCGTTTGGAGTTATGGGCAAGCATTCATTTTATCATGGGGGCAAGAGTTACTCTACTTGTTTGTTATTTATTGTTTACTGTTCCCTCGCATCAGTTAAGATTGTCCTTTCATAGAAAGCCTACACCAAACAGTATCTGTCCGAATCTAGGAAAGTTAACTGCATAGAGTCGATGGCCGCGGCTCAACAGTGGAGACTGCCAACTGCTGACTGCCGCCTTTCCTAACCCACCTGGCCATTTCCACCACACAACGCATGTTCATGATTTATGACGGACAGCTATTCAACACCCAGGACCAAGTGGTTGAAGACCTACGTCAGATGAGCGTATTCAACACGCACATCAATGTGTGAAAGAACTCTCTCTCTCTCTCCTCTCTCTCTCTCTCTCTCTCGTGGTGTGTGTGTCTCTCTCTCTCTGTTTATGGTCTCTCATCTCTCTCTCTCTGATAAAATTGATGTCTCTTCTCTCTCTCTCTCTCTCCTCTCTCTCTCTCTCGCGCTCTCTCGGGAGAAAGGACGAGAAGGGGAAGGAGAGCGATGAATGTGTGTGTGTGTGTGTGTGTGTGTGTGGTGTGTGTGTCGTGTGTGTGGTGTGTGTGTGTGTGTGTGTGTGTGCGCACGCGCGCGTGCGCGGCGTGTGTGTGTAAACTCTGTCTATGTCTCTCGCTCTATTGGAGAGAGGGGACAAGAAAAGGAGGCATAAAGTGTGTGTGTGTGGTGTGGATATGTGGTGTGTGTGTGATGTGTGTGCGCGCGCGGGCGCGCGCCCCCGTTGTGTGGTGTGTGTGGTGTGTGGAGTGTGTTTGAGTGAGTGCGTGTGTTGTAACTCTCTCTCTCTCTCTCTCTCTCTCTCTCTCTCTCCTCTCTCCACTCTCTCCTCTTTCTCTCTGTTCGATGCAAGGGAAAGGGACGAGGGGAGCGATAGAGGGAAGGGGCAGGGAACTGTTAAGGAGAGTGTGTGTGTGTGTGTGTGTGTGAGTGATGCGTGTGTGTACTCTGGTGTCTGGTCCTCTCTTGTGTGTTAGGTCGTGTGCAGGGAAAAGGGGACGAGGAAAGAGATCAGGATGTGGATGTGTGTTGGCGTGCTTGAGTGACGTGGTGCGTGTGTGTGTAACTGCATCAGTGTGTCTCTCTCTCTGTGTTCTACTCTCTATCTCCCACTGATGATGCAAAGGGAAAGGGAGGGACGAGAGAGAAGAGAGGGAGGGGGAGACAGGAAGAAATGTGGTGTGGAGAATAGAGGGGTGTGTGAGCGTGCGTGACGTGCGTGAGTGCGTGGCGTGGCGGTGGGGGGGTGGGGTTGTGTGCGTGGGGTGGGCAAAGCGTGTGTGTGTTGTTGTGGTGGTGTGTTTGTGGGTGTGGGGGGTGTGGTGTGGTGTAGTGTAAAGTGGGGTGGGGGTGTTGCCTTTGACAACTCGGCTGAGAAATGCTATCAAATTCCAACCTGATCGGGAACAAAATATTCGGTTAGGAAGAAGAAGAGGAAGAAGAAGAAGAAGAAGAAGAAGAAGAAGAAGAGAGGAGGAGGAGGAGGGGGGGTGAGGAGGTGAGGAGGAGGAGGAGGAGAAGGAGGAGGTTTAGAAGAACGTAACAGAGGAAGAAAATACTGTAACAATGACTGCCAAAGTAAACAGTACAGCTGTTTACAGGGCTATTTTTTCTTCATAACGAGAAATGTGGAGACAGCAAGATCAAGTACAAAGATTAGACCTGCAAGTAAGTTTACCGTCTTGCACATTGTCTTGACAACAAAGTGGGTTTTCTCATATACACTAATGAACTGAACGAACAATATGGAATAAATACACCGTTCTTAGACCTTAAGTTGTAAAAAAAGCATATAAGAAAACATATATATTTGGTAACAAAACTGAGACTACTTAATAACTATACATATGACACATGACACATATGACCTCTAGAAAAGGTTCTAACGTATACGATGACCCTTCTTCTTCTTCTGCGTACGCAGGCTGATACTCCTGCGGAAACTCCATGTATAGCCAGGCAAGGATTAATCCCATCTGCTCAACAAAGGGAGTGGAGGTTTGTGTGTATGACCGATTTTTCATCCCGCCATTAAGGCAGCCATACTCTAGCTTCGGGGAAAGTGCATGCTATGTGTAATGTGTCATCCATACCAATGGCCAAACTGACCTTCTCTTCCGAAAGCTGGTGATGGGATTTGACGTGTGTGCAAGATGCTATGCGTGACTCACACACGGAACCTCGGTTTATAGTCTCATTCGAAGGACTGAATGGGAAATGGAGTCAGAACAAATGTTATCTCCGAATCCCCCTGTACCAAAACAACCCAGCGGAGATTCGAACCCGCAACCCTTAGATTACGAGTCCGGCGCTCTACCAACGGAGCTATTCCGGCCGCATACATTGACCCATAACAAAAGACCCATAACAAAGATTTCCTGTCCTCCAAAAGTGGTTTGACAAACTGCAGAGATATATTTCCTGGAAAAAGAAAGATTCAGTAAATTGCATATAACAGGCTACAAGATGTTGCATTGAAATAGTTGCAGTCTTTGTGTGTTGTGCCATGAATGTTCGGGACAAAGTTGTACAAAGAGAAAAGGGTTGTGCATGTAGAAGCTATTGCAAGATTTGAATGGAGTCCTTGGACAGTAGTAAAGCAAATCTTATTCTGGACATGTGTGTGTGTGTGTGTGTGTGTGTGTGTGTGTGTGTGTGTGTGTGTGTGTGTGGACAGATGAATAGATAGATAGATAGATAGATAGAGCGAGCGAGCGAGCGAGCGAGCGAGAGAGAGAGAGAGAGAGAGAGAGAGAGAGAGAGAGAGAGAGAGAGAGAGAGAGAGAGAGAGAGAGAGGAATAGAGATGGATAGTCAGTGCAAGTCAAAAAGGCTACGCAAAACAAAAGACAGAAAAGCAAGAGAAACTATCTTTGTTAGCAGCATTCCCACCAGAACACCTTGCACGTGATATTCGTAAGGTGCGGAAGAGCTCAAAGTCATGAGCGCAAACGTCAGGAAGACAACCTGTTTTCACGGAATCCAAACCACATGCTTTGTCTGGCGAGTCTGGTTGCTTTGTCCCACCTCCCCCCCCCTTGCTCCCCACTCTCTCTCTCTCTCTCTCTCTCTCTCTCTCTCTCCATACATTTTTTATCATTCGCTTCACTTGAACTCTCGGCACGAGAATCGCGCTGGAATGAAACGTCAAACAAAGCGGAAACGTACGATTGCTTTGGGCGAAGTGTGTGTGTGTGTGTGTGTGTGGGGGGGGGGGGGGGGGGGGGGGGGGGGGGAGGGGAGGGGAGGGGGGATAATTTGGTCTTGCGAGATTATCTGAAAACTCGCACATGTGTGGGCAATGTTTTATGGGGAGAGAGAGAGAGAGAGAGAGAGAGAGAGAGAGGGGGTGGTGGTGGAGGAGAGGTGCCGGGAGTGTGTGGAAAGGTGGGTGGGTATCGGCATGATATCTACAGATGTAATGGTCTTTTATGTGTTTGGGTTTGCTTCCCTGGTGCTTAATGGTGTCAGTGGCCTGCATTGATTAAAGACTGTACAGACGACTGACACACTTTAGGAGGTTTCCGTGGAGATTTATCTGTAAGACTGTTGGAAAAATTCGTAAATGGGTGGCCCATTTTTATTAAGGGTCGCGTTTTCGACATTCTCTCTCTCTCTCTCTCTCTCTCTCTCTCTCTCTCTCTCTCTCTCTCTCTTGATTACATGACCCGCTTTGCTTGCTTCTTTGCTTTCTTACATTAATTGATTTCACTGCATGTTGTAGTCCCTACTCAGGGCGAGCACTGGATGTAAAAAAGCACGTCAGTGCTTATCTATTATCCTCGTAAATAAAGAATTTCTGTCTTGTCTTGTCTTGTCTGTATTGTCTCTCTCTCTCTCTCTCTCTCTCTCTCTCTCTCTCTCTCTCTCTCTCTCTCTCTCTCTCTCTCTCCTTCGCTGACTGCTCTGTGGGGTGATGTTGGATTCTGTTTTTGAACCCTTGGTGGTGAGAATACCACAAACTGTGGTACACCTCCATTTGATTCATATGGAGCACAGACACAATCAGCCGTGTCTCCCTGGTAAGTCTGATCCAGCGGGGGGAAAGCCTTGGAACAGGTGATATGAATAGTTCTGTTTTTAAGATGGATTACAATAGTCCCTACATGCTGCTAGTGAAGGGTTTGATATTTATAATATATTTCCCTGATTTTTCGTTGCTGTTTTCTTTCTTCTCCCGCCCTCCTCCTACCCCCCACCCACCTCCGCCCCCTCCACACACACACCATCCCACTTTCTCTTCATCTTTGCCAAGTCATATATGTTACGGAGGAATTGTTAGCTGCACTTGTTTCCCTACTGCTAAAACTGAAATTGTTGAACAAGCTGTCTATCCGCGATCTATCTATCTATCTATCTATCTATCTATCTGTCTGTCTGTCTGTCTGTCTGTCTATGTATCTATCTATGTATCTATCTATCTATCTATCTATCTATCTATCTATCTATTATCTATCTGTGTCTGTCTGTTTATCTATCTATCTGTCTGTCTGTCTGTTTATCTATCTATCTATCTATCTGTCTGTCTGTCTGTATAGCTATCTATCTATCTACGATTGGGATTCCATTGATAGATTTATCCATCTGCCTGCCAGCTGCCAGGGGGCCAGGTCTAAGTCTCGCTCGGAACTTTCTTCGGAACTCCCTTCGTAACATCGTTCGTAGGCCAAAAATCCACGTAGCAAAGAACGGTTTCAAAAATTAGCCAGAGGCTCTAGCCAAGGACTTGCCCGTTCCCAAGCAAACTTTCTCTTATCTTCTCCAGTAATCCTGGAAAAGTCGGACAGAATTCCTTCCCTGTGCTTCGTTCACCGGGCACTGGGCCATGCCCTACTGATGAATCTACCCTGGGGCGAATCCGATATCAGACAGCCGTGTCAAATGGCTGTGTTCACAAGACTGATTCAATGGCTTACCTGTCTGTGCTGGTAGAGAAGAGGTTTCATTGACATTTATGGCTCACCCATACCTGTGCTGGTCGAGGAGAGTTTACCATTGACATTTATCTCACCATACCTGTCTGGTAGAGAAGAGTTTACCATTGACATTTACCTGTGCTGGTAGAGAAGAGTTTACCATTGACATTTATGGCTCTACCATACCTGTGCTGGTGGTAGAGGAGAGTTTACCATTGACATTTAGAGGCTCTAGCCAAGGACTTGCCCGTTCCCAAGCAAACTTTCTCTTATCTTCTCCAGTAATCCTGGAAAAGTCGGACAGAATTCCTTCCCTGTGCTTCGTTCACCTGGGCACTGGGCCATGCCCTACTGATGAATCCTCCTACCCTGGGGGCGAAATCCGATATCAGACAGCCGTGTCAAATGGCTGTGTTCACAAGACTGATTCAATGGCTTACCATACCTGTGCTGGTAGAGAAGAGTTTACCATTGACATTTATGGCTCACCATACCTGTGCTGGTAGAGGAGAGTTTACCATTGACATTTATGGCTCACCATACCTGTGCTGGTAGAGAAGAGTTTACCATTGACATTTATGGCTCACCATACCTGTGGTGGTAGAGAAGAGTTTACCATTGACATTTATGGCTCACCATACCTGCGCTGGTAGAGGAGAGTTTACCATTGACATTTATGGCTCACCATACCTGTGCTGGTAGAGGAGAGTTTACCATTGACATTTATGGCTCACCATACCTGTGCTGGTAGAGAAGAGTTTACCGTTGACATTTATGGCTCACCATACCTGTGCTGGGTAGAGGGAGAGTTACCGTTGACATTTATGGCTCACCATACCTGTGCTGGTAGAGAAGAGTTTACCGTTGACAATTATGGCTCACCATACCTGTGCTGGTAGAGAAGAGTTTACCATTGACATTTATGGCTCACCATACCTGTGCTGGTAGAGAAGAGTTTACCATTGACATTTATGGCTCACCATACCTGTACCGGCAGAGAAGAGTTTACCATTGACATTAATGGCTCACCATACCTGTGCTGGTAGAGAAGAGTTTACTATTGACATTTTAACGCCTGCTTTCATGCCCTCTGTATCCACACACACCCTCACCTCTGCCCACACACACATATCGCACGCCCTTATTATTGTTGTTGTTGGTGGTGGTGGTGTCATCGTCATCGTTAGTTGTTGTTGATGTTGTTGTTGTTTGTTGCTGAGATCTCTCCTAACTCATTTTTGGTGAAGGATGAACTGCGTGCCCGTACCTCCCCCCACCTCCTCCCCCCCCAAACCCCACCTCCACTACTCATTGAAGAAAGTATTTGTTCAATCACCCCCAAATACAGGCTAATTCATACCTACACCCACCCACCCCCACTTCTAATAATAATAATAATGTTAATTTTTATAGCGCCTGTTCTCTAAAGATTAGGGCTCTAAGCGCTTTACATATTTTTATAACAAACACTCGTTTATACATTCGGGCTACCTACCTGGGTAGTGCCGACCGAAGAGCTGCCTGCCGGCGCATCATTCAGTCATTTCCCGTATAATCCGGTCAACATCGTGCATTCAATTTCTTACTTCCTTCATTCTTTCCATTTCTCACGCAGGGTGCATGCTATGTGTAACGTGTCATCCATACCAACGGCCAAACTGGCCTTCTCTTCCGAAAGTTGGTGATGCGATTTGACGTGTG
>JADBJO010002287.1:157490-162490 GCA_016801955.1 Conus betulinus
TTCTGTTCTTCATTTAATCCTGTTCTCATCATAATTATGTCCAGGTAAAAAAAAAAAACCTACATAGGTTGAAGAACAGATAAAATAACTATTCTTTATTTCCTTCGCAAGATTTTATTCCTTGTTTCTTTCCTTCGTTTAATCCTGTTCTCATCGTACGTCCAGGTAAAAAAAAAAATCCTACACGGGTTGAAGAACAGGTAACAAGAATTCGTTTCTTTCGCAAGATTCCATCCGTCCGTCCGTTCTTTCATTCGATTCGTCTTTTTCTTTTTCATCTGTCCTGTTGTAGTCCTACCCAAGCTCACAGAGCGGACCGCTTCTTGTAAGATTTTATTCGTTCGTTCTTTCCTTCGTTTGATCCTGTTCTCATCATATAGGTTAGAGAACAAGTAAAAAGACAACTATTCTTAATGTCCCTCGCGAGATTTTATTCGTCCGTTCTTTCATTCCTTTAATCCGTTTCTTATTCAAAGGTCCAGGTCAAAATCCTACTCAGGTTGAGGAATAGGGTCAAAAGACAACCATTCTTCATTTCCTTCGCAAGACTTTATTCGTCCGTTCTTTCCTTCGTTTAATCCTGCTCTCATCCTATGTCCAGGTAAAAACCTTACATAGGTTGAAGAACAGGTAAAATGACAGTATTTCCTCACTTCCCTAGCAAGGTTTCATTCGTCCGTTTTTTTTCCTTCGTTTGATAATCCAGTTCTCATCATCTGTCCTGGTCAAAATCCTACTCAGGTTGAAGAACACATAAAAAGACAACTATTCCTAATGTCCATCGCGAAATTTCATTCGCCCTTTCTTCCCTTCGTTTTAATCCTGTTCTCAACTTAGGTCCAGGTAAAAAAAAGTCCTACATAGGTTGAAGAACAGGTACAATGACAACTTTTCTTTATTTCTTTCGCAAGATTTTATTCGTTGTTCTTTCCTTCGTTTAATCCTGTTCTCATCACATGTCCAGGTAAAAAAAAAACAACCTACAGAGGTTGAAGAACAGGTAAAAATACACTCATTCCTAACATCCATCGCAAGATTTCATTCGTCCGTTTTTTTTCCATTCGTTTAATCCTGTTCACATTATACGTCCAGATAAAAACCCCATACAGATGGAAGAACAGGTAAAAAGACAGCTATTCCTCATTTCTTTGGCAAGATTTCATTCGTCCGCAAAGATGATAAATATTAGTTAGTTTATTCGTTCGTCGTTTCCTTCTCACCATCTCCTATAGAAATACTACGAGGACGGAAACAAAGACTACTTCTTCAGAGTTGCACGCTTCGCAAAAAAAAATTATTCGTTCATTCTTTCATTCGTTTCGTCTTTTTTCTTTTCACCTGTCTTGTTTGACTCTTCCTAATTATTTCCTTCGCAAGATTTCATTCGTCCGTTCTTTCATTCGTTTCGTCTCTCTTCCTTCCCCCCTCTCACCTGCCGTGGGATAAATCCTACACTGGTCACTGCACGGGAGAGATTCATCCTCGTCACTCATTCAGATTTTGTTGTCGTCCTTTTTTTTTTTTTTTTTTTTTTTCTCTCCTATTCTTTCGCTCTATTCTCCTCACCTGTCCAGGTATACCAATCCTGCGAAGGTCGAAGTACGGAAGAAACCACCGCACACTTCCCTTCACATCCCTCCTCTTTCTTACTCTCTCTACTCGCGCTGCTCACTGCACACACACGCTACTAACACTGGCACTGGGGGGGAAAGGAGAGGTGTGCCGCCGACACTCTATTCTAGTCGGCAAGAATCCAGGCCCCTCGCCGCCACACACTGGCGAACCTCTCTCTCCCTCTCTCTCTCTCCTCTCTCTCTCTCTCTCTCTCTCTCTCTCTCCTCTCTCTCTCTCTCTCTCTCTGTGTGTCCTCTGGTGTGTGCGTGTGTGTATATTCCGACAACGTTCGCTCCTGGTGAGAGAGAGAGAGAGAGAGAGAGAGAGAGAGAGAGAGAGAGAGAGAGAGAGAGAGAGAGAGAGAGAGATGAGAGGAAGAGAGGTGGTGTCCTCTGGTGTGTGCGTGTGTGTATATTCTGACAACGTTCGCTCCTGGGTGTGAGAGAGAGAGAGAGAGAGAGAGAGAGAGAGAGAGAGAGAGAGAGAGACAGAGGGAGGGAGGGAGAGGAAGGTGGAGTAGAGAAAAGAATCCGTGAGAGGGAGATATCGTGGAGAGGGTGGTGGGTGGGTGAGGGTTAGGAAGGAGAAGGGAGGGGGAAATGGGAAGATAGACGAGGGGTGGAAGGGGAGAGGTGAGGGTCTAGGGAGAGGGGATGGGGGTGAAGGTGGGGGGTGGGGAGCGAGCCACTTTCGCTTCCAACCCTACCCAGCGCACGCTCAGGGCTGGTGTAGCACGGGGTTCTGTCTATATTCCTGTCTGTGCCCCCCCCCCTCCCCTTTCCCCCCCCCTCCCCCCTTCTCCACCACCACTCCTGACGTCGCCCCCCACCATTTCCTTCCCGTCCCTGTCTCGGCTACCACCACCCTCCCTCCTCTCTCTCTCTCTCTCTCTCTCTCTCTTTGCCCCCCTCCCTCCCCCCAGCCCTTCACCCCCCCCCCCCCAACCCACCCCACGCAGCCACCGTCGTTTTCTTCTTCTTCTCTCACCTGTCTTTAGCACCCTATCGTTCTTGTTTCTCCACTCCTCCCCTCTACCCCCACCTCTTCCTCCCTCTCTCTCCCACCCCCCCCATCCCCCCCTCTCTAGCCCTGCGATCCCATCGCGTTCCCCACCCCCACCCCCCCCCCATTCTCCCCCCACCCCTCCATATGCTCGTCCCTGTTTTTTTTTTCTTCTTCTTTCTTTTTCTTTGTCTTATTCTTACCTGCTGTCCTTTTTCTCTCTCTCTCTCTCTCTCTTTTTTTTTTTTTTTTGTTCCTCTTCGTCGTCGTTCAAACTGTTCTGACAGAAACGCCGCAGTCTGCTGTTCGCCTAGGGCTAGAACGAGGCGAGCAAGCACTGTTCTTTCCAGGCGCGCACGTGCTACGCGGAACATGGGAACTGGAGCGGGAGGGAAAGGTTGTGCAGTGTTTCTTCCTTCTCCTCCACTAATGATGAAGTCGATGATAATGGCAGCAGGCGTTGATCCTCGCCGTCCTCATCAACGTAACGCTTAGCGGTGAACCATTATCATCATAGCTTGTCGAGGAAGACGTTATTCATGAGGTGACAGTCTTTACGATCGATCTTTGATGTGGTGACAGTCTTTACGATCAATCTTTGATGTGGTGACAGTCTTTCACGATCATTCTTTGATATGTAGACAGTCTTCATAATCAATCTTTGATGTTGTGATAGTTTCACAATCAGTCTTTGATGTGGTGACAGTTTTCACAATCAATCTTTGATGTATTGACAGTCTTTACGACGTTGTGTGGTGACAGACTTCAATCAATCTTTGATGTGGTGACAGTCTTCACAATCTGTCTTTGATGTGGTGACAGTCTTCACAATCAATCTTTGATGTGGTGACAGTCTTTCACATCAATCTTTGATGTGGTGACAGTTTTTTCACAATCAATTTTTGATGTAGTGACAGTCTTTCACGATCAATCGTTGATGTGGTGACAGTCTTCACAATCAGTCTTTGATGTGGTGACAGTCTTCACAATCAGTCTTTGATGTGGTGACAGTCTTCACAATCAATCTTTGATGTGGTGACAGTCTTCACAATAATTGCCTGATATGTAGACAGTCTTTACAATAAATGCCTGATATGTAGACAGTCTTCACAATAAATGCTTGATATGTAGACAGTCTTCACAACCAATCTTTGATACGTAGGCAGTCTTCATAATCAATTTTTGAAGTGGTGACAGTCTTCATAATCAATCTTTGATGTGGTGACAGTCTTCAAAATCAATCTTTGATGTGTGGTGACAGTCTTCATAATCAATCTTTGATGTGGTGACAGTCTTCACAATCAATCTTTGATGTGGTGACAGTCTTCACAATCAATCTTTGATGTGGTGACAGTCTTCAGAATCAAACTTCCTCCTCCTCCTTCTCCATAACATTCACAGAAATGTCATTTCAGCATCATATATTTTCTGCATGATAAACGACTACAACAACAACAACAGCAACGACAATATAATGATAATGATAATAATTATAATAATGATAGTAAAAATAATGACGATGATGATGATAATGATAATAATAATAATAATAATAATAATAATAATATCAATAGTAATAGAAAAAAGTAATAATGATAATGACAATAATAATAGTAGTAATCATAATCATAAAAAAATAATGATTATGATGATGATGATGATGTTTATGACGACGACGACAACAACGACAACAACAATAACTATGGTAATAATGATAATGAAATAATGATGATGATGATGATGATGATGATGATGATGATGATGATGATGATGATGATGATGATATAAAAAATGTAATAATAATGAAAATAATAATAAAAAATAGTTATAATAATAAAAAAAATGAAATGATAACAATAATAAAGAACATTAAGAAGAATAAGAGTTATATAATGATACTGCTGCTGCTCCTCCTCCTCCTCCTACTCCTACTACTGCTACTGCTGCTGCTGCTGCTGCTGCCTGCTCCTCCTGCCGCCTCTGCTGCTGCTACTGCTGCTGCTGCTGCTACTACTACTACTACTACTGCTGCTGCTGCTGCTGCTGCTGCTGCTGCTGCTGCTGCTGCTGCTGCTGCTGCTACTACTACTTTTACTACTACTACTACTACTACAGTACTACGAGTAAGTAAGTAAACAGTAGTAAGTAAGTAAGTAAGTAACGAACGAACGAACGAACGAACGAACTAAGTGACTGACTGACTGACTGACTGACTTAGTAAAATACATAAATCAACCATAACAACAACAATAAATAACAATAATACTACTACTACTACTAACTACTACTACTACTACTACTACTACTACTACCAGTGATAACTATGATGACGACGACAACAACAGTAATAATAAGATAATAGTAGTAGCAAATAAATAAAGATA
>JADBJO010002287.1:164990-172490 GCA_016801955.1 Conus betulinus
CCTTAGCTCCCCCCCCCCCCCCCCCTATTTATATTTATCTCTCTCTCTCTGTTTCTCTGTGTCTGTTTCTCTGTCTCTCTGTCTGCGTCTCCCCTCCCTCCCCCATTCACCCCGCCCCCCCCCCCCCCCCCCCCTTGTTTCCTCCTCCTCCTCTCTTCACCTGGCCCCATGTATTCCATTTTATGCCACAGACTTGACAGGTATAAGAATGGGGAACGGCTATACTTTACTTCCACTTCTCTTCTTCGTCTTATTTCCCCCACACACTGCCTCTCTAAATATCGCCTGTAAAAGACTCTCTCTCTAGTATAGTAGTATGCCAGCCATAACCAACACACACCATACACGCCGACAGTTTCTGCCTGAATGTTTGGTGCCAGGACTGTTTACAGGTCTTGTCAGTTACACTGAAGAGCTTGCAGGACGAGCGAACTGGCGATAGCTCGCAATGTGATGGTATGATGTTGTTCCGTGTGCTCCGCCTTGTGCGCTTGTAAATGTGAGAGAGAGAGAGAGAGAGAGAGAGAGAGAGAGAGAGAGAGAGAGAGAGAGAGAGAGAGAGAGAGAGACAGACAGACAGACAGACAGACAGACAGACAGACAGAGGGTCTCCAGATTTGTGTCGACCTGCTGGTCTGACCTCTGCCCCTATGTGTCCGCTTCGGTCTTTCTCTTTCTCTGTCTGTCTCTGTTTCTCTCCCTCCCTCCCTCCCCTCTCCCATTCTCTCTCTCTCTCTCCTCTCTCTCTCTCTCTCTCTCTCTCTCTTCTCTCTTCTCTCCGTGTGTGTGTGTGTGTGTGTGTGTGTGTGTGTGTGTGTGTGTGTGGTGTGTGTGTGTGTGTGTGTGTGTGTGTGTGTGTGTGTGTGTGTGTGTGTGTGTGTGCGTGTGTGTGTGTGTGTGTGTGTGTGTGTGTGTGTGTGTGTGTGTGTGTGTGGTGTGTGTGTGTGTGTGTGAATCTCTGCCTGTTAATCTGTGTGTCTGTCTGTTTGTCAGTTGGTAGTCGGTCAGTCGGTTTGTCGATCAGTTGGTCAGCCGGTCGGTCGGTTAGTGCGTCAGTGGGCTGGTGGGTCTGTCTGTCCGTCTGTCTGTCTGTCTGTCTGCCGCCTCGCTCTCCTCTCTCTCTCTCTCTCTCGTCTTGTCTCTCTATCTCTCTCCTCTCTCTCTCTCTCATCCCTATCTCTCTCTATCTCTTTCTCTCTCTCCCTTGTCATTGGTAATTTCAAGAGTCTAATATAGGAAATCGACCAGTTTCACCCTGACACATTTTTATTAGAGGTATGTAAAGGTACATTCAGGAACCGTTTGATTCAAAGTTATGTACAGTTTCCATTTGTTCATTTACGTAATCAAACCTCTGAGCCATATGTTAGAACCGGCTCGATGTTGGTTTCCGTAAAGGTGCCCCAGGAACCTCTGAGCCTATGTCATTTACGTATTGGCCCCAAACATTGAACAGGCTGGATTTGGGTTCCAACAGTTTTCCAAAACAATGGAGGATCTGTAGAATTTAGTTTCCTCATACATCAATCAACGGATTTCTATCACATCCCTTCTCCCTTTTCGGGACATACTAAGACTCGATTTGGTAGTAAAGATGATTCCTCATTATTTATACGAGTTCGTAACTCTAATCTCATTCCCATCATGTCGCCATTTCTCACATGCAGCTAGATACCCACCCTTTCTAAATACCATTATATTCGTTTTTATCTAATTTAACTTTTAAGTCCTGTCTGTTTGCTTCTCGTTTTAATAAGTTTAACTGATTTACAATGACAGGGTAAATAAACAGACATATTGCATGACACTAACTCAATTAGAATTAGGTCGTCAGAACTGGGCATTTGAAATAAAGAGGGTTCTATCCGTAAATGGATTTGGCATTGTATGGATCGCTCAGGCGGTTGGTGACGAAGTCAGCGTTTTGGCCGGGTTTAAAGATAGGTTGATTGCGTACCATATGCAAAAGTGGGATAGTAATTTGGAAGAAAGTGACAAGTATGAGTTTTTACCTCTCATTTAAAGATCTTTTTTCAGGCTGAGAACTACCTCACAACAATGTCAGTAACTTGTAAGCGCAATTTAGAGATGTGTTCGCTCTACCTCACAACAATGTCTTATAACGAGAAGCTGGGGTTTCGAACGAGAAGCCTGGGGTTTAAAGAAAAAAATTAAAAAAAAAAAATGTTTCATGTACGAGGAAAGTGATTTGTGTCCGTGCTCAAAGAAATGGAAGAAATTGAAGACGAGGAACACTTCGTTTTTAGATGCCCAGAGTATAATGAATTTAGAAATGGTTGTTCTGCCTTTAAGAACTTTTTTCGGTCGGTCAAACTCAAAACCTCTTTGGTATCTTGTCCTCTGAAAATGTAGACATTGTAAACTCGTTTGCTAAGTTTGTGGCGGAAGCTTTTCGATTTAGAGAGAGAGAAAAAAAAAACTTAATATGTAGGCTGTGTTGTAGATCATGATTATGCAATAATTTATTTATTGTAATGAGAATATTGTTTGATAAATGGTCTTTTTCTTCAGTTTCTAATTATTAGTACTGTTCAACTGTTTTCTGACGCTTGTCTTTGAATCCTATTTCTATTTGTTGGCAGAGTTTGGGTGACACTAAGTGGAAATTGCGCATGCACTCCCTTGGCATAAGGGTTGTTTAACTAATGTCAATAGATAGAAGACAGCCGCCTGGTATTTCTTACCAAGCCACAAAATTGTCACTTACTGTTATCGTGTGCCATCGTGTACCGGTGGAAAATGGAGGACACGTATAAACATCGCATGCATCCTATGTGAGAAACTGGAGGAATAAATGAGATAAATGAAAATGAGTGGCTGATATTTGAATGGTACGGGAAACGACTGAATGAGCGCCAGTAGGCTGCTCTTCGGCCGGCTCTACCTGGGTAGGCAGCCCGTTGAGTGAGTGAGGTAGTGTGTTTATTGTAAAGCGCTTAGAGCTTGGTCTGTGACCGAGGATAGACGCTATATAAATACCCAATATCTATCTATCTATCTATCTAAGAATAAATCTATTCTATTATCATCTATAAAAGAATTCTCATTGTCATTGTCATTGTCATTCTCTCTCTCTCTCTCTCTCTCTCTCTCTCTCTCTCTCTCTGTGTCTTTCTCTCTCTCTCTCCCCCCTCTGTCTCTGTGTCTCTGTCTCTGTCTCTCTCTGTCTCTCTCTGTCTCTCTGTCTCTGTCTGTCTGTCTGTCTCTCTCTCTCTGTCTCTCTCTCTCTTTCACTACGCCTCCCTTTTCCTGTCTTCCATGACCCCTTCCCCTTCCCTCTCTCCACCCACCTCACACCCACACAGTATCACATACTTCATGCATGGCATGACATTTACACAACTTGAAAACGACATAGCTTACAAGTGCCTCTCTCAATCTCGTCTTCATTTCCCAGTCTACACCGCCTCACTAAATGTCTTGTGTCTCCCCTGTGTCTTCTGCCAACCCTAAACACAGACATTTTCTGGTTGAATGTGTAGTGCTGGGTGTGTGTGTACAAAGCTGTCTGTGCTGCCTGAGTGCCTTACAAAGCTGTGTGTGTCCTGCCTGAGTGCCTTACAAAGCTGTGTGTCCTATCTGAGTGCCTTACAAAACTGTGTGTTCTATCTGAGTGCCTTACAAAGCTGTGTCCTATCTGTCTGAGTGCCTTAGAAAGCTGTGTGTCCTATCTGAGTGCCTTACAAAGCTGTGTGTCCTGCCTGAGTGCCTTACAAAGCTGTGTGTCCTATCTGAATGCCTTACAAAGCTGTGTGTCCTATCTGAGTGCCTTACAAAGCTGTGTGTCCTATCTGAGTGCCTTACAAAACTGTGTCCTATCTGAGTGCCTTACAAAGCTGTGTG
Organism: Conus betulinus; assembly: GCA_016801955.1. Classification (NCBI taxonomy): domain Eukaryota; kingdom Metazoa; phylum Mollusca; class Gastropoda; order Neogastropoda; family Conidae; genus Conus; species Conus betulinus. The sequence continues at coordinate 168,855 of JADBJO010002287.1, forward strand.
TCCTATCTGAGTGCCTTACAAAGCTGTGTGTCCTATCTGAGTGCCCTTACAAAGCTGTGTGTCCTATCTGAGTGCCTTACAAAGCTGTGGTGTGCTGAGTGCCTTACAAAGCTGTGTGTTCTATCTGAGTGCCTTACAAAGCGTGTCCGTCCTGCCTGAGTGCCTTACAAAGCTGTGTGTCCTATCTTAGTGCCTTACAAAGCTGTGTGTCCTATCTGAGTGCCTTACAAAGCTGTCTGTCCTATCTGAGTGCCTTACAAAGCTGTGTGTCCTGCCTGAGTGCCTTACAAAGCTGTGTGTCCTATCCGAGTGCCTTACAAAGCTGTCTGTCCTATCTGAATGCCTTACAAAGCTGTGTGTCCTATCTGAGTGTGCCTTACAAAGCTGTGTGTGTCCTATCTCAGTGCCTTACAAAGCTGTGTGTCCTATGTACAGTGCCTTACAAAGCTGTCTGGTGTCCTGCCTAAGTGCCTTTCAAAGCTGTGTGGACTATCTGTGAGTGTGCCTTACAAAGCTGTCTGGACTATCTGAGTGCCTTACAAGCTGCTGGCGTTCTGTCGTATCCGAGTGCCTTAAAAGCTGTCCATCCTATCTTATGTGTGCCTTACAAAGCTGTGTGTTCTATCTGTGAGCGCCTCGCAAAGCTAAGCTGGACTATCCTGTCTGTGTGCCTTACAAAGCTGTCTGGACTATCTCTGTGTACGTGTGCCTTACAAAGCTGTCTGGTCCTATCTGTGTACTGTGTGCCTTACAAAAGCTGTCTGGACTATCTGAGTACGTGTGTCTTACAAAGCTGTCTGCACTGTCGTACGTGCCTTACAAAGCTTCTGTATCTGTGTACGTGTGCCTTACAAAGCTGTCTGGACTATCTGTGTACGTGTGCCTTACAAAGCTGTCTGGACTATTGTGTACGTGTGCCTTACAAAGCTGTCTGGACTATCTCAGTGTCTTACCACCAGCGAGCAGACTGAGTCCGACAGTCTGTGCCATGGGAGAAGAAATTGTTCCTCTACTTCATCTTTGTCTGCTAGCACCAAACCATCTGTGAAAGGAAAGAGAGAGAGAGAGAGAGAGAGAGAGAGGAGAGAGAGAGAGAGAGAGAGAGAGAGAGAGAGAGAGAGAGAGAGGAAGAGAGAGAGAGAGAGAGAGAGAGAGAGAGAGAGAGAGAGAGAGAGAGAGAGAGAGAGAGAGAATTTGCCCGCCTTCTTCAAGTCTGACGCTTTCTGTGTTTCTTTCTTTCTGGCCTCACCCTGTCGCTGACTGTCTATCTGTCTGCTTGTCTGTCTGTCTGCCTGACTGGAAGAACAGACCCTGCCTGCGATTTCAATCCTTGATCCAACAAGTTTTCAGAGTTCTGAGTTGTGAGTGTTGAGCGCTCTCTCTCTCTCTCTCTCTCTCTCTCTCTCTCTCTCTCTCTCTCTCTCTCTCTCTCTCTCTCTCTCTCTCTCTCTCTCTCTCTTCTGCTTTCTCTTCTTCTTCTTCTTCTTCTTCTTCTCTCCTCTTCTCCTTCTTCACTTCATGTGGCAGACTTGACGCTAATACGCATTGACAACGGCTACACTGACCAACGCTTGTCTGGTCGTCGTCTTCATCCCCTACACACTGCCTGGCTACACGGTCAGCCGACAAAGACTCTGATGTTTATGTATAGTCCTGCTGGCCGCCATCATCGTAAAAGACGTTTTCCGTGGGAAAGATTTGGTGCGGGAGTTGTTTACACAACTGTCTGTCATGTTTGACGGCTGTGCTACCAGCTGGCGATGGGAAGGGGTGATGGGTTGTCCACTGATTCATCTTTGTTAAAGATGCTGGTAGAAGAAGAGACTACCAGAGAGAGGGGGGAGGGAGAGAGGGAGAGAGAGAGAGAGAGAGAGAGAGAGAGAGAGAGAGAGAGAGAGAGAGAGAGAGAGAGAGAGCGTCTGTGTCTGCCAACCTGATCTCTGTCTCTTTCTCTGCTTGTCTGTCTGTGTGTGTGTCTGTATCTCTGTCTGTCGGTCTCTGTCTGTTTCTCTGTTTCTCTCTCCATCTCTCTCTGTCTGTCTCTCTCTATGTTCATGCATCCTGTACTCTCACTCTTTGTCTCTCTCTGTGTGTCTTCGTCCCTCAGTCCCCCAGCCCTGTTAGCCGCACCATCATTTCTCTCTCTCTCTCTCTCTCTCTCTCTCTCTCTCTCTCTCTCTCTCTCTCTCTCTCTCTCTCTCTCTCTCCACGCCTCACACACCTGACATCATGCACGTTAGATCCATTTGTCAGGCTTGACAATTATGTACTTGACAATGGCTGAATTTGCCAGTGCGTCTTTCATTAAGTCTTCTTTCTCACAAACACTGCATCACTGCAACATCGATGCCATTCATAAAAGTTACAGTGCTATACGGACTACTGACCATAACTACCCCAACCACTACCACCACCACTCCACCCCCGAACACACACACAACACACACACACACACACACACGCATACACACACACACACACACACACACACACACACACACACACACACACACACACACACACACACACACACACACACACACACACACACACAGTAACTTGGCTTGAAAGTTTTCTTCTCAGAGTCTGTTTACAAACAGTGTCATCTTTTAGGGCTGCAGAACGAGCAAAATGACTACAGGTGGTACTGCCAAAGGGTGTGATGTTCTTCTACTGCTTTGTCGTTGGCAGGAAAAAAAAAACAAAGCCACGTATACAAGAATGCACTGTATGATAGAGAAAGATGGTATGCAGTCTCTCTCTCTCTCTCTCTCTCTCTCTCTCCTCTCTCTCTCTCTCTCTCTCTCTCTCTCTCTCTCTCTCTTCTTGATCGGATAAAGGTTTTGTTTTTGAATTCTGATCTCTCTCCTCTCTCTCTCTCTCTCTCTCTCTCTTTCTGTGTCTCTCTCTCTCTCTCTCTGTCTCTGTCTCTCTCTGTATCTCTATGTGTTTGTCTCTGTCTCTGTCTCTCTCTGCCTTCCTGTCTGTCTGTCTGTCTGTCTTTCTGTCTGTCTCTCTGTCTGTCATGAATTCTGTCAGCGACATTAGAGGTAAAATACTCAGAACCATTATTAACAGTAGATCACTGGAATGGACGAAAGAAAATAACGTCACTCGTGAGCAATAAGCTGGTTTAAAAGAAAAAAAAAAGGTATCATTCAAAAGTCTATCCTCATGGTCTTCATGTAGAAACAGCCATCTTAAAACCTTAAATTACGTGTAGCAGTTATTGATTTTTGATAGAGAGTTTGATTTGATAAATCAGAATTTACCTTGTCCTATTCTAGTAAGAATGGTGCAACAGATATAATTGTATAATTATTCCAGAAGTATGTTCGATATTATTAAATCCAAGATTAAATGTGGTACTAAACTTACAGACTTTGTTGACTATACATCAGGGTATAAAGCAGGGCGGCCCACGCAGTCCTGTGCTTTTCATGAATGCACTGTTTGTGGGAAATAATTAATACAGGAAGACATGGTTCAACTTTTCTTGTGATGCCTTCAATCTGTTAGTTTCTATTGTCGATTGAAAATGTTATCACGTTATTAGAAACTATTCGTGGATTAACAACAACCAACCGAGTAATTTGCAAAGCACTGTTAAGCTGAAGATGGATATTTTATGACGAT
>JADBJO010002287.1:182490-192490 GCA_016801955.1 Conus betulinus
AAGAGGAAGCGAGGGCGCCCGAAACAGACCTGGAGGAGGAGCTTGCTAAACGAGCTGAGAGCCTCCAGCCTGACCTGGGGGGGAGATCAAGACCTGTGCCAGGGACAGACGGAGGTGGAAGGTTGCTGTTGAGACCCTATGCTTCTCAAGGAGCGAAGAGGACTAAGTAAGTAAGTAAGTAAGTGAGTAAGTAAGTAAGTAAGTAAGTAAGTAAGTAAGTAAGTAAGTAAGTAAGTAAGTAAGTAAGTAAGTAAGAGACCTCTCTGTACAGGATCTTCATAGAGCCTGCTCTAAAGTGTTGATGTTTAACGTCACGTAAAAGAACCATCAGAAAAGGTTTCATAAATGAGTAGCTTGTCGCATAGTATGCTTTAAGGAGTCTCCTCACCTTTCGAAAGGTATGAGGATGTAATAAAAGAATTAGTCTGTGTATCAGAGGTACAAAACTGCTTTTCTAGTTAGGGTGGTGGTGGTGGTGGTTGTGGTGGTGGTGGTGGTGGTGGTGGTGGTGGTAGTTGTATTAGTCATCGATGACAGATGGCAAGAGTTCTTTATAATTAAAGTGGACCTGAAAAAAAGTGTATTACATTACAATGTAGTGTGTTCTGGTCCTTTTGGCAGAAGTCGTTAAATCATCACTGTGTCTTCAAGATCCATGTACTGGGTAAATGCTGTGGGCAGTTCTGTATTGAATTTTGTGGAGTACTTGGATGAATGAATGACCACCTCACTGTCTCCAATGCCAACATGACCAGTTACCCAAACACAAACAATGTTGTAACCATCAGTTTTCAGGGAGATGTCACAGTAAAGCTGCAGTTGTGGTTTCCAATAACCGCCGTGGAAGCAAGAGAGAAAGAGAGGATGAACAAGCTTCTAAGTCCAGACTGGTAAACCATACCAAAAAACAGACAGACAGACAGACAGACAGACAGACTGACACATGCATACACAGGCAAAGATGAAGTCATCTTCCTGAATTTCAGTAAGTGGTGTAATTTCATTTCCCGGGTCATCTTTAATGACACGTTTTACTTCGAACTCAAAATTGCGGTTAATAATCCTACCACCCCCACCCCCATCCCCGGCATTATTATTGTGTGTATAATTTGAAAAATGACCCTAATATCCTCATGCTGATGATATTTGTTTTTCTGTCTTTTTTTACGTGTTTTTTTACGCTGTTTATTTCTAAATATGGAATACAGGTACGCTGAATATTTTGGACAGTGATCAAATTTGAAAGTTTTTTTTTTTTCTTACTTTGGACTACGCTCAAATAAACTTAGTCGTGAGTTAAGAAAAAAAAAACAACAACAACAACAAGCAACCAAAACCCTCCCCAGTGGCTGGACTGTCTGAAGCTGTGATCGCAGCAGTGCAGGTGAACCGCAGCAGTGCATATGAACCGCAGCAGTGCAGATGAACCGCAGCAGTGCGCAGATGAACCTGTCAGAGAGGATAAGTCCTTTGACATTCCTAACCATGGAGACGCTGAGCACCAAGCGGCTGTTGCGACTCCTTCTTCAGACCTGGAACCACCAGTAGAGTGCTCTCTGAAAACGTTGAATAACGTTCGGCACACACACAAACGTTTTGTGTAATTTTCGCTGTTTCGGCAATGTGACTGTCTGAATGAGACAGTTAGGATCTTGTAATGTGCACTGACTGTGTGAGGGCAGTTAGGACTTTGTAAATTGACTGACTGTGTAAAGTAGTCAGAAATTTTGTAATGTGCACTGTCTGTGTGAAATAGGAAGCTTGTAAATTGCACTCTCTAAATGAGGTAGTGAGGAATCTTGTGTTGTGCACTGTGCGAATGAAGTAAGGAGGAATCTTGTATTGAGCACTTTACGAATGAGGTAGTTAGAATTTTGCATTGTGTGGTGTACGAATGAGGTAGTTAAGAATCTTGTCATGTGCACGGTTTGAACGAACTAAAGTTAAAAAAAAAATCATGATGCACAATGTTTGAATGAATAAGCAAGGAAATTTGTGCATTGTCTGAGTGAAATATATAGCAATCCTGTAAATGTTCACTGTCTGAATGATCAAGTTAGGAATTTTGAAATGAACACTCCCTGTGTGAAGTAGCTGGTAGGCTGGTGAGGTACACTAATGAAGTAATTAGGAATCATACGCACTGTCCTAATGAACTAGCCAGGAACCTGGCCATGTACACTGAATGAGTGAAGTTGTTCGGAACCTGGCCATGTACACTGAATGAGTGAAGTAGTTAGGAACCTGGCCATGTACATTGTCTGAACGAAGTAGTTAGGAACCTGGCCATGTACACTGAATGAGTGAAGTAGTTAGGAACCTGGCCATGTACACTGAGTGACGAAGTAGTTAGGAACCTGGCCATGTACAGTGAATGAACGAAGTAGTTATGAACCTGGCCATGTACATTGAATGAACGAAGTAGTTAGGAACCTGGCCATGTACATTGAATGAGTGAAGTAGTTAGGAACCTGGCCATGTACATTGTCTGAGTGAAGTAGTTAGGAACCTGGCCATGTACAGTGAATGAGTGAAGAAGTTAGGAACCTGGCTATGTACAGTGTCTGAGTGAAGTAGTTATGAACCTGGCCATGTACAGTGAATGAGTGAAGTAGTTAGGAACCTGGCCATGTACAGTGAATGAGTGAAGAAGTTAGGAACCTGGCCATGTACATTGTCTGAGTGAAGTAGTTCGGAACCTGGCCAAGTACATTGTCTGAGTGAAGTAGTTAGGAACCTGGCCATGTACATTGTCTGAGTGAAGTAGTCAGGAACCTGGCCATGTACAGTGAATGAGTGAAGTAGTTAGGAACCTGGCCGTGTACATTGTGAATGAGTGAAGTAGTGAGGAACCTGGCCATGTACAGTGAATGAGTGAAGTAGTTAGGAACCTGGCCATGTACATTGTCTGAGCGACGTAGTTATGAACCTGGCCATGTACAGTGAATGAGTGAAGTAGTTAGGAACCTGGCCATGTACAGTGAATGAGTGAAGTAGTGAGGAACCTGGCCATGTACACTGAATGAGTGAAGAAGTTAGGAACCTGGCCATGTACACTGAATGAGTGAAGTAGTGAGGAAGCTGCCAACGTACACTGAGTGAGTGATGTAGTTTAGGAATCTTGTACAGTGTCTTGAAGCGTTTAGAAACCTGGCAATGCAGAAGTCTGAGAGGAGCAATTAAGAAAATATATGTCATATGTGCTGTCCGGTGAAATAGTTTAGAATTTTTCATGTACACTGTCTCTGTGAAGTCTTTGTGTGGAGGACACTGAGAATAGAAATCAGGACACTTGAATACTTCTGAATAAAGGAATTAGGAAGGTGGAGCGAGGGGATTTGTAGATCAGCCTACAACCCCATGAAACAGCTCGGGATTTCAGGTAAAAAGAGGACCAGAACCCTGTAGGTAATGGCAGAGGCAGTCGAAAAGAGTTCCAGCTGAATCTGGTCGAAGAGGAACAAAAGTGAATTTCGTAAGGCTTAAATTTCCCAACCTAGAACACGTACTAGGTGTCCTTGTAGCAGTGGGGTAAGACATCGTCTAAAAAAAAAAAAAAAAGGCACGTCTTGAGACGCCAACCCTTTCAAAAGTTGCGTGTTCGAATCCCGGCAGTGCCAGAAAACAAAAGGTTTGCAGTAGAAGGGCATCTAGGAGTCATAACCTGGGTACGGTTCAGCCCCCTTAGAGTGTAAGGAGGTCAGGGCCAAAACACTTGTCTAAGGGGGGTTGCTTGTTTCAATACCTTCTGCTGTCAAGCTCTCCCTAGTGTTTCTTCCTACTGGGAACATTGCACACTGTCTGAACGAAGTAGCCAGGAACCTGGTGAGTAAACTGTTTGAGTGAAGAACGTAGGACTTTCATACGTGTCCTCAATGAAGTCGGAAGGAGCCTGGTAGTGTGCACTGTCCAAACGAAGTAGTTGGGGAACTTGTACACTATAAGTGAAGCCGTTTGGAACCTGTTATCTGAGTAAAGAAGTCAGGAAGGAAGCCTGTACACAGTAAGAGTAAAAGCAGACAGAAATATTGTATTATTGTAAAATGAAGTAGTGAGGCATATTGCATTCTGTAAAATGAAGTAGTGAGGCATATTGCATTCTGTAAAATGAAGTAGTGAGGCATATTGCATTCTGTAAAATGAAGTAGTGAGGCATATTGCATTCTGTAAAATGAAGTAGTGAGGCATATTGTACTCTGTAAAATGAATTAGTGAGGCATATTGTACTCGTTTAAGTTTCAGAACGGGGTGACTGAGGGCGGAAAATGAAGCAAAATTTAGAAAGAGAGTGGGTTTCGTTTCGCCAAGGACATAGACAAAAGTATAGGACAAGAAGAAGTGTCTTGTCCCGTGCTTTGTTTGTCTATGTCCTTGGCGGGTACTAACCCCCTCTCTTTCTAAATATTGTACTCTGTAAAAAATGAAGTTGAAGTCCTTAGGAATCTTGAAATGTGATTTGTCTGACTGAAGTAGCTGGCTGTCTGGTAATACACAAGGGTCTGGTCACTATTTGAGTTAGCTACTTAAAAAGCTGTTAATATGCGTTGTTGAAAGAACAGTAGTATTACGCTAGTAATCAGAACAACAATGATCTGTGGAATCTTAGGTCTTGAGGTCGGAGACTACACAGCGAAAAAGATGAAAAGAAGAAAGTGAAATAAAACGTAAGTTCACACAGTGACATCGCACTGACGAAAACGAAGAAAAGAAAGGTGTAGGCCTAAGTATAAAGTAAATTCAGTATTCAGCAGTACTTCCCATTCACGGTAATTCGGTTAAAGAAAGGACATGGAATAAGACAAGAAAAAATAGGTTATTGAGTAGTTATTGAGCGTATGTCAGATGTAGTCCATGCTAGCCCTAGACAGAATACTAAGACTAGTTATAGCATGTTTGCTGATGTAAAAAATGGTTTAGTTAAAATAAAAGTGTCCTAGGGACGCATTTTCGTTGCAGATACATTCAACAGTCTTGAACATTTTATATATAACTTTGAAAAGTCGTCTGAAAATCTGTTTGTTCGTGCATGTTTGTTACCGAACAAAAAAATAATATAGACTATTTTTTGTACTTCGGAAATTACCATAACATATGTGTTTCAGTGACTTGTGCAAGGTATCAGTGTCTAAACTTCATACACCTCCACAAAGTGATTCCCTCTCAACAGCACCAAAGTGACCCGGATTCAATGCAGGGTCTGCTGTGGCATGTGGCCCCATGGTGGCCTGAAACTTACGATTTCTTTTGGACTAACCTAGATGGGGCCTGGTCCTGGAAAGTCTTGGAGCAATGCCAGAGACGAAATCACAGAAGACGAGGAGAGCAAAAACAAAATAAGATTAAATTCGGGGAAAATAATTAAAAAAAAAAGAGGTTCTATGTGCCTGGTAGAGGAAAAAATCACAAAGGAAATAAAATCGTCTCCATTTCTTTTTGATACGGATCCTATGCTGGCAGCAGTTACTTTTTTGTCGACAATCTGTGCCTACGATGCTTTTGATTTCTTTAACAGGTGGGCTTCAGACTGTGAGATTTCTTTTTTCTTTTTTTCTTAATCATTTTTTTTTCAAATGATGATGCAGTTGTCTCAATAGTTATGGGATGGGTCATAGAGTGCCCTGCAACTGATAAACAGATATCAACATTGTGAAGATAAACTATGAGAATAGTCTGTCTGTCCTGTCTGTCTGTCTGTCTGTCGGTCTGTCTCTCCTCTCTCTCTCTCTCTCTCTCTCTCTCTCTCTCTCTCTCTCTCTCTCTCTCTCTCTCTCTCTCTCAGAGAAGTATTTATGATTTTGTACTCGCACGTTAACGTGACAGATGTGTAGTTCCCGGTTTTCTGATCGTTCAAGAGGGGCAAACAGGGTTGCCTCCCACATTCCTCAGTTATATTTCTTTTATTTATTTCCCTTTTCGTTTTTTTTTTTTTTTTTTTTTTTCCTTTTTTTTTTTTTTTTTTTTTTTTTTTACATTCTTTGTTAATTAACCAACCTGCTCTTGAAGCATCAATAAAGGAAGACACGACAATTTAAATGATTCGAACTGTTGTTGGTGTCGTTTGCTGGTCATGTTATTATTTTTTTTTTTAAATCAAAAGCAGTTAAATGTGCTGCAATTGACAGCACACACACGCACACACACACACACACACACACACACACACACACACACACACACCACACACACACACACACACACATTCTCTCTCTCTCTCTCTCTCTCTCTCTCTCTCTCTCTCTCTCTCGTCCCCCTCCCCCAACCCCTTTTTTCTGTGAACTTTTATTTTGTTGTGGTCTGTTTCACGTGTGTTAGGTGCCTGCTGAACAATAGCTGAATCCGGGTGTGTGTTGTGGTGCGGTGTGGTGTTGTGGTGTTGTGGTGTGGTGTGTGTGGTGTGTGTGTGGTGGTGTGTGGTGTGTGTGGTGTGGCGTGTTGTGGTGTGGTGTGTTGTGTTGTGGTGTGGTGGTGGTGTGTTGTGGTTTGGTGTAGTATGGTGCAGTGTGTGTGTGTTGTGGTGTGGTGTGGTGTGTTGTGGTATGTTGTGTTGTGGTGTGGTGTGTTGTGGTGTGGTGTGTTGTGGTATGGTGTAGTGTGTTGTGGTGTGTTGTGGTGTGTTGTGGTGTGTAGTGGTGTGTAGTGGTGTATTGTGGTGTGTTGTGGTGTTGTGTGTTGTGGTGTGTTGTGTTGTGTTGGTGTGCTGTGTTTTGTTTGTGTGTGTGTTGTGGTGTGGTGTGTGTGTGGTGTGCTGTATTGTGTTGTGTTGTATTGTGTTATGTCAGTACAACTTTGAGTTAATCTGACAATAAATTGGTTTCAGTCAGTTGTGTTGTGGTGTGGTGTGGTGTGGTGTGGTGTGGTGTGGTGGTGTGGTGTGGTGTGGTGTGCTGTGTAGTGTTGTGCTGTGTTGTGTTGTGGTGTGGTGTGGTGTAGTGTAGTGTGGTGTGGTGTGGTGTGATGTGGTGTGTTGTGTTGTGCTGTGTTGTGTTGTGGTGTGGTGTGGTGTGGTGTAATGTGGTGTGTTGTGTTGTGGTGTGTTGTGTTGTGCTGTGCAGTGCTGTGTTGTATTGTGATGTGGTGTGGTGTGGTGTGATGTGGTGTGGTGTGTTGTGTTGTGCTGTGTTGTATTGTGCTGTGTTGTGTTGTGTTGTGGTGTGGTGTGGTGTGGTGTGGTGTGATGTGGTGTGTGTTGTGTTGTTTGTGGTGTGGTGTGATGTGGTGTGGTGTGTTGTGGCGTGTTGTGGTGTGTTGTGATGTGGTGTGGTGTGTTTTGGTGTGTTGTGATGTGTAGGGGGTGTGTGTTTTGTGCTGTGTTGTATTGTGTTTGTGTTGTGTTGTGTTTGTTGTGTGTTGTGGTGTGTTGTGGTGTGGTGTAGTGTGGTGTAGTGTGTTGTGGTGTGGTATGGTGTTGTGTAGTGTGCTGTGGTGTGTGGTGTGGTGTTGTGTAGTGTGATGTGGTGTGTTGTGGTGTGGAGTGGTGTGGTGTGTTGTGTGTGTGTTGTCGTGTGGTATGGTGTGGTGTGGTGTGTGGATGTGGTGCGTTGTGTGTTGTGGTGTGGTGTGTTGTAGTGTGGTGTGGTGTGGTGTGTTGTGGCGTGGTGTGTTGTGTGTCTAGTGGTGTGATGTTGTGTGACGTGGTGTAATGTGGTGTGGTGTGTGGTGTGGTGTATTGCACTGTGGTATGGTGTGTGGTGTGGTGTGGTGGTGGTGCGGTGTGTGTGTGTGTGTATGTGTGTTTGCGTGCGTTCGTGCGTGCGTTCGTGCGTGCGTGCTTTTTTTGTGGGTGCATGCGCGCGCGCGCGTGCGTGCGTGCGTGCGTATGTGTGTGTGTGTGTGTGTGTGTGTGTGTGTGTGTGTGTGTGTGTGTGTGTGTGTGTGTGTGTGTGTGTGTGTGTGTGTGTGTGTGTGCGTGTGTGTGGGGGGCGCGCGCGGGGGGAGGGTGTGTGTGTCTGTGTTCAAAACATAGTTTTAACAGTTGAAGTGAAATCATGTTTCAAAGCATTGGACTTTTTATTTTGTTGTGGTCTGTTGCACGTGTGTCAGGTGCCTGCTGAAAAATAGCAGAATACGGTGTGTTGGTGGTGTGGTGTGTTGTGGTGCCGTGTGTTTGTGTGTGTGTGTGTGTGTGTGTGTGTGTGTATTTGTGGGTGAGCGTGTGTTCGTGCGTGCGTGCGTGCGCGTGTGCGCGCGCGCGCGCGCGCGCGTGTGTGTATGTGTGTGTGTGCGCGCGCGTGTCTGTCTGTGTTCAATAGATAGTTTTAAAACTGTTGAAGAGAAATCATGTCGAAAGCATTGGACTTTTTTATGAAATGTTTTTTTTTTTTTTTTCCTGAAGAAGTCCTTGTGGCGAAAATTTGGATTAATAAAATCCGCTCTGTAGGTTGACAGAGAGAGAGAAGAGAGAGAGAGAGAGAGAGAGAGAGAGAGAGAGAGAGAGAGAGCGAGAGCGAGAGAGGGCGGGGGGTAAGGGGGGGCCATAAGTGGAAACACATGGGGAATAGACTATGATGGAAGTGGGGGTGGTGGGTGGTGGGTGTTGGTGGCAGTTTTGCGAAGGTGGGGGCTGGTTGCACTAGACGATATGGAATGGACAGCTAAACGGACAGAACCCAACACAAGTGAGGTCAACAGAAACGAAGATAGTATGTCAGTGACTGATCGTTTTCCCAGGGCACATTGGCCGAGCAGTCCCTCCGTGCATGTAGCCCTCTTCCCCCCCCCCCCCCCCCCCCCCCCCGCCCTCATGTCACAACAGCCCTGACTGCTGGGTGTGCACCAACGTTCTTCATCACATGGCCATCTGCTCTGAAAATGGGCACAGCACGCTCCATTCAATCACGCCATCACATCTCCCACGCAAGCCTGGGGGAAGGGTGTGGAGGGAGGGGAGGGGAGGGGAGTTTTTGAGCAGCACAGTTTGGTCATAGGATGCTTCTGTCGTGAGAGTATCCATACTTTTTTTTCAGGGAGGTTTTTTTTTATGGTTTCGTTTTCGCGTCATCAACATGTCCCTTCGTCCTATGATATGGCATGTGTAGTTTAATAAAATTCCCATGTTTTTACCCCTCTTTCCTTTCCATGGGACATTTCTGTGATCACCCCCCCCAGTTCCTTACACCATTCAAAGCAAATGCCCCCCCCCCCATGGATGTTTAATGTATGATTTCAGGAGCCTGTTCTCTGTGTGGAATAGCGTTTCGTTAAAAACCAAACCGCATTTCTTCATCACAAATAATCATCTGGCTCTGACAATTGGTCCACAGAGAAAGAGAGAGAGAGAGAGAGACAGACAGATCTCCCAGACAGCCATGGGGGGAGAGAGGTGGAGGGGAGGTTAGGAGAGCAACCGGAAAGAGAGAGAGAGGGGCAGACAGGACATTTTGGTGTGTGTGATGCTTGTGTCGTTTTGTGAGTTGCCATGTGTTTTTTTTTTGTGAGGGTGGTGTTTTGTGTGCGTGCGTGTTCGCGCATCAACATGTAACCCATTCCCTGTCGTCTATGATATGGTAATGTGTAAGTTTAGATAAATTCCATGTTTTTACAGAGATCTTTCCTTCCATGGGAAGTTCTGTGATCACCCTTCCAAGACAACATTCAAAGCAAATGCATCGGCCCATGGAGGTTTTAATGTATGATTTTTCGGAGCATGTTCTGCAACAATGCTAATTGGGATAGCTTTTCGTTAAAAGGAATTGGCGTTTTGATACCAAATAATCAGTGGAAGAGACAATCGGAGAGAGAGAGAGAAGAGAGAGAGAGAGAGAGGACAGAAGATTTGACAGTTGCAAAGATAGGGAGAGAGAGAGAGCGAGTAGAGAGAGAAGAAGAAAGAGAGAGAGAGAGCAGAAGACAGAACAGTGTGTGTGTGTGAGTGTTGTGGTGTGTGTGTTGTTGTGGTGTGTGGTGTGTGTGTGAAAAGTGTGTGTGTACCCCAGATGAATAGGAGCGCGCACAAAACACCCCTTAAGAGAGATAGTTAGAGAAGAGAGAGACGTGGAGAGAT
>JADBJO010002287.1:202490-217490 GCA_016801955.1 Conus betulinus
TCATTTCTGTTGAACAGCTGGCAGCTCGACACACAGACAACACAAAGAAATAAATAAGTAAGTAAACGAAGAATGAATGATGAATAGAGATATAATGTAAAGATAAATATATATAAATACATAAATGAACAAATGAATTGATAATAGATAAATAACTCAATAAATGAATACATAAATACATGAATGAATGAATAATCAAAATGAATAAATGTATTCATCTCTCTCTCTCTCTCTCTTACTCTCTCTCTCTCTCTCTCTCTATTTATCTATATATCTGTCTCTACCAATCTGTCCTTTTTCTCCCTGTCTGTCTGTCTGCCTTGTCTTCTCATCTCTTCTGTCTTCTCTCTTCTTACTGGCCTGTCTGCATTTCTGCCTCTGTTTATTTCTATATCTCTCTCTCTGTCTGTCTCTCTCTCTCTCTCCCTCTCTCTCTCTCTCTCTCACTCTCTCTCTCAGTCTCTGTCTGTCTGTATCTGCCTCCTGTTTCATGTGTATATATCTCTCTCTCTGTCTGTCTGTCCTGTCTGTCTGTCTGTCTGTCTGTCTCCTGTCTGTCTCTCTCTCTCACTCTCTCTCCTCTCTCTCCCTCTCAGTCTCTGTCTGTCTGTATCTGCCTCTGTTCATGTGTATATATCTCTCTCCTTCATCTCTCTCTTGGTATCTCTCGTCTGTCTGGTCGGTGTCGTCTGTCTGTCGTCTGTCTGTCTCTGTCTGTCTCATCTCCTCTCTCTCTCTCTCTCTCTCTCTCCTCTCTATCGTCTAGTTCTGTCTCATCTCTTATCAGGTATCTGTCTGTAGGCTATCTGCCTCTGTTCATGTGTATATACCTGTGATCTCTGTCTCTGTCTGTCTGTCTGTCTGTCCGTCTTCTGTCTGTCTGTCGTTGTCTGCTCTCTCTCACTCTCTCTCTCTCTCTCTCTCTCAGTCTCTGTCTGTCTGTCTCTGCGTCTACTGTTCATGTGTGTATCTGTCGGTCTCTGTCTATTCTGTCTCTGCTGTCTGTCTGTTCTAGTGTCTGCTCTCTTCTATCCTCTCCTCCCTATCTCTCTATCTCTCTCTCTCTCTCTAGTCTCTCTCTCTCTCGTCAGTCGCCTGTCTCTCTGAATGTCGCCTGTAGTCTGTGTCTTCTGGGAGTGGCCTGTCTGTTCATTGCCTGGACCATAAGACACCTAGTCCCACAGCTCTCTCCTGGTCTATTCCAACCCCCCTAGCCTGTCTCCCTGACTCACCTTGCCACAGAGAGGCTGGTAGCAGAAACGAAGTGGGATTCCGGTCTCGCTTCGGCACTTTACAGCGACTTGGTCAGGCAGCGTTCTGTCATCTGTCGCACTGTTACATCTACCGGGTTCGGGGTAGCACGGCACACAGGACGGGGAGTCTGTGGCTCTCTCTCTTCGCCCCCCCCCCACTCTCATCAGCTCGTCTCTTCTCTGAGGCGTGGAAGAGAGGAGACCACAGAGACGAGAAAGACAGACGGACCTGCCAGAGCAGAGCGATGAGATTATGGAGAGAGAGCCGAGGCGATGAGAGAGGAGAGAGGAGAGAGAGGACGTTCCCCTGAGATTCCTGATGCCCCCTCAGAGAGAGGAGAGGGGGAGGACAGAGAGAGAGAGGAGGGTGAGTCAGAACGCGTGGCCATTCCGTTCTTTGGGCAGGAGCACCGACTTTGTCAGAGAGCGAGTCTGTCTCTGTCGCACGAGAGAGGATACCGGGAGAGACGGAGAGGCACAGAGACGTGTAGGCGAGAGCCTAGAGGAGCGGTCCCCTCCCCCCAGAGGGAGAGAGCTCTCTTTCTCTGAGAGTGAGATGAGAGGGAGACAGAGGAGAGAGAAAGAGCAGACGGACGGAGAGAGAGAGATGAGAGAGAGGAGAGAGAGAGAGAGAGAAGAGGGAGAGAGGGAGCGAGAGGAGAGTTTGAGGAGAGAGAGAGAGAGATGGGAGAGGGAGGGAGAGAGTCACCATGAGAGAGAGGAGAGAGAGGAGAGAGAGAGAGAGATGGAGAGAGAGGATTTATATGAAATTAGAGAGGGAGCAGAGGAGAGAGAGAGAGAGAGAGATGGAGAGAGGAGCGGAGTTTAGAAAATGATATGGGAGTAGAAATTGAGAGAGAGAGAAGGGAGAGAGAGAGAGATGAGAGAGTTAAAATTAGGAAGAAGAGGAGGGAAAGAGAGAGAGAGAGAGAGAGAGAGAGAGAGGAGAGAGAGTGAGAGAGGGTTAAAAACTTACTTGAAAAACTATTCAGATCAAGGACAATCACGCATCTAAGGTACCAATATGAAATGTGAAATAGATGAAAACATGAAAGAAAGAATTAAATGACACCAGACTGGCCAACATAATTCTGAACAATAAACATGTGGTTGAATCATAACACACACGAATGGCCCTCCCAACTACGAGAGAGAGAGGAGAGAGGAGAGAAGAGAGAGAGAGAGGAGAGAAGATTGAGAGACAGACAGACAGACAGGGGACAGACAGACAGGACAGACAGACAGACTAAGAAGGGGGGGAGGCATTGAGGGATGGTTTGAAGGAAATTTGTTTTAATCAAAACCCATAATCATGCTCAAACATACCAACACACCAAAACAGAGGAGAGAGAGAGAGAGGAGAGAGGAGGAGAGAGAGAGAGGAGTGGAGAGAGAGGAGAGAGGATTGGAGAGGAGAGAGAGAGAGAGAGAGAGAGATGGAGATGGGGGGGGGGTGGGGGGGGGGGGGGCATTGAGGGATGGAGAGAAGTTTGTTTTAATCAAAAGCCATGATCGTGCTCAAATACACGCACACAACAGAGGGCAGACTCTCCTTTTTTTCGTTTCAGCATGGGTCATATTTGTTCGATTTACTACTCTGTCTCTCTTGTCAGTCAGTCAAATCTGTCCTGTCTCCAAACCCGGGTCCTTAATTGTTTAAAGAATAATGCTAGCACAGCATCGCTCTCTCTCTCTCTCTTCTCTCTCTCCTTCTCTCTCTCTCTCTCTCTTTTCTTCTCTCTCTCTCTCTCTCTCTCTCTCTCTCTCTCTCGCTCGCTCTCTCTCTTTTTTTCATTTCATTGTAAAAGAAAGAGCACTTGTTTTCCATCAAACTATTAGGCGTGAAAATACGTAATAACTGTAAATTCGATAAGACAAGCATGTGTGCTATCTATATCAGCTCGGATATAAAGTAAGCAAGATAAATGAGCCTGCGTTACCCTCATAAAAGGATTAAACAGTGGTGTTTGATTCACATATACGTTGTAAGAAAATTGGGTTTCAAGTTTTTCTGTAAACTTCTTTATGGTTGGATTTAAGTATGGCATTCATCAAGGTATGGAGGGAAGTAACGAGTTTCAGTCATTTCCGGGAGAAAGGTCATGCGTTGCGAATGGCAAGAATATGAATCTCATGCAAGAAACAGTGTTAAGGTTAATTGTTTCTACAGAACATTTGAATCCAGACAGTGATATTTAAGGCATTGTCTAAATCCAACTGTGTTAATGTACCTGATGTAAAGACACAGGTAAACAATTGGATGTTAGACAACGGTTTAGAAACGTATAAATATACTGACCAGGACAGATTCAGATTGCTTATTTGAACTTTCGTTTTTTTAATAGAGAAAAAAATGTACATCACACTTGGTTTTACGTCTCCTGTATACATTGCATGCCGTTCCACTGTTTTGAACACCAACAGTCAGTGCCAGCCTGGCATCTGTGTTTGTCCTTCGCAGGCGAAGATGACCACGACTTCTGCTATCACTGAAGATGGCTGATCAGGCTGATCCTCGCATTGAATAGTCCATAGAGAAGGTGAAATAGTGACTTGCGCCTGAAGTGGATTACAGTGAGGGAGAGGGTCGTCGGCCTCACTCTCTCGTCCCCACCCACCTGAATCCAGTGGCAAGACCAAGTCAAGACGGATGGAGATGAGCCGAGATGCCGTGGGTGGCCAGGAGTAGCCTTGGTGTGTCACCGAGCCCTGTTCAACTCCACAACGCTTTGCTTCTTGCCTGTTGAACCATCTAGTGGTTCCTTCCACGCAGTCTGCTTCGCACGCAAGTCCTAACTCATCGAGGGTTGGACACCCGTCGGCTACCCTCACCTGGTTCTGCCAGCCAGTCGAAACCGTTGCCCGGGGTGTGGCCGCTGTGGCATGCAAACGGCCAGACGACATGGTTTATGGCATAGAGCTATGAACAAACAGCTCGATAAGAAAAAAAAAATCATCAATTTATGTCTATAGAGTTTCAGTGGCATTCTATCGGTGTGTCTGAAAAGAACAGTAAGGTGTGTTGCTACTTCCACAAGGGAGGTTACGTTTCTGCCCTCGACCGTTTGTTTGTTTGTCTGTTTGTCTTTCTCTTGGCAAGATCAAGCAAAAACCTGCTATTCATTTTAACTTTACATTGTCAACTGACGGAACATAGCTCCAGGAAGTCAATTAACCTTTTTATGCTGAATGCTGGTGGTGTGCGTTTGGATCAAGAGGTGGATCAAAGATCAATTCAATTCGATTCAATTCAGTTTCTTGTCCTCTTACAAAAGGAAATTTGTTTCGCGGTGATCACAAAACAGACAACAACATTAAAATAAAAAGCATTCATATGTAAAATATGAAATGTTCATGGTATTGATTTATACACTCACACCCATAGTGATACCGCACAACCCACCACACCTACATGCACACACTAAAGAATCGCACACGCACGCACGAAACACACACACACACACACACACACACACACACACACACACACACACACACACACACACATAATATACGCACGCGCGCGCGAGCGCGCACACACACACATACACGCGCGCTTGCTTGCTTGCTTTCACATGCACACACACTGTCGCACCCATTCACGCAAGTCGAGAGAGAGAGAGAGAGAGAGAGAGAGAGAGAGAGAGAGAGAGAGAGAGAGAGAGAGAGAGAGAGAGGAGAGAGAGAGAGAGAGAGAGTTAAACACTGAATTGTACATAGTTAGGACGACGAATAATAACAAGAATAAATCTGCTACTTCTGTGAGACCAAAGAAAAGAAGCAACAAACTGTGCTCTAAACACTGTGGCAGAAGCTGACACACACAACATACACACACACACACAGCATCGTGAACACTCACTGGTCTGTCCTTCCCCAATTCAACCGGTTATTTCCTGTGTCAGAGACGTACGTGGAGACGACCTAAATGGTCCCCATGACATACGCCAACTCCGTTTCAAATGCATGATTCCAGAGCCGTGCACATGTTGAGTAAACATTCTGCTGCACCTGTTCAATTCCTGGTCTTCAGGCTGCCTTTCAACACAAAACGGTTCGTTTTTAACTCAATTATTATACATAGCGTTATTCATAGCTATATCTTGATTAATATTACACGTTCTGCTGTTAAGGTCTCCGTTTAAAAGTATGTACATATTAGAAAATTCAAATATCGTATTTGTGAGAATATCTTCTATTGTAGGAATACCATTATCAACGCTAAAATACGAATACCATAGTGAGTTTTCCGGAGGTATACGGGAGCACATATACAAACATCCCTGGTCCACTTGAGTCGACTTTTGATACTACAATTATCATGACATTGTTGTAATCAACATCAACAGTTTTTAACATGTTGAATTCCTTTTTGGTGAGACCAATTTTTCCGCTGATCGTCTTCCTTGATAAGTACACTACATAACAGGATTGCCAAATATTTAATAGGTATGAAACAAAGAAGGTGCGCTGGGGAGGCGAGGGTGGGCGCATACGATTCTGCATTCACACAGACTATGCTTACACACACACACACACCACGCGCGCGCGCGCGCGCGCACACACACACACACTGGGGGACACAATGTCACACACATAAACGCATACACTATATATAACACAGTGAACAGTCCATTCGCACGCGAGCAGAGTATGCTGCAAGTGACATGTACTAATTAAGTAATAACGTAATCAACACTACCACTCTCACCACACACACACACACACACACACACACACGATTGACACCGTTGGAGATTGAGAACGTGTTCACGCTTTTCACGTGCACGCTGGCGGCGAGCGGAAACTGACACAGCTGCAGTGTAATCTTCTGTCACATATTTACGAAGGTCAATGCCACTTGCACGTGAAGGTATTCTGTTAAAGCTAAAAGAAGAGGATGATTCTAGAAATTTATTTGTTCCCTGTGTGTTATTTACAATAATAGACAACACTTCTTCTATGATAGAAACATCTACACTCATTATGTGTGCTTGGCTGGCCGTATTTCCTATTGAAAGAGTTTTAGATTTGTTTCTTGATGGTCCGAAACAATGTTCTTTCCACCTATCATTCTTGCTTTTTTTTTTTTTATTTTCCATTCTGGCTGTCTTCAAATGGTGTAAAATTTGCGTCGAATGTCGAACGTCCGCGCGTGGGCAAGAGAGAAAGAGGACTGTGTTCACAATGTTTTTTATGTTCATATGCTGACACACACACACACACACACATAATTGTGCTTGTGTATGGAGGACAAGGCAGTGCATTTGAAACAGGTCTTTGTGAGCGGCTTTATCGGCGGCGTTCAGAAATTCGGTGCAAGTCGAGTTCATTGTCCGTGCTGCACGTGTTTAACCCCCCCTCCCCCCCCCCGTCTCCACCCATCCCCCACCCTCCCTCCTGTATGCGCAACCAGTCTGCGCAACTCAGGATGTGGACGCACTGGGGTGGAACTACCCGGAGAAGAAGAACCGCCACTACCTCGACAGTAAAAAAACGAGTAAGTTTATCGTCAGTGGTCTTCGCAGAAATTTCTTATCATGGCGACATTGATGTTAGGTATTTTCGACATTCACACACACGTTCTGAAAACTTGCATGGGTAGTTCTGCTCACTGGAGAAAGCGGCGGTTCTGCACTTTCCATCAGAAGGACAAGCTGATTACACCAGGGCCAGTGTCAATGTCGCTTGGTGTCGGCTCACGCCTGCGTTGACAGTGATTGACAACTACCCCAAAAGGTAGGTTAATAGTGTGTGTGTGTGTGTGTGTGTGTGTGCGTGTGTGTGAGGGTGGGGATCGTGTGTGTGTGTGTGTGTGTATGTGTGTGTGTTTGTGTGTGTGTAAGCGCGCGCGCGCGCGCGTACGCCAATGTTCGTGTACGTGTGTTTGTTGCATTGTACTACGCTGTCTTGTGTCCTGCTATGTTGTTTTGTGTGTCGTGTGTGTGTGTGTGTGTGTGTGTGTGTGTGTGTGTGTGTAGGGAGGGGGGGGGGTATGCACGGACATGTGTGCTTGTGGATAGCGATTCCTCCGAATTAACTCGGCCGGTTCCAATACAAGACTAGTCATCGATTCTTTCCTTGGTTTATGGAAAACTATATCAATCAAACGAAAAAAAAATAATCAAGATTTATAGATAGCGAATAGGTAAATTAAAAAAAAAAAAGATAATTGATCTGTAAGTCACTGGAACAGTTTGATAATCTGACACTCTGATAATCGATCATTCACCCTCTAATGTAACATGAAATCTGTCCATAGTTTTCTCTTGCAGCGACTTCAGACAGTTCATATGTCCTTACCAGATAAATTAAAACGACGGCACATCGTTTATCAGCAGCCACTTGTTATCAACAAGAATGATCGCAAATAGTAATACCCCATTTGGCTAGATTGTCGCACCTACCCCTCTGCCTGACTTATTTTCTCCAAAGGCAGGAATATGAAATCTTTCCTTTTTGATTATGTCCGCAGTATGTTTCCTTTCTGAGTATATCCTCGTCCATCTTTACATTTTCATAATGTTCACTCACACATCTTCCACACCCATCATTTCTAAGGATGTCCACACTCGTCTTCCCTTTCTCTTGGTGTCTGCTTCCATCTGTCCTTTCTCACGATGTCCACATCTGTCTTTGCTTGTTATGATGTCCACACCTATTCTCTGTATACTACTTTTTCTGTAACAGGCATATCCCAGTGTATCTTTTTCTTTTTTTCCTTTCTCATGATGTCACCAGTATTTCCATATTCATGATGACCACACCCATCTGTCCTTTTGCTGTGGTTTCATGAACCATTATTCCTAGATTTTGGTTTCCTTACCGATCTTTCGTTTCTCCCCATAGCCTCATCTATCTTCTCTCTTTTTATGATGTCCTTATCCTTATTTTGTTTTAAAATCTTGATATTGCTGTTTGTCATTGCCCTCTTCATGATGTTATCATCTATCTGTCTAGCAGTTGGCACTATCATGATGTTATCATCTATCTGTCTAGCAGTTGGCAATGTCAGGGCTGTCAGCCGTGTACACATATTTGGATAGTTGCACCAGCCAAGTCAGGCCCGTCTACATTTTTCTGGTTGAGACGGGTTCATTGCCCATATTAGGGCTGTATTCTCATAGTTTTTGTGATAGGTACATTCAGGTATGATGTTCACATGCACAATAATTTACGTGACGGATAAACAACCGTTTCAGTTTGCATGTGTGGCGTGGGCGGGAAAGTGAAGCACGGGAAAACAGGAGAACAGCGTATTAGATTGGGTAGTGGAAATGACAATTTTTTTTTATGACGGTCGGAACTAAAGCTGCGAACGCGATGCGTCACTCCTGGATCAACCAGGCACCATTTTATTTGGGTGTAGGATATCCGTTCATAACTGGCACCACGTTATTTTGGGTCTTATCCGTTCATAACTGGCACCATGCTAATTTGGGGTGTAGGATATCCGTTCATAACCGGCCCCATGTTATTTTGGGAGTAGGATATCCGTTCATAACCGGCACCATGTTATTATGAGTGAAGGGTATCCGTTCATAACTGGCACCATGTTATTTTGGGTGTGGGATATCCGTTCATAACTGGCACCATGTTATTTTCAATATAGAACATCCGTTTATAACTGGCACAATATTATTCTGGGTGTACAATATCTTTTCATACCCGGCACCATGTTATTTTCGGTGTAGTCTGTCAGTTCACATTTGGCACGATGTTCGTTTCACCATAAAGTGTGTACTGGTATCCACGGCACTTTTGCCGTAAGATGAAGGATATCCGTGTACTCTTTACAACATGTTACTTAATCCGTGGCGTGTATGATATCCGTGCGCACGTGCTATTGTGTACTTTCGCCGTAAGATGTAAGACACCAAGTCCACACCTGGCATTGTTGCTCTCTCCACAAGATGTAGGATACTCGGTACACGCCAGGTATTGCTACTTTCTCTGTAAGATGTAGGATACCCGGTACACGCCAGGTATTGCTACTTTCTCTGTAAGATGTAGGATACCCGGTACACGCCACGCCACGCATTGCTACTTTCTCTGTCAGATGTAGGATACTCGGGTACACGCCAGGCATTGCTACTTTCTCTGTAAGATGTAGGATACCCGGTACACGCCACGCATTGCTACTTTCTCTGTAAGATGTAGGATACCCGGTACACGCCACGCATTGCTACTTTCTCTGTAAGATGTAGGATACCCGGTACACGCCACGCATTGCTACTTTCTCTGTAAGATGTAGGATACCCGGTACACGCCACGCATTGCTACTTTCTCTGTAAGATGTAGGATACCCGGTACACGCCACGCATTGCTACTTTCTCCGTAAGATGTAGGATACCCGGTACACGCCACGCATTGCTACTTTCTCTGTAAGATGTAGGATACCCGGTACACGCCACGCATTGCTACTTTCTCTGTAAGATGTAAGATACTCGGTACACGCCACGCATTGCTACTTTCTCTGTCAGATGTAGGATACCCGGTACACGCCAGGCATTGCTACTTTCTCTGTAAGATGTAGGATACCCGGTACACGCCACGCATTGCTACTTTCTCTGTCAGATGTAGGATACCCGGTACACGCCAGGCATTGCTACTTTCTCTGTCAGATGTAGGATACCCGGTACACGCCAGGTATTGCTACTTTCTCTGTAAGATGTAGGATACGCGGTACACGCCAGGTATTGCTACTTACTCTGTAAGATGTAAGATACCGGTAGACGCCAGGCATTGCTACTTTCTCTGTCAGATGTTGAATACCCGAGGCACGCCTGACGCTGTTACTTTCGCCGTAAAGTGTAGGATACTCGGTGAATGCCTGATACTGTTACAATCGCCGTATAGTGTAAGAAACCCGATCTTCGCCTGACGCTATGTTAATTTGGCAATTAAGTGAACGATACCTCTGCCCGCCTGGCGTTATGTCACTTTCTCAGTAAAGTGTGCGCGCCCGGCATTATGCAGCTTACTCCAAAAGGTGTAAACAAAATTGCACACCAGACACCAGCAACGTGTCCTTCCTGTGGCAGCACTTGTCTTCCCTGTCAGCTTAGAGCCTTGGAATACCTTGATTTAAAGGAAACTCCAGCTGTTTGAAATGTTGTTCAGTCTCTGTCATTTTGGTTTAGTCCAACAGACCACTGGGAACCATTGCAGCGCTGTCACCATGCAAAGGACAAAGTTCTTTCAGCACACACACACACACACACAACACACACACACACACATACACAACACACACACACACACACACACACACACACACACACACACACACACACACACACACACATGTACCTCCAGGCCTGCAGACACGCACACACATGCACGCACGCACACACACACACACACACACACACACACACACACACACACACACACACACACACACACAGCACAGCCGCACGCAGAGAGAGCAGAGAGAGAGAGAGAGAGAGAGAGAGAGAGAGAGAGGGAGAGAGAGAGAGAGAGAGAGGAGAATGGCATACGTACATATGTGAAAGCATGTTATACAAGCTGGACGATTGTCATCTTAGGACATGAAAACTAAGCCATGCTGGGTGCGTCTGCCATTGGATCGTGCCAGAAGTAAATATGAATTTCAACGTCGGCCAGACGACTGGTTTTTCCCTCCTTTATTTTATTTTTGGTTTGGGTGGTTTGGACAGCGGCTTCGGTTATTTTTTTCTCCAGTCTTCTTTCCGTATTGTAGGCATTTTTTTTCTTTATCGGTTGATGTAATTACTTGTATCATTGCTGACTGAGATCATGGGGATCGTAAGTGGTGACAGCCATTGTCTACGGAAATGAAGAAATATTTCTCATGTGAAAACTCTTTCATGATAACACTTGGCAGTCAGCTGGGTGCATAGGGGATGGAAAGCGGGGCTGTTTCTCTGTTTTTCATTTCTGCCGATCTGTTATTTCATGCAGACTTCATGCACGCTCAATTCCATTTTTATCTTATACAAGTTGTGTTTTCTTTGCCTTCCCTCGAAGTCGAATTTCGTTGTTATTCTCTCTTTCGTTTGTATTCCCCGTCCCCCAACCCCCTCCCTTTTATACTAAAATATATAACTGTTAAGCCATGTTTGTTCTCTTCAGATTTGATCATAATGGATTGCGATATAGACTGGGCTGTTGAAGGACCTACAAAATGCACATATCTGTCACGCTTAGCAATGATCGTGGACTTCGGAAGCTCGTCGTGAAACGATCGTCTCTGTAGCTCCTTGTTCCATGACGCAGCAGCGTCTTAAGCCTTTTCCTTCCTGTCTCATGCGTCGGTTTTAAAACCCCCCCTCGTGCTGTTTTTTTCCCCCTTTCTTCCTTTCTTTCCTTTTTTCTTTTTTTTTTCATAGATCTGTTCCTCCTTCAGCATGAAAACAAGACAAGACAAACATTTAGATTGTCTCAGTAGGTGAGCAGTTGGGTATATTGGTCCACGAATCTCTCTTCCAACACCTCTCTTCCCACACATTAGTCGTACCTTCCACGTCGAGCGCAGAATAATCGGTTCCTTCCATTCCTATTTTAATGAAGAGGCTGTATGTACCCTCGTACACTCCTGTGTCCATTTTACACCCGATAACGGAAAATCGTATCTAGTCTTGAGGATCTAGTCTCATAAAACCCAGAACAGTGCTGCACGACATGCTGTCGGCTCCCCTGACCCTCTTCCTGTTCCTCCTGTCTCGGTTGTTCCCCTTCGCTGGTCGCACGTTGTACAAAGGATATTTTCCAGTCCACACTCTTCTGTCGTTTAGGTCGCTTGAAGACCAGGCTCCGGCGTGTCACTCTGAACCCTTCAATCCGTCCGCGCTTCTTCATCTTCGTTCTAATTCTTGGATTTGCGATCTAGACTGGGGGGTGTTGAGAAATATCTACGGACTCCCTTCGTTTAGACCAACCCGTGTGTGGCCAACGTTCTTTTTTTTTCTGTCATCCCTATGCACGGAATTCCTACTTCTAGGCCTAAGTCCTACGGCCAACGTTTTTCTTTCATACTATAGGGTCCTTTAATGTGTACCCAGCTCCCTTTTTCCATGTCCACCAAGCAGGCCTGGCCACATGTTTGACAGCTTTCCTAAAATTGGTTCTTCGAGTAAGCGTTCTGACCCTTACCCATCACCCTTTTATTTAGTTCACGACTTCTCTGACTGTTGGGCATGGAGAGAGAGAGAGAGAGAGAGAGAGAGAGAGAGAGAGAGAGAGAGAGAGAGAGAGAGAGAGAGATTATTTAAGATGTATATGCTCAGCACCATCGTTGACAAAATATTGTTGGATCGTCTTGTCATGACTGTCGTGATGGAATGGGCATATAGCGTTGGCGGCAGCAACAGCAGCAACACAGCAGCAACAGTAGCAGCAGCAGCAGCAGTAGTAGTAGTAGTAGTAGTAGTACTTGTAGTAGTAGTACTTGTAGTAGTAGTCGTCGTGACAAAGTACCACCAGAAATAACAGCACTAGAAATACAGTACTCGTTGTAAGCGAAAAAAAAAAAAAAACAACTGATAATTGCGCTAGGTATGATGTTACTAATAATTATTGCCACTGTTGTAATTTTCAAGTCGTCTTTTATTTTATTTTTTTTCTCGTGTCACTCAGTGCTGTGACTCACAGTGAGATCCGTTTTCTTTTGTCCTTTTTTTTTTTTTCTTACTGATCCTCTTCCCCCCCCCCCCCCCCCCCTTCCCTTCCCATCCTCCCGCTCTCTCCTTCATCTGCCTCCTTCCTTCCTTTTTTCAAAACGGCACACCCTGGGAAACACGTTTAGTCTGCTTCGCTTTTCTTTTTCTTAGAGTGTAAATCGGGAATGGAGCATGGGGTATGTAATGGTATTCAGCAGTGTAAGCAAGCAGTTGTAAACGTTTTGCATTCAGCGAAAGTATCAAAGTGGATTTCACAGTTAATTTCAACCATTATTGTTCCTTTGATGAGCACAAAACTCCATTCTGACAGGGTTTAAACATGGTCTGCATGGTATGGGGTTTGAAAGGAAGTCAGCAAAAATAAGATTGTGGACACAGTCTGACAGGTATGTACCGCTTTTTCACCGGTTATTCCGTGCGAATCTAAGGCAATGTTTTCTTTATTGCTCCAGCTTGGAAAAGTTTCAGAACGGTCGATAGAAAAGGTCATTTCAAATGAGGTCAAGAGTATTAAACAGTGACTACATTGTTGACAAGTTTCCTTGTGATTAATATGAAACAAAAATTTAAACGAGGTCGGTGTGGGGGTGGGGGGGGGGGGGGGGGGGGGGGGGGTCGACGTATATTCTTACAAGCTTCAACGTGATTCATGTTGAATGAATCCCTAAACGTGTTCAGAGGAATTCAACAGTGACTATGTTCTAACATTTAAAATGAGATGTTGAAATTTTAACATCTATGAGCACGCTACGCTATATGAAATTCAGGTCAGGAGACTTTGGCAAGTGTTAACACGCTGAGACTTAGTGTAGTCAGTGAAGAATGAACTCGGAAGAGAGGTCAGGAGATAAATAACAAACAACAACCAAACAGTGTGACATGCTCCGCGGTATTTAAAAAGAAAAGGCACAGAGCACCACTCCCACTTGCGATATTATGCAGCCAGCACACGATACGTGAATAAACAAAGACGCACATGACAACGCTGACCACTATACTCAGATAAACAACAGTCAGGGATTGATAAGACAAAACGTACGAGTAGATTTAGTGTCATGTTAAGCTTAAACGGAATAAAAACGGTCACCTTCATCGGCTTTCTGGCTTCCATTTACAGGGCGTAGCAGGGGATGCAGAATGACTGTTGTCACTTGGAAACTCCTAGGTATCTTGAAAGAGTTCTCTTAATAGTAATTGTCTTGAAAAGGGATAGGTGGCTTGTAAGCACTCAAACACACACACACACGCGCACGCGCGCGCGCGCGCGCACACACACACACACACACACACACACACACACACACACACACACACACACACACACACACACACACACACACACACATACACACACACTCACTCGCACACATACAGAGACTGACACACACACCACACACACACACACACACACACACACACACACACACACACACACACACACACACACACACACACACACACACACACACACACACACACACACACACACACACACACACACACACACACACACACACACACACACACACACACACACACACACACACACAACACACACAGAGGCACGCGCTCGCGCACAGAGACACAGACAGACAGACACACCACACACACACACACACACACACACACACACACACACACACACACACACACAGAAGAGAGAGGGGTGGGACAGACAGCGACGGAAGGACAAAGACAGAGAAATGGACAGACAGACCGACAGAAAGCGACGGGAGGAGAGAGAGAGAGAGAGAGAGAGAGAGAGGAGAGAGAGAGAGAGAGAGAGAGAGAGAGAGAGAGAGATCGACACGGAGGGACAGAGAGAGAGTGAGAGAGAGAGGGACAGATAGGCAGACAGATATCGACGGAAGGGAGAGAGAGAGAGAGAGAGAGAGAGAGAGAGAGAGACGAAAGGATTGACCGACTGACGGACGGACGGAGTAGGGGGAGGGAAGCTAGAGAGAGAGAGAGGGAGAGGGACAGCCGGACAGATAGCGCTGAAAGGGGAGAGAGAGAGAGAGAGAGAGAGAGAGAGAGAGAGAGAGAGAGAGATTCTATTTCAGGCCCGTCATGGCCTTATC
>JADBJO010002287.1:224990-234990 GCA_016801955.1 Conus betulinus
ACTCGTTCATCATCCATCCTTCTCACGTTCCCCAGTGACCGTTCCGTCTGTCAGTTATTCTCATATTCTCTTCTCATCTTGCTCTTCATTAACTGTTGTCATGTTCTGCCCCCTTCCTACACTCGGATTCTTCATGTTCTCTTCGTCTCATAGTTTCAACCATTCACTATTAAACCATTCCTATTTTCTCATTCTGCCTCAGTCTGTGTGATTGTGCCCACTGTTCCTCTGTCGCTATCCTGTTTTCATTACATATATACAGCTGTCATTCTCACGCTCTCTCGTTCCTTCACTTTCCTCATCCGTCTCTCGTGCATCGCGTCACACCACCCTTCCATCTATCATTCATCTTTCCTGCGTTCTTCTCTCTCTTCCCTTCAGTCCAGTATTCATCATTCTCTCAGTTTCCTCCCGTCTGGCGTTTACCATTCTCGCGTTTCACTTCACCCCCCCCCCCCCCCCTCAATTCCCCCCCTCCCCATTGCAAAATTCATCATTCTTGCCTTTTCCCCAGTCCTAAACATTGCTTATTTTCACGTTTCCTCCCAGTTCGACATTAGTTGTACTCACCTTTGACCCCAGTCCAGCAATGGTCATTCTGCACCCCACCTCCTCCCCAGTCCAATATTCATAATTTTCAACCCCCTCCTCCCCCTCCTTTCTCCTTCAATGGAGGCGCGCGCGCGCGCGCGCACACACACACACACACACACACACACACACACACACACACACACACACACACACACACCTATTCAACATTCACAATTCGCATCATGTCTTACCCAACTCCGTCATTCCTCCTCACTTTTTCGTACAGTCCAGTTTTCATCATTTTTATGTTTTCCTCGGTCCAGCATTATTCATTGTCACGTTCCCCCCTCCCCCAAACGCCCCTTCCCACGTGTTCAACATTCATATTTTCCCCTATTCAAACGTTCTTCGTTCAGAAATTTTCCCTGTCCAACACTCATCATTTTCACTTTTTTTTCCCGCTGTCCTCTAGTCATTATTCTTACGTTTTTCCTATTGCAATATTCATCATTCTCACATTTTTACCCCTGTCTAACATTGCTCATTTTCTCATTTTACCAGTCTAACATTCCTCATTTTACCAGTCTAACATTCATCATTTTCATGTTTTCCCGTCCTTCATTCATTATTCTCACGTGTTAGCCCGCCGAACATTTATCATTCTCATGTTTCCCGGCTCTCTAGAATGTTTCATTTTCACGTTCCCTCCATCCAACGTTTATTATTCTCTCGTTTGCCTCGGTCCAACATTCATTATTTTCACCATTATCCAATCAAATTCTCACGTTTTTTCCCGCCCAACATTCATTATTCTCAGTCCCCCCCCCCCCCCCCCCCCCCCTCCCTCCTGTCCCGAAATGTTTTATGCTCACGTTTTCTCTGTCCGATATTCATCATTCACAACTTTCCCGGATGTCCAGCATTTATTTATTATTTTTACGTTTCCCTTCGTCCAACATTCATCATTTTCGCGTCATCCTCTTTATCACGTTTGTCACTCACCATTCCCACTTTCTCTTTTCTGATTTCGTCTGTCATTCGTCACTCTCTCGTTCTTCTTTTATGATCGCATACAACATTCGTTCTTCTCTCGTTCCCTTCTCATTCCATTGATCTTTGGATCACTCTGGCGATGTCCGATTTTCATGTACTCGTGATTCCCACATTCTTCCCTCTTATCTCCCTTCTCTCATCCAATTTCCCATTCATCATTCTCACCTTCGCCTTTTCTCTTTTTGCAAATACAATCACTCCCTTGTTTCCTTTGTTTTATTCTGCCCATCACTGCACCATTCGAACGCTGTTTAGTGCTCATTAATCCAAGTTTCCCACTCTCCTCTCTTCTTTTCCTTCTTATTCGTCCTTCATCGTTCTCACGTTATTTTCCCATCCACAATTCTGTCCGTAACCGTCCATACATCCTTTATCATTCTCACCTTCTTCTTTTCACTTCTCGTTCATAGATATCACTGTCTCTTTTCATCCCACCCCTCGTTCATGATTCTGACGCCTTAGTTATCTCGAACATTATTCATCTCATGTTCTCCTTCCGTCCGTCCTTTTATCATTTTCACGTTTTCCTTTTTTTCCTATCGGGGGTCATATGCGTCATCCTCAGTTTCTTGCCGTCTCATCCAAAATGCCCTTCATTACTCACACGTTAGTTTTCTATTACTTTTTCATCATTTTCACGTTCATCTCCAATCTCTCTTTCAACATTCTCTCGTTCTGCTGTTCTCCTCTCTTTCACCATTTTGTAGTTGGTCTTTCGTCCGTTGTTCACCCCTTTTCCTTCCCCTGTTGTCCCTCTTTCGTCATTCTCGCGCTCTTTTCTCAATCCGTTCTCATCGTATTCTAGTTCCGTCGATCGTTCACCATATTCTCGTCCTTGTCATTTTCATAACCTTCACTGTTTCTTGTTTTCATTGTGTATGTTATTCACATTCCTTCCTTTTTTCCTTCCATCGTCATATTTACGTTCCCCTGTTCTTGTCCTTCCATGAACGTCTTTACATTCTTCTAATCCCGTCTGTCATTCGCTTCTAGTTCCATCCATCACTGAAATTTACTACGTTCTTCCCTCGTCCATTATTCATCGATTTCAGGTTCTCCGCTCTTCATCACAGCCATTTTCGCATTTTTATCTCCTCACTGCGTCCATCTGTCGTCATTCTAGTCATCACTTCATCCATTTCTTCCTTTATAAATCATTCTGACGATATCTTACTTTTAGGTAGTCCATCGCCCGTTCCCTGTTCATCATCTCCACCTTTTCTTCTTTTCACCTCGTGAAAAATTATTGTACTCTCGTTTCATTTTGGACCATTTGATTCGTCTGGAATCTACGCTTCGGAACGCCTTTCTGAACAAACACCACGCAGTGGCTATATTCTTCGACTTGGAGAAAGCCTACGATACCACCTGGAAATCTGGAATTCTTCATGATCTCCATGATCTTGGTTTTCGGGGTCATCTTCCACTTTTCATTCAAAATTTTTTGGCAGACCGACAGTTTCAGGTCCGGGTTGGCACCACTCTCTCTGATGTTCATGAGCAGGAGTTGGGTGTTCCACAAGGGAGCATACTGTCTCCGGCCCTATTCAGCATCAAGATTAACAACATTGTCAAGTCAGTTCAGCAGGGTTCAGACTGCTCATTGTTTGTGGATGATTTTGCTGTCTATGCAACTGGAAGCCTGTACCCGAGTGTCCAGCGCAGGCTCCAGCTTTGTGTGGATAAAATTCATCAGTGGGCGGATGAAAACGGCTTCACTTTCTCTCCTACGAAGACACAGTGCATTCACTTCCATAATTTTCGTCAGTTTTTTCCAGATCCTGAAATCAAAATAGGGAAATCTCCCATTCCAGTTGTCACAGAGGCCAAATTCCTTGGAGTTATTTTTGACCAAAAACTCAACTTTCTCAGCCACATTAAACACCTCAAAAACCTCTTGCCAGAAAGCTCTGAATATTCTGCGGGTCGTAGCACACACTGACTGGGGCGCTGATAAGAAAACTTTGCTGCACCTCTACAGAGCCTTGGTCCGTTCCAAACTGGACTATGGTTGTGCTGTGTACGGCTCTGCCAGACCGTCGTATCTAAAACTCTTGGACCCTATCCACCATCAAGGGCTTCGTCTCTGTCTTGGAGCATTCCGCACCACCCCTGTGTACAGCCTGTACGCAGAGGCAGGTGAACCTTCACTGTCCAACCGCAGGCTGAAACTGTCTTTGAATTACTACGTCAGACTGTTCTCCGAACCTGGAAACCCTGCCTATGACTGTGTCTTTGACCCTCAGTTTCAAAGCAAATTTTTGAAAACAACTCTAACTGTATTCCGCCGTTTGGTCTTCGTATGCAGCCTCACGCACGGAATGCAGGTCTAGACCTAGGAGTTGTGTCCGATTTTTCCAAGTTTCCAGATCAACCTCCGTGGACCTTTTTCACACCAGAGATTCGTTTTGATCTTGCAGCTTTTTCGCAAGAGTCCACCAGCTCTCTGGCATACAAGGCTTTGTATGCTGACCTCTGTTCGAAAAACTCTCGTCCTATCAGAAAATTTTCACCAAGTCTGAAGATGGAGTGGCCTGTGCAGCCTACTGCCCTGGTGCTCCTTCTCAAATACTGTTAGAACATATTCCTTCAGACGCCTCTGCTTACTTTGCTGAACTTACAGCTCTGGTTCTGGCACTACGGATAATCTCCCAATCTACGAAGAGGGACTTTCTGGTTTTGTCGGATTCACTGTCAGCTTTGGAGGCCATAGCTGGCCGCAACCTTCAGCACCCCGAACTTTTACACTTTTTTGAACTTTTTACCAAGTTGAAAGCGGAGGGTTACAACATTCTTTTGGCTTGGGTTCCTGGTCATGTTGGCATCGGAGGGAACGAAATGGTGGATCGTTTGGCCAAGAATGCCACAAGAGAGAAACTGTCAAACACACCTATCCCCTGCTCAGATTTGAAACCCAAAATTAACGATTATGTCAGAGACCTCTGGCAGGAGGATTGGAATACACAGACGGATAACAAACTCTTTCAGATCCGTCCAAACCTAAGGAGTTCCTCTCATCTTCGTCTGGTGGTCGTAAAGAAGAAACAGTTCTGTGCCGGCTGCACACCGGCCATTCATATTTTACCCATTCCTACCTTTTAAAGAGTGAAGAAGCTCCTTGGTGCATTCCGTGTCATATGCCACTCACAATGAAACATATTCTTTTAGAGTTTTGGGATTTGCACGATGTGATACACAAACATTTTACAGCAGATTCCATGAAAACCTTGTTCAGAGATGTTCCGCCTGACGCGATCTTTGAATTCTTGAAAGAGGTTAACATTTTTCATCGGATCTGAGATTTTAGAGTGGAAAGATTTTTAACAAAGTTTGGATGAGATTTTAGACGACGATGTCTTTTAAAAGAATTGTGTGGATGAATGACCTGTGAGTTGATTTTAACGTGGTGACAGCCCTGATGTGGCCCTTTGCGGTCGGCTGGGCTATAAGCAACATTATCTTATCTTATCTCGTTTTCATTTCCCCCAGTTTGTCCATCACTAGATCATTCTCACGCTGTTGTGTTTCTATGTAGTCTATCATTCTCATGCCCCTCTCACCTTTTCCCTGTCCTCAGCCCTCATTCTCATGCTACTGTCCTGTCCACCGCACATCGTTTTCACATTCTCCTCTTCGCCTCTCCTTCACGAACATGATGTCATCTCATCATCCAACCCTTCATTTATAACTGTTATTCATCATTCACGTTTGCTCCTTTCATACTTCTCTCACTCTTCTCATTATTCTGTTCTGTTCATTATACGTTCTTCTTACATTCTTATCGCCTCGTCCGAACAGTTTTTGTCGTTCTCTCTCGTTCTTCTCCCATTTCACTTTCATCTTCCTCTCCTGTTCCCGTCATTTATTCATCATTTTCCCTTCCTTTATCATTCTCACATTCTCTTCACGGCCCAATATAATCATTCTTCTTTCTCGCGCTCTGGTTCCATCAGTCATTTAGTGTGTTCCCATTCTCCTCCAGCCTGTCAGTCATCATTTTCACGTTCCTCTGACATCATTCATCGCTTCCACGTTCTTCTCCAGTCAGTCGGTCATCGTTTTCAAGTTCTTCTCAGTCTTTTGTCGTTTTCAGAGTCTTCTCGGAAGGACATTCATCATTTTCATGTTCTTCTCTCCAGTTAGTCACTTGTGATTTGAACACTCTTCTCAAGTCATTCATTGGTTCTTTCTCATTCTTCTCCCGCCAGTCTTTCATCCTTTTCACGTTCTTCTGTCATCAGTCATTCTTCATTTTCACGCTCTCAATTCCCGTCAGTTACTCATCCTTTTCACGTTCTTCTGTCATCAGTCATTCTTCATTTTCACGCTCAATTCCCGTCAGTTACTCATCATTTTCACGTTCTTCTGTCATCAGTCATTCTTCATTTTCACTCTCAATTCCCGTCAGTTACTCATCATTTTTATGTTCTTCTCCTTGTCGTTTACCACTTTTACGTCAGATCATAGCATCATGATTGCGTCATTTTCTGATTTTCGTCATTCTGAAACTTTCCGATTCCAAAAATGTACACCACGTGTGTGAAAAAAAAAGAATAATTATTAAACTGCCATCGTATCTGATTAAACCGGGAAGCATTGTTAGCGTGAGATCTTTTGACAAAGTACAGGTGTTTGTAATACATTCTCAAACAATTTATTGTCAGTCATCACGTCTGATATCAAGAGTTGAAGAGAGAGGAATGAGACTGACTGTTCATCAAAAACCTAGTTCTTCTATTTGATGCAAGGAATTTAAAGAACAGATGACGTCTTTCTCTTTCGCATAAAAGTATTGTTGGCATTTCAGGTGTTGCAGGGAACAGTAAGCAATAAACAATAAACAAGTAGGGTACGTCTTAGTCCCATAAGAAAACCTAACATAGAGTAACTATTATTCAAGACTGGCACAGCCTTTTGGACTGAATAAAGCCAAATACAAAGACGAACAATCTAATAGTGGGGGAAAAACAAGCGCAGACCAACAATTCTTCAGTCATAACAGTAATGACTTGGCAAAGATTTGTACTTAAGGGGGGAGGGGGCGGGAGGGTGTTGAAAAAGAAGAAAATGGGAACATAAGATTATGAAAATAAATCATGAATATGAAAACTCTTCAATGGCTGCATGAGGGAACCATCGTAAACCCCCTCGAAGGCAGATCTATTTGTATTGTCTGCTCCTAGGCCTTTCGTCCGCTGGAATAAACTCCCCAGAGAGACACGGCTGATTGTGTATGTGCTCCTGGTGTCAGAAGGTCGTTTTTAAAAGCCTAGTCCTAGTACATCAGGTGAATTAAAGACAAGGTTGATGCGCATTGCAAGCGCAAGCGCGAAGAAGAAAACAAGGTTTGCAGTTTAATTCCATGGAGTCCAGTCAATTCAGAATCCTGCTGCAAGACCCGACAAAAGAGCAAGCGTTTGAAGCGCCAGTGAGCTGTGTGACACACTGTACCGCGCGCGCGCGCGTGTGTGTAGTATTTCGTATTTGTGCTTGAATATGTATATGTGTGTGTGCGCGCGCGCGCATGGTTGTATATGTATACGTGAGAGGACGCGCACGCGCCGCGTGTGGTGTATATGTGTGCGTGCGTGCGCACGCGCGAGCGTATGTGTATGTCTCTCTTTGTGTGTGTACGTACGCGCGTCTTGTGTGTGTGTGTGTGTGTGTGTCTGTGTGTGCGCGATTGCTTGTTTGCTTGCGTGCATATGTGTGCACGTGCATGTGTGTATGTGTTCATGTGTCTGCGCGCGTTGGTTGTGTGTGCGTGCCCGCGCGCGCGCGCGCGCGCGTGCGTGTGTGTTATGTGTGTGTTTGTATGTATGTGTGTGTGTGTGTGTGTGTGTGTGCGCGTGTGTGCGCGTGTGCATGCGCGCGCGTGTGTTTGTTTATATGTTTTTGTGTGCGTGTGCACACGCATGCCCTTTTTTTTTGGGGGGGGGGGGGGGGGGGGGGGGCGGTGGAATTGATGGGAGGGGAGGGCGACGCAATAATTTTGTCTTGGTGT
Source organism: Conus betulinus (assembly GCA_016801955.1). Taxonomy (NCBI): domain Eukaryota; kingdom Metazoa; phylum Mollusca; class Gastropoda; order Neogastropoda; family Conidae; genus Conus; species Conus betulinus. Next base: position 232,582 of record JADBJO010002287.1, read on the forward strand.
CACTAATATGGATTTCCTCTGATCAGGTCCGTTTGAAGTCACTGGGGCATCGCACTGAAGAACTGTTCACCAGATTCCTCCATTGCTGTCGGTTGTGCTCCGAGTCCTTGAGCTCTGCAGACGGTTTTCACTGTCCATTCTGCAGTGTTGTCAGTTCATTTCTCTTCTGTCTTCTCCGTGGTCTCGCTCCGTCAACACTTACCGGAGGATTATTTTAGCCGAGCCGTTGGATAATGCCAACTTCGTTTCTTTGTTTGCTGGTGTCAGCAAACCTTGGCATTGCCCGATGTGCCGTTTGATGGTCTGGCTACGCGCACTTGTTCAGTGGTGATATGATCATTACATCTCGTGTAGTATCTTGCAATGACATCTCATTTCTGGGATTGAGTTCTTTTCTTCCAGCTACATGTCGCATCCCTATACAGGAAAACGAAATACACCCGTGAATGCAGGAGCCAGATTGGTATGTCACTGAGATGTTACTGTTTTTCCTACAGAGTTTAGTCTGCACAGATCTGATGCCTGTGGTGCTCTTGAGAGGATGTCTGATTTATATTTCTCCCATTGCTGAAAATAAATTGTAGATACGTGAAATGTTTAACAGTTCCTAGCTGAACGAATTCTGTATATATGAACTGTTTTTTTACGGTTGCTAGCTTCTATTATATCCGTAGTAAGGTTGGTGTTGTGGATGGCCGTTAGCTTCGTCTTACCGGTTTTGATGTCCATACTATGTCTCGTAGATGTTTCATCCAGTGTTTTAACAAGCTTAGTGAGTTCTTGTTCAGTGCCCGCCAGGCCGTCGAAGTTTCTGCAAAGGAATGTGCATGATAGATAATTTTGCAGTGCTGACCATGTTGACATGATCTTTAAGTAGATCACTCACGATACATTCCAGAAAAGTATTGGTGTGTAATGGGGCCCTGACGAATCCTAAATGCACTGGTCACTTTACCGTATACTTGAAGGATTTTGCTGATTAACTTTGTCCTGAGATCAGATTTCTTCACAACGGTCTGTAGCAACTCTCGACAGACTCTGTCGCCACCTCTTTGAAGTCTGTGAAGATAAGGTGGAACTCCTGGTGTTTGCGAGGGTTTTTGGCGTAGGGTTGAAGATCTGTCCGATGATACCTCAGCCTTTCAAATACAGCGGTGCCTGTCTGTTGCTGTCATTTATTCAGAATTATTTTGAACATACCTTGCTTACATTGTTGATCTAACTGACCTTGCGGTTGTTCTGGCCGTGTTGTGGGTTTCCTGTCTTTGGAAGTGTGACGATACGTGATCGAATCTCTTCGGTGGGTAGCCAATCACTTGTGTGCCAGATTTTGTTGCAGATGGCATTTAACTTGTCAGTAACCGCCTTTCCGCCATATTTAGGTGTTCTGCTGGGATGTTATCAATGCTTGCAGCTTTAACATGTTTCAGTGACTTCACTGCTACTGCGACTGCTTCGACAGAATGTTGGAATATCACCTCCATTTGTTGAATCCTGAACTGTCAGCATACTTAGATCTCTCTTGCTCGGTTTGTTGTAGAGCTCAAAGCAAAGCTCCTCTATCTCTTTATGATGTTTTCTTTCTGTATAAGACAATTAACGTCTTTGTCCTTAGTGGTGCTGACTTGCATTTGCGTTGGTCTGTTTTCACACATTAAAGGCTTTTTTGTGTCGTTGTTATCCAGGTGTTTGTCAGAGTTGTCACACTCTATTTTTCTTCCAATCTAACATTCACCATGAGCTGTTTTTCTCTTAATTCCGTCATTCATTCATTCATTTTTTTTTTTTTTTTTTGCTGTCCCAACCTCTGCGCCACTCAGAGGCAGTGCACCCACGCCGCTCATTTCGGCACCCCGTCCACAGCCACAGACAGGTCGGCCCCGCCGCGCGGCCCCGGCATCGGCAATCCAAGGAAGTGGTCAATGTCAAGTCAAGAGGCAACCCACCGGAGGAGACACTGCACTGCTGCCGAGTCATTTCGGTGGTGTTCAGTGGCGCCTGTTCTGATCTAACATACGCAGGACACCACCTACTAAGTCCCCTGCTGATGACAATAATTGCTTAGTCGCGGAGCCGACATGAGTGAGCTCTCCCCCCGGAGGGCGCCACCACGTCCATCCAACGACAGTCCCCATGGACTCGCCGATACCGGTGACTCTGACGGAACCAAACCAAGGCCACAGCCGTGGAGATGACATCGAAACTGAGGTCACCATGAGAGCAGGGCATGAAGGGCCCTTAGAATGAGAGACATTTTTTTTCTAATGCTGATCAATGAGAATGAGGATGATGAAGATGATGTGCTACGGATTTCCATTTCGGTCTGAGACTACATGACAGGGCTGTACTCTACGCTTCCTTTCATAATATATCCGGTGTCAACCAGGCCCGAGAGATACAGACACCTGC
>JADBJO010002287.1:239990-249990 GCA_016801955.1 Conus betulinus
GATCGTACACTCGTTCGAAGACTTGTTCGGTCGGTTGCTCATTCAATCATTCATTTGTTCAAAAGGTCATTCGGTTCTTCAGACATTCGTTCATTCAGTTGGTCTGTTGGCGTTCTGTCATTCGTTTGTACGTTCGTTCGGTGGGTCGCTCATTCAATCATTATTTCTCTCAATCGGTCGCTTTGTCGTGCTACTCGTTATCATTCATTTATTCCTTCAAGTCGGTCAGTCGGTTTTTTTCTTTCGTTATGCCATTCAGTCGGTCGTTCGGACATTCATTTGCTAAGTCGGACATTCGATCGTTCATTCATTCATTCGTTCAGTCGGTCATTCATTCGTTCGTTCAGTCCGTCAGTCATTCATTTGCTCAGTCGGTCTGTCGATCGTTCAATCATTCATTCAGTCAGCCAGTTGATCATTCATTCGCTCGGTCAGTCAGCTGTTCAGTTATTCATTCGGTCGGTCGATCGTTCGTTTATTCATTCGTTCAGTCAGTTAGTCGGTCATTTATTCGTGCAGTCGATCAGTCGTTTGTTCAGTCGATCGTTCAGTCATTCTTCAGTTCAATCGGTCAATCAGTCGTCCAGTCATCATTTGTTTAGTTGGTCGTTTAGTCATTCATTCCTTAAGTCGGTCATTCATTCATTTGGTCAGTCGGTCAGTCATTTGTTCGTCATTCATTCATTCAGTCGGTCAATCGGTCGTTCAGTCAAACATTCGTTCGATCGGTCGGTCGTTGATTCATTCATTCGAGCGGTCGTTCAGTCATTCATTCATTCTTTTCGTCGGTCGTTCAGTTGGTGAGTCGGTCGTCAAGCCATTGATTCGTTCAGTCAGTCATCCATTTGGTTAGCTGATCTTTCACTCATTTACTCGTTCTGTTGGTCAGTCAGTCGGTCGTTCAGTCCTTTATTCGTTCAGTCGGTCGTGGAGTCAATCATTCGTTCAGTCGGTCGTTCAGTCCTTCATTCGTTCAGTCGGTCGTTGATTCAATCATTAGTTCAGTCGGTCGTTCAGTCCTTCATTCGTTCAGTTAGTTGCTCAGTCCTTCAATCATTCAGTCGGTCGTCGAGTCAATTATTCGTTCAGTCGGTCGTTGAGTCAATTATTCGTTCAGTCGGTCGTTGAGTCAATCATTCGTTCAGTCGGTCGTTCAGTCGGTTAGTCGACCGTCCAGTCATTTAGTCGGTCGGTAGGCCGTTCAGTCAATTAGTCGTCCAGGCGATCAGTCGATCGTTCAGTCGTTCATTTGTTCAGTAGGTCGTTCAATCATTCGGTCAGTCGGTCTTTCAGTCAATCTTTCGTTCAGTCGGTCAGACTATCGTTCATTCATTCGTTCAGTTGATCTGTCGGTGGTTCAGTCATTCATTCGGTCAGTCGGTGGTACATTTATTCGTTGAGTCGGTCGTTAAGTCATTCGTTCGTTCAGTCGGTCGTTCAGCCATTCGTTCATTTGGTCGGTCAGTCGATTTTTCAGTCAAGTCATTCGGTCAGTCGGGCGGGCGTACGGTAAGTCACAGCTGCAGGATGTAACATGGGTTGGGGAAGGGGGAGGTGGTTCACGGGACGCATAAGCTGGTCGTGACAAGGATGGGCGTACGTGGAAGGGGTAGTGGGGAGAAGCGAATACAGCGGATGACAGGCGAGGATTCGTGGGACGCGGATGCAGGGTACGCCATGGGTATGGGGTCGGAAATGCCGGATACAACATGGTTGCGGGTATAAAGGACGGGAAATTCAGCGTACGACATGGGTGGGGGTGTGGCGGTGGCGGTTGCTGGATGTGACATGGGTGGGGATATGGCGGTGGCGGTTGCTGGGTGTGACATGGGGGGGGGGGGGGGGGGGTGGCAGTGGCGGTTGCTGGGTGTGACATGGGTGGGGGTGTGGCGGTGGCAGTTGCTGGGTGTGACATGGGTGGGGGATATGGCGGTGGCGGTTGCTGGGTGTGACATGGGTGGGGGGTGGTGGTGGTGGCGGTTGCTGGGTGTGACATGGGTGGGGATATGGCAGTGGCGGTTGCTGGGTGTGACATGGGTGGGGGGGGGGTGGCGGTGGCGGTTGCTGGGTGTGACATGGGTGGGGGTGTGGCGGGTGGCAGTTGCTGGGTGTGACATGGGTGGGGATATGGCGGTGGCGGTTGCTGGGTGTGACATGGGTGGGGGGTGGTGGTGGTGGCGGTTGCTGGGTGTGACATGGGTGGGGGGTGGTGGGTGGTGGCGGTTGCTGGGGTGTGACATGGGTGGGGGTGTGGGCGGTGGCGGTTGCTGAGTGTGACATGGGTGGGGGGTGGTGGTGGTGGCGGTTGCTGGGTGTGTGACATGGGTGGGGGTGTGGCGGTGGCGGTTGCTGAGTGTGACATGGGTGGGTGGTGGTGGTGGTGGCGGTTGCTGGGTGTGACATGGGGGGGGGGTGGTGGTGGTGGCGGTTGCTGGGTGTGACATGGGTGGGGGTGGTGGTGGTGGCGGTTGCTGGTGTGACATGGGGGGGGGTGTGGTGGCGGTGGCGGTGGCTGGGTGTGACATGGGTGGGGGGTGGTGGTGGTGTGGTGGCGGTTGCTGGGTGTGACATGGGGGGGGGGGGGTGGTGGTGGCGGTTGCTGGGTGTGACATGGGTGGGGGTGTGTGGGTGGCGGTTGCTGGGTGTGACATGGGTGGGGGGGGGTGGTGGTGGTGGTTGTTGAGTGTGTGACATGGGTGGGGGGTGGTGGTGGTGGCGGTTGCTGGGTGTGACATGGGTGGGGGGTGGTGGTGGTGGTGGTTGCTGGGTGTGGTGTGTGACATGGGGGGGGGTGTGGCGGTGGCTGTTGCTGAGTGTGACATAGGTGGGACGATGGGGAGGTGGAGCAAATGCAGGTCGTAACACACGGATGGGGGTGCAAGAGTGCGGATTTCAGGCCTTGATATGGGTAGGGACATGGAGGGGGGGAGGGGGGGGGGGATGAAAATGCAAGGCGTGACATGGAAGTGGGTAAAGGGGGGATGCAAATGCAGGGTGTAATATGGAATGAGAGAACAGGTAGCGCAGATTTCAGAGCTTGACATGGGTTGGGGTTTGCGAAAGAGGAGGGTAGGGGGGGGGGGGGGGGGGAGGGCGTCACATGGTGGGCGTATTGGGGCAGAGGGGAAAACCGGACAAAGGAGGAGAAATTGTGGTTGTATTGGGGCGGAGAGGGCGTGGATGAAGGGCGTGACATGGTGGGTGTATTGGGCAGAGGGGGGACATGACGCGTGTTTTATTGGGGTCGAGGGGGTGCGGATGAAGAGCGTGACATTGTGGGTGTATTGGGCAGAGGGGGCGCAGCTGACGGGCATGACACGGATGTCTCACTGGGGTAGAGGGGGGCGGGATGAAGGGCGTGACATGGTGGCCGTGTGGTGCATAGAGGGCGCAGATGAAGGGCGTGACTGTAGCTGCACTGGAACAGAGGAATGCGGACGCAGGGTTCGACGTGGTTGGGTAACTGGAGTCGGGAGGGACACGGACTCGGCGCTTAAAATGGATGGGTGTAAGGAACAGGCGGTGTGTGTGTGTGGGGGGGGAGGTAGCGTGGATCCACGTGGATGGGCGTACTGAGAAGGAGGGAGCGTGTATGCAGGGCTTGGCATGGGTTAGTGTGTGGGGGGAGGGAGTGCACAAGGATGCCTAATATGACGTGGATGGGCGAATGGTAGGTTAGGGAGGGGAGGGAAGAGAGGCACATGTGCAGGGCGTGGCTTGTATGGGCATTCTTGGGAGGGGGATGGGGAGGAGCAATTGCAGGGTATGTCGTGGATGTAGGTTGTGACGTGGATGGGTGTGTGGGAGTCGCTGATGCAGTGTAGGACATGGTGGCGGGGATATAGGGGGTGGTGGTGGTGGGGGGGGGGGTACGGCGGTACCGGATGCAGGACTTGCCATGGGTGGGGGAATGGGGTTAGGGAAGGTGGACATAAAGGGCATGACATGGGTGCGGGGGATCAGGGGATGTGGATGCAGGGCACCACATGGATGGGGATGCAGGGGGCACAGATGCAGGGTGGGACATAGGTGGAGTACAGGGAATGCCGATTTTTGGGTTCACATGGGTGGGGGTAGGGGGCGCGCTTTTCAGATCATGATAATAAGTTGGGGTATGAGGAAGGGGGGGGGGGGGGGGCTGACATGGAAGGGACTATGGGTGATACGGGTGGAGTTCAGAGCCTGTCATGGTTGGAATAGCGGAAAGATAAGTGAGGCCGATTTCAGGTATTAATTTTGTATGGGACTGGGAGCAGGCGGATTTTAGTGCATGACATAGATAGGGCGCGTAGGACATGGAGGATGTATTGCGTGACGTGGGTGAGCATACAGGACGCACAGATGTCGGGGCGTGACATGGGTTAGGGGTGTGGAACATGACATGAGTGAGGGGAACAGGAAGTGAAGATGTCCAGGCCTGACAAGTGTGGCGCGCATTGGGGGGCGACGATGCAGGGCGTGGCATAGGTGGATGTACTTGGGGAAGAGGAGGCGTGCGTGAAGGGCGTGACATGGTGGGCGTATTGGGGCAGAGGGAGTGCAGAAGGGCATGACATGGTGGGCGTATTGGGGCAGAGGGAGTGCTGATGAAGGGCATGACATGGTGGGCGTATTGGGGCAGAGGGAGTGCAGAAGGGCATGACATGGTGGGCGTATTGGGGCAGAGGGAGTGCTGATGAAGGGCATGACATGGTGGGCGTATTGGGGCAGAGGAGTGCAGAAGGGCATGACATGGTGGGCGTATTGGGGCAGAGGGAGTGCTGATGAAGGGCGTGACATGGTGGGCGTATTGGGGCAGAGGGAGTGCAGAAGGGCGTGACATGGTGGGCGTATTGGGGCAGAGGGAGTGCAGAAGGCGTGACATGGTGGGCGTATTGGGGCAGAGGGAGTGCTGAAGGGCGTGACATGGTGGGCGTATTGGGGCAGAGGGAGTGCAGAAGGGCATGACATGGTGGGCGTATTGGGGCAGAGGGGAGTGCAGAAGGGCGTGACATGGTGGGCGTATTGGGGCAGAGGGAGTGCAGAAGGGCATGACATGGTGGGGCGTATTGGGGCAGAGGGAGTGCAGAAGGGCATGACATGGTGGGCGTATTGGGGCAGAGGGAGTGCTGATGAAGGGCGTGACATGGTGGGCGTATTGGGGCAGAGGGAGTGCAGAAGGGCGTGACATGGTGGGCGTATTGGGGCAGAGGGAGTGCAGAAGGGCATGACATGGTGGGCGTATTGGGGCAGAGGGAGTGCTGATGAAGGGCATGACATGGTGGGCGTATTGGGGCAGAGGTAGTGCTGAAGGGCATGACATGGTGGGCGTATTGGGGCAGAGGGAGTGCAGAAGGGCATGACATGGTGGGCGTATTGGGGCAGAGGGAGTGCTGATGAAGGGCGTGACATGGTGGGCGTATGGGGCAGAGGGAGTGCTGAAGGGCATGACATGGTGGGCGTATTGGGGCAGAGGAGGGTGCTGAAGGGGAATGACATGGTGGGCGTATTGGGGCAGAGGGAGTGCTGATGAAGGGCGTGACATGGTGGATGCATGGGCAAAATGGAGCTCAGATGGAGGGTATGACATGGTGGGCGTATTGGGCAAAATGGAGGGCGTATTGGGCAAAATGGAGGGCGTGACATGGTGGGCGTACTGGGGCAAATGGAGGGCGTGACATGGTGGGCGTATGGGGCAAAATGGAGCGCAGACGAATGGCGCGAGTTGGGTGGGTGCATTTGGGCAGAGCAGATGGATGAAGGACGTGACATGGTGGGCGCATTTGGACAGTGGGGTGCGGATGAAAGGCGTAATATGGTGGGCCTATTTGGGCAGATGAAAGGCGTGACATGAGTGAGTGTATTCGGGCTGAGGGTCACGGATGAAGAGCGTGACGTGGTGGGTGTATAGGTCAAAAGGCCTCAGATGAAGAGCGTGACGTGGTGGGTGTATAGGGCAAAGGGACACTGATGAAGAGCGTGACATGAATGGGCTCATTAGGGCGGACAGGGCGCAGACGAAGGGCGTGACGTGGGTGGGCGAACTGGAATGGTGTGGGGCGGAGCGGATGCAGCATGAGAAATTGATAGGCAAATGAGCTGGAGGGATGGCCACTGATGCACACGGGCGGGAATGATGGAGAGGGGGGAGCGCATAAACACGGCCTGACGTGTATGGGGGTGGGGGTGGGAGTATGGAGAAGGGACGGACGCAGGGCGTGTCATGGATAGGTGTATGTGGGAGAAGATGGATAGAAGCAAATGAAAGGTATGACGTGTGGAGGTACGAGAGACGTGGATCCAGGCTATGCTGTGGGCACTGGGTCATGGATGAAGGGCGTGACGTAGATTGATATATTGGAGCAGAGTGGACATGAATGCAGGGCGTGCGTGACACTGATGGGTGTATTAGGACAGAGTGATCGTGGATGAAGGGCGTGACATGGGTGTGTGTATTAGGCAGCGTGATCGTGGATGAAGGGCGTGACGTGGTGGGCGTATTAGGGCAGAGAGGGAACGGATGAAAGGCGTGACGTGCGTGGGCGTGTTGGGGCAAAGGGTACGGATAAAGCGCTTGACATAGCGGTCGTATTCGGGAAGATGGAGCGCAGATGAAAGGTGGGGACATGGTGGGTATACTGGGGCAGAGGGGATGCAGATAAGGGGCATTACATGTCGGACGTATTGAGGCAGAGGCGTTGGGTGAACTTGGGTGAAGGTCTTGGTGTGGGGGTCTTACTGGGGCAAAAGGGGCTCGGATGAAGGGCGTGACATGGTGGGCAAATTTGGGTCGAGGGAGAGCAGATGAAGGGTGTGACATGGGAGTCTTATTGGAGCAGATGGGGCATGGAGATGGGGGCGTGACGTGAGGGCGTGATGTGGCGGTCTTACTGGAGCTGATGGGGATAGAGGGCATGACGTGGGAGTCTTATTGGAGCAGATGGGGCGTGGATATAGGGCGTGACATGGGTGTCTTATTGGGGCAGAGGAAGTGGATGAAAGGCGTGATATGGTAGGTGTATTGGAGAGAAGGACGTGACGTGGGTGTCTTTTGGGGCAGACGGGGCGGATGAAGGCCGTCACATGGTGGGCTTATTGTTGCAGAGGGGGCGCGGATGACGGTTGTGACATTGGTGTGTTACTGACGCAGAGGGGCGCAGTTGACGGTCGTGATATTAGCGTCTGACTGACGCAAAGGGGCGCGGATGACGGTCGTGACATTGGCGTCTTACTGACGCAGAGGGGGCGCGGATGACGGTCGTGACATTGGCGTGTTACTGACGCAGAGGGGGCGCGGATGACGGTCGTGACATTGGCGTGTTACTGACGGGGGGGGGGGGGGGGGGGGGGGGGGGGGCGGATGACGGTCGTGACATTAGCGTCTTACTGACGCAGAGGGGGCGCGGATGACGGTCGTGACATTAGCGTCTTACTGACGCAGAGGGGGCGCGGATGACGGTCGTGACATTAGCGTCTTACTGATGCAGAGGGGGCGCGGATGACGGTACGGCGGTTGCGGATGCAGGGCGTGGCTTGGGGGGGGGGGGGGGAGGAGGGGAGGTGCAAAAACAGGGCATGACATTGGTGGGGGGATGGAGGGTGGGGTGCAGGGGGCGGGGATGCAGGGTGTAACATGGGTGGGGTGCAGGGGGCGGGGAAGCAGGGTGTAACATGGGTGGGGTGCAGGGGGGGGGGGAAGCAGGGTGTAACATGGGTGGGGTGCAGGGGGCGGGGATGCAGGATGTAACATGGGTGGGAGTACAGGAAGTGCAGGTTTTGGAACTTCACATGGGTGGGGGTAGGGGGCGCGGATTTCAGATCACGGTATAGGCTAGGGTACGGTGAAGGGGGATGGGGGTGCGTCAGTTTCATTTGACATTAGTGGAACCACAGGCAGAGTTGAGGTAAGGGGGGGGGGGGGGGGATTTGTAGGAGGAGGTCAGTACCTTATACGGGTGGCGTAGCGAAAGGGCGAGGGAGGCCGATTTCAGGGGTGTGACGTGGTTATGGGTAAGGAGGGGGGGGGGGGGGGAGGCCTTCAGAGCACGACAGTGATGGGGCAGGATAGGGAAGATGCACCGCGTGACATGGGTGGGCATACAGGACGCACAGATTTCAGGGCGTGACATGAGTGAGGGAACAGTAAATGAAGGTTTCGGGGCCTGACGTGTGGACATGATGCAGGAAGTGACACGGGGGTGGGCCAGGTGTACTTGAGAAGAAGAGGTGCAGACGAAAGGGCGACGTGGATAGGTCCATTGGCAAGCGGTGCGTATGAAGGACATGACTTGGGTGGGCGTATTGGGGCAGAGGGGGAAGATGAACAGCGTGACGTGGACAGCTGTCTTGACAAAGGAGGTGGATGACTTGGGTGGGTTACTGGGCAGAGGGTTGCAGATAAAGGGCGTGACAGGGGTGGGCCCTTGGGTGCAGAGGAGCGGCGGGAGGGCGTGACATGAGTGTGGGCGTATTAGGGCCGGAGTGGAGGAAGGACATGACTTGGGCGGGCATGCTGAGGCAAAGGGGACGCGGATGAAGGGCGTGACGTGGAAGGGCGCACTGGAGCAGAGGGGGCATGGATGAAGTGCGGCACAATGGGTGTATTGTGGCAGAGGGGGCGAGAATGAAGTGCGACACAATGGGTGTATTGGGGCAGAGGGGGAATGGATGAAGTGCGGCACAATGGGTGTATTGGGGCAGAGGGGGCGAGAATGAAGTGCGACACAATGGGTGTATTGGGGCAGAGGGGGAATGGATGAAGTGCGGCACAATGGGTGTATTGGGGCAGAGGGGGCGAGAATGAAGTGCGACACAATGGGTGTATTGGGGCAGAGGGGGCATGGATGAAGTGCGGCACAATGGGTGTATTGGGGCAGAGGGGGCGAGAATGAAGTGCCACACAATGGGTGTATTGGGGCAGATAGGGGTGCATGTGAGGAGCGTGACGTGGGTGTATTGGGGCAGAGGGGGTATGGATGCTGAGCGTGCGTGACGCAGGTAGGGATACTGGGCAAAGAGGCATATAAAAAGGTGGGTACACTGGGGCAGAAGGGCGTGAATAAAAGGCGTGAAGAACAAGAAAAACGAGAAGAAGAAGAAGAAGAGAGAGGGAGGGGGAGGAGGAAGAGAAGGATCCATACCGGTCGCTCTGCACTTCAGGCATGCCCAACACAACATCAGTCATGTCAAAGTCCTGGCGCTTTGGCAATCACTGACAGGACTAGCTGTGACAGTGGGTGAAGGGTCGGAACGGGTGCCGTTAACGCAGTGCCAGAAGAAGAAAATATCATCATCATCATCATCATCATCATCATCATCACCACCACCACCATAATTTTTATCATCACCCTCCTGCTCCTGCTCCTCCTCCTCCTCCTCTTCCTCATAATGATCATCATCATCACCACCATTATGTTTACCATCATCATCACCATTATTTTTTTAACATCGTCATCATCATCATCATCATTTGTTATATGATTATACCTTCCTTTTCCTTTATTGTTGAAAAAGTATTATCGTCGTTTTAATCCGTACATTCTCCCCTCTAGCCTCGTCCCCCTCTTCTCTTTACATTCCGTAATTTTAGTCTTTAACCGATATCACAGTTATGATGATGATGATAATGATTATCATTATCATTATTATTGTTATTATCATTATTATCATTGTTACTACTATGAATATTGTTTATTATTATCATTATCATTATTTTTGTTATCATATGTAAGTAGTAGTAGTAGTAGTAGTATCATTATCATCATCATCATCATCATCATCGTCTTCGTCGTCATCATTATCATTATTATCATTGTTATCATCATCATCATCATCATCATCATCATCATCATCATCATCATCATCATCATCATCTTCTTCTTCTTCTCCTTCTCCTCCTCACGGTTGCTGTGGTGGTGGTGGTTGTGTTATTGTATCGTCATTATACCATTATAAAACTATTCATTTTCCTTATTTTTGAATCATTATTCTCTCTGTTGTTGTAGTGGTGGTGGTGGTGGTG
>JADBJO010002287.1:254990-259990 GCA_016801955.1 Conus betulinus
ACGTTTTCAGGATATTCTCGGTCCGAACAAAAGAAAACCCTGCTGCCAACGCTCGGTGTCTCTTCAAGGACCATCTCTCTGGAACCATCGTTCCCGTTCTCCAAAACATTCCGCCTGTTCGTAGTCTCTTCGACGTGAACTGAACAGACCTGTGTTTCCAACGTCACCATTCATCCACTTCTTCACCTGGACTGTCTTCCGTCGCTGTTCTTTTCTTTTGTTTTTCTTTCTTTCTTTTATTCATCTCTGTAATTATCTTGCCGTGCCAGGACATTTTTAGCTGTGCGCGTGCATGCGCGCGCGTTCTCTCTCTCTCTCTCTCTCTCTCTCTCTCTCTGTCTCTCTGTCTCTGTCTGTCTCTGCCACTCTGTCTGTCTGTGTCTCTTCCCTCCTCCCACTCACTCTCTCTGTCTGTCTTCAGTCTGTCTCTCCCCACTCTCTCTTTTTCTCCCATCATCTCTCCTCCCACTCACTCTCTCTGTCAGTCAGTCTGTCCGCCCGTCTGTCTGTCTGTCTCCCCCCCCCCCCACACACACACACTCTGTCTGTCTGTCTGTCTCTCTCTCTCTCTCTCTCTCTCTCTCTCTCTCTCTCACGCCTATACTTGCCTCTCTTGGAGATTCCCAAACAGGCTGCACACCAAGAAATAAATGCGCCATGGCCCTGCTTAAGGAATCGACAATCTATACACTAGCGCAATTATATTGTTTTGAGAATTTTTGTCATTGTGTCTGAAAGTTAATTCTCCTCATTTTTCTTTCATACGGCCATCAAGATACAAGTCAGGTGGGTTCCAAGCAGACAAATTAAAACCAAAGGAATAGGACTATTTGGGGGCTTCCAGCTGGCGCAAAGATAGGGTCACGGGTGGGTGCAAAGGTCTGAAATGTGACTTCAACTAAAGGGAGGTCATGTACCAGATCATTGTGCTTTCCTCGGAGAAAATCCCCCCAGACAAGGGAAATAATCGGTGGGAAAATTTTCTTTTGATCAATTATCAGTTTCGATATGTATCAAACGCTGGCTCAAACTTCTGGTAGGCCTTAAAATGCTGGTGTGGAACATGGAGTGTGTAGGGCCAAATCCTAATTGTGGAGTGTGGCCACAACGTCTGTTTGGTGCCGATATGTGTACTATGCGGATCTGGATCGAAGGACAGATCCTAGTATGTGTTCAACACCCCACGAACGATCAGCGTTCCACCGTATATTGTTGTAGTTCCTGGCTTTGAAGTATGTAGTGAAAGCGACGTGTGACTGTGCTTTGGGCTGCCTGAATATGGATCTCTTATTCGTCCGGTTAAAGCATCGTTGTGGCCTAGTTTCAGCGCACTTGTCAACTGCTAAGATTATCCGAATTGTACATCTCTCTGAAATCAGACGGACAAACATAGTTTTTACTTGGGTTCCCAGCCATGTGGGCGTTCGAGGCAACGAGCTTGTGAACAACTTGCAGAGGAAAGAGTGGAGCAGATTGTGTTTCTCCCACACTGACCTGAAACCCAAGTTCCAGGGCTTAACGTCAAAGACCTCTGGCAAGAGGAATGGAACTCGAAGACGAATAGCAAACTGTTCAAATTCAGTCCAAACCTGAAAAAGCTTTTAGCATGTTTCAGAAGCGGCTGTAAAGAAGAAACAGTCTTGGGCCATTTGCACACATACCACTCCTTTTACACCCGTTCTTATCTTTTAAAAGGTGCAGAAGCTCCGCGGTGCATTCCACGTCATGTACCACTCACAGTGAAACATACTCTTTTAGAGTGTTGGGACTTGCATGATGTGAGACATAGACACTTTACAGCAGACTCCATGAAAACTTTGTTCAGAGATGTCCCACCGATGTGATTTCCGAATTTCTGAAAGTCAACATTTTTCATCTGATCAGAGATTTTACAGAATTTTTTTTTTTGACATTTACAGAAGGGTTGTTTAAATCAGCTTTTTCTAATGACTTGTGAGTTGACATCAACGCGGTGACGGCCCTGATACAGCCCTTTGCGGTCGGCTGGCCTATAAGCAACATTACTTTACCTGTTGGAGAATGGGCACTTGAGCCAGAGGGAGGTGAGAGAGGAAGAGTTAGAAGGAGGAGGGGCGGGGGGTAAAAAAAAAAACAAAGATGGGTTCGTGTGAATATTTTTCGAGTCATTACATTTTACGCAACGACAGCAAGAACATAAGAAAAGTCAATTCAAGGGAAAGAACTGGTGACGTTCGAGGTGTAATGTCTGGTTCTCAACAGTTTGTAACTTCCGTTGTTGAAGACATCTGTCAGTCGGCGGCTATGTGGAAAACTCACTATGTCTGTCTGTCTGTCTGTCTCTCTCTCTCTCTCTCTCTCTCTCTCTCTCTCTTTCTCTGTGCGTGCGTGAGTGCGTACATGCGCGCGCGCGCGTGTATTTGTGTGTGTGTGTGTGTGTGTGTGTGTGTGTGTGTGTGTGTTGTGTTGTGTTGTTGTTGTTGTTGTTGTTGTTGTTCATTTTAACGTCTTCCCACTAAAAGTGATAGACGATGAGTGTGTGTGAGTGTGCACGCACGCATGCGTGATATGAAAGTGTTTGTGGTCAAATCACTGTGTAAACGTCGACGTATAAAATGATGAGAAAAAAACATACATGAATGGATGTTCGGTGCCCTGGTCACATCCGCCCTTGTCTGATGCCTGTCTGTCCGTCTGTCTGCCTGTCTGTCTGTCCGTCTGTCTGTCTGTGTCTCTGTCTGTGCGTCTGTCTGTGTTTGTGTCTGTCTCTCTCTCTCCCCTTCCATCCCTCCCTCCATCTCTCCCGCCCCCTTCGTTTATCTCTCTCTCTCTCTCTCTCTCTCTCTCTCTCTCTCTCTCTCTCTCTCTCTGCGCTCATCTTTGTTTTAGTCTCTGTCGATCTCTCTCTCTCGCGCTCTCACTCTCATTCTCTTTCTCCCTCCCTCCGTTCCTCTATCTATTTGTCTTGGCTCTCTGTCTGTGTCTCTTTTGTTCTGTCTCTGTCTGTCTCTTTCTCTACGCCCCTCCTCCGTCCGTTCTCTCTCTCTCTCTCTCTCTCTCTCTCTCTCTCTCTCTCTCTCTCTCTCTCTCTCTCCATTCCTTTTTTCTCTTGTGTGCTCATAACCTGCCCTTGGTATACACTGTTGTCTCTCTCTCTCTCTCTCTCTCTCTCTCTCTCTCTCTCTCTCTAGCCTGTGTGTTTTTTCCTCCTCCAGTCCTAAGGATGTTACAGCCCTCTCAGATTAGAGCTCCCGTCAAAACAACGACAGCTTGCGTCAGCCAGCATGTCCAGAAAATCATGGGAAATCCTTTAAACGATTCCCCGCTCGCCGAACGCTAATCCATCCCCGCCCGCCGCTAATGCTTGCTAGTCGCCGCTGCCACACTGCGCCGAGGGCACGGACATTGCGTACACCTCGCGCTGTTCCTGCCATGCTCCTGCTCCGCTTCCGCAGTCGTGTTCTGGAACTCGGCGGCAACCTCGGAGCCAGAGGGAGGGAGGAGTTACCGCCAGAGGAGAATGTGAGCTCAATTATGAAGAATGAAATCCTGGCTTCTGGCCGACTTCTCTCTCCGAGCACTGAGTCAGAAGCGTGAGTCTGACCTTCCTGATGTGAAGGAGGGCTAGTGGTTGGTAAGCTATTTCGGTTTTTTTTTTTTTGTATGTCTCATCACGCATTCCATTCTTTCTCAGAGAGAGAGAGAGAGAGAGAGAGAGAGGGGGGGGATGCACTGAGAGAGAGAGAGAGAGAACGAACGAACAAAATTTTGTTTATTCAGGGATATGAGATAAGCATACAAGCGTGCTTTTTTTACATCAGCCTGAGGCTAAACAGAAATTCACAACAAGAGAGAGAGAGAGAGACAGACAGACAGACAGAGTCAGACAGAGACAGAGAGACAGAGAGAGAGAGAGAGACAGAGGTGTGATTTTCTTTTTTTCCTTTTTCAGAGAGAGAGAAAAAGGAAGGCAAAGAGATAGAGTGAGAGAGGGCGTTATTTTCTTTCTTTCCTTTTTCAGAGAGAGAGAGAGAGAGAGATGCATTTTTTATTTCTTTTTGTTTGTTTTTTGTTATTGTTGTTTTAATGGCCAGAGAAAATCGACTTTGGTTAAACCAAAGATACGGAGAAGGCGGGACTGGTATCTTCGCCTTCTATAAGTTTGAGGTCCATTCTTTGACACTGAAAGCATTCGCCTCTTTTCGTTGGTTGGAACTGGCTTTCTCTTTGTGTGTCTCTGCTGCTGTGCACGAGTTGTCGGATGTCTGTGCACCGCACTCTACAGCAGATACTGTCAAGCGGTTCACGCGTTGTCAAGGCTATGCACTGAATAGCGGAATACGGGAGGCTGTCACATGAGGTCACCTGGGAAGGCACATTAGTCACTTAAAACTTCATAGTGAAAGCTTGGCCGTGTCTGGAGTTGTACTGTCATCACCTGTCAGCGGAACAGCAACGAGTGAGGCTACAGGATGCATACGGCAGTTGCTTGACGGTGGGCGTTTGTTGCCGGTGGGCTCTGCATTCATGAAATAGGGGCTGGTACACTCATAAGAACGTTCCCGTGGAGTTTCTGTTGTGTCACATCCGGTGGTCATTACAGAATGGCATCTGCCAGGGAGCAATTATGTCCCTTACGTGTTAAAGGGATGCCCTGTGCGTGCCTGCACCCTACGTGAACACATTGCAGGCTTCAAAGGCTGGTGCAGGATTGCTCCCAGCTGGGTTGTTCGGCGGTTGAGGACAGTACTTCTCTCGGTCCTAACCGCACCTTTGAGTGTATCTTTTTCGTCATGTCAGTTAAATAATTCTTTCGCCAGAAAGTGGTTAGTTCTTGACGAAAAGGCAATAGAAGGGAAAACGAAACGAGACACGAATCCTGTCCACTCTTCATCTTTGATAAATCGCATTGCCCGGCAAACTATGCATATCAAATTATGTTGTTTCACTTTTAAGTGTCAGTTTCATTGAAAAGATGTCACTGCGTGCGGACCAGTCCGTATACGCTGCACTTTATCCGC
>JADBJO010002287.1:274990-284990 GCA_016801955.1 Conus betulinus
CACTGTGGGTTAACGACCTACAGAAAAAAGACCCAAGGCATGTCAGCAAAGAGTTTTTTACTTCCATTATCAAAGACTTTGCCACCAGTCATTCCAAAGTGAAGGTTGTGGTTAGTAAAGTTGCTCCAGTCAAAGATCCCAAACTGGAAATTAAGCGAGAGGTTTTCAATGCTCTAACAACCTCAGATCTGTTTGGAATCAAGAATGTGTCATTTGTTTCTCATAACAACCTACCAGCCAACAACTGGGCACTCAGAGACAACCTCCATCCTACACCTAGAGGGGTCAAGTGTTCTGGCAAGAAATGTTGGAAGGCACGTTCGAAAATTCTTCTGGGAGAAGCCGAGGAAGACAGTGAGATTGTCTAACCAGCGACAGGCCGGAAAATATCAACCTTACAGAGGACACCAGCCCCTCCCTGGATACAGAGACCCTTGGTTCAACATGTTCGACGTGTTGAGTACACAGTGGTATTAAACCAAAGACAAAGAGACCTGTTGATTTAGTTTTTCTGCGGAAATCTCAGTCAAGATCACAGTTTATCCCATCTTGAGTGACTATAAATCGCATATTTCTTGTTTTCTTTGTCAAAGCATTTTATATAGATCTATAGTCTGTTGTCAACTTTTTGTGTGAAAAATTGTGCATTTTCGTTGTTTTTATATTATCTTACCACAACTATCTTTTGTTGTTGTTGTTGCTGGTATTGTTAGCTATTTCTTTATTTATCTCATTGAGTTCATTCTTAATCGCAAGGCTGTTGAGACAACACAGCGTTAATCAGAAGAAAAAAAATGCCGAAAGAAAATGGAAAGGCAATCTAATATTCAAATAATGCACTGGAATTGTAGATCAATTTCCACAAATCTAGACAATCTTGTGCAGCATCTTTCATCAAATAAGTATCATGTTTTAGCTTTACAATCTCTAAATGTATTCACTAAGAAACTCCCAATCCTTAAGGGGTACTTTTATCCTCCAATCTACCCAATCTGAGGATGAAAAAGGAAAAATCAACACAGCTATTTTTATCAAAGATGTTCTGGAGTACAGGCAAATTGTACCACCCTTTCCAACAGATACTAGAAACATTAATGCCTGTGCAGTCAGAGTAAAATTTAATGAATCGCTGATTTTGAATATAGTTTCTGTGTATCTGCCAACTGGTCCAGACGAACAGAACACAGAGTGGCTACGCTCGATCAGGATCAGAAAGAGAAATGGTTGATAGTGGGCGATTTTAATGCTCATTCTCCCTTTTGGGACAAGGAATGCACTGTTGGCAGGTCTATCAATAACCGTTTCGTCGTCGAAAATGTTATTGATTCTGCTTTATATCTACTCAATAATGGGAGTGTAACTAGAATTCCAGATATATCGAAACATAAGCCATCTGCCATCGATTTGTCACTTATATCACCAGCTATTGCATGCAACTGTGAATGGGATACTGTCAAGGATACATTGGGTAGTGACCATCTTCCCGTTGTTATCAGTTTAAATGACAAACCAGTAAGTCAGGATTCAGTAAAAGATAAAATTCCCAAATATAATTACAGAAATGCGGATTGGGACAAATTTGAAAGATTGTTGTCAATGCATAACATTGAAGAACTTCAGTTGGATAATATAGATAGTATTTATGCAAAATTTACCGAGATAATTTTGTACGCTGCTGATTCTTCAATACCGAAGTGCAATCAAATGAAAGAGAATAAATAAATATTCAGGAAATGTTTGGTGGAACGATGCTTGCGCAGAGGCTAAACAGTTGAAGAAAGAAGCCTTTAATGATATATCTCAAAGACAAAAAGAATGAAGAAAAACCAAAAAATATGAAAAAGGCAAAAATACATAGCAATAGAGTAAACGAACAGGCCAAACGGCAGTATACTGGTCAATTTTTGTAAAAACGAAGTTTCTGATCATGCAGATCTTCAGAAGGTTTGGGAAAAAGTGAAGGATATGAAAAATGGAGTATGCCTTCCAGAATATCCAGTACATATAAAAAATGAAGAATTTCCTTCTCTAACTCACAAAAGGCCGAAGCTTTCTCAGAAATGTTTGCAATGACGAGTTGCAAAGAGGGCTTGTCAGAAAAGGATAGAGTTTTTCGAGAGAAAGAATCTTCCAGTGAAATATACAATGATCCAATAGAAGATAACAGCCATTTTATCAATGCCCCAATCACCCTTAAAAGAAATGAAAGATGTCATTTTTTTTTCCAATGGAAATAAAAGAACTTCAGTAGGCCCAGATGGAATATCAAATGAATTAATCAAACATTTACCTGCTAATTTTGTTAACTTTTCTTCACCAATTCATACAAAGATGTTGGTCGTCTGGAAATATTCCATTAATATGGAAACAATCTATTATTGTTCCCATACACAAGCTTGGTAAACCAAAATCTGACATAAACAGTTATCGGCCTATTGCTCTGACGTCACATACTGGGAAACTGATGGGAAAAAATAATTTTAAATCGTCTCCTATACTACTGCGAAAAGAACAATATCATCATACCAATACATCAAGCAGGTTTTCGTAAGGGCAGATCAACCATCGATCACCTTACCAAACTAACAACCCAAAATAAACATCAGTTTGCTAGAAGGAAAATGTACTGGCTACTTTCTTTGATATCAAAAAAGCGTATGATCAAGTATGGCATTCTAGACTACTTTATAAATTAAAATCCATTGGCTTATCAGGTTGCATGTATAATTATTTCAAGACTTTTCTAGCAGATAGATCAATTCAGACCAAAATAGGACACACTTACTCAAAATTAAAACCACTTCATATGGGAATTCCACAAGGATCAGTAGTAGCACCAATACTTTTCAATATTTTAACACATGACCTACCATCATCTGTGTGTCTATCATGTTGAATTGGTTCAATATGCTGATGATATCTGCATATGGATGAAAGTGACTATGAAAAAAAAAACGCACTCCAGTGAGATCGCTAAATTACACTAAAAATTGTATCAAAGAGAACTTAATAATATAAATGGTTTTATGATTCAAAATGGTTTAACTTTGTCTCCAGAGAAATCACATATGATGCTTTTCGACTCTGGTTACGATCGAAGAGAGTTGCCTTCTTTCAATCTAGAAGGGTCAGTTATCAATTATGCACAGTCTGTTAAATTTTTAGGAGTAATCCTTACATCAAAATTGTCATGGAAAGAGCATTTAGAATACGTAATGATGAAAGCTAAAAAGAGTCTGAACTTCCTAAAAATTGTCAGCAAACAACAGTGGGGACAAGACATTTCAACTCTTATACATCTAGTAACAGCACTTATTCGTTCAAAGTTAACATATGCCCAAGAGGTATTCTTCTCTGCCCCAAAATACCTTTTAAAAAAAAATGCAAAGTAGACAGTAAAGCCTATAAACTTGCCATTGGAGTTCCAGTATATACCTCTTCATTAAAAACATATGCTGAAATTGGTATATTACTTTTGAAGAAAATATGAAACTTGCATCATCTAAATATGTCCTAAGGAGTACATCAGTTCCAAATTCAAATTATGATGAAGTGTGCGTAAAATCAGACACAGATTTTCCCAAAAGAGCAAAGTCGGTTGCCTCTTTAGAAACAATAGGCACTTTCACTTATGACATTTTTCAAGAGTCAGGAATCAATAAGAAAGATATATCATCTCTCGTGTACTGTTCACTGCAGTCCCTAAATGGGAACTACTATCAGCCTTTTTCGATACTAATTATACAAATATAAAGAAAAATGATGGTCCCGCTTTATCTGCCTCTGTAAAAGCTCATATTTTTTAGCACTACCCGGACCATTTAAAAATTTACACTGATGGCTCTAAGCTAGATAATGACATGGTTGGAGCTGCATTTGTAATCCCAGCTTTAAAAAGCAGAAAAGGCTTACCATCTTGGAAAATATTTTTCAATATTTACAGCAGAACTTATTGCTATTTTGATGGGTTTGATTTTTTCTGCTTGATCTTCCTTTTAGTCTAGTTCAGGTATTATTTTTGGTTGATTCTAAATCTGTTTTAGATGCGCTACAGTCTTATAATCTAAAAGTAAGAGGTGATATTATTGCAGAAATTAGTCATACAATCCATTATTTGTCACTGCGCGGAACTAGTATCTCATTCTCTTGGGTTCCATCACATTGTAATATTTTTGGTAATGAATGGGCAGACAGAACAGCTAAAAAGGGTGCAATGAACATTAAAAATTCTGTATATGTTTAAAATTCCTTTATCTTTATCTGAAAGTTATTCCTTATTAACGAAAACTTGTTGGAATCATGTGAAGGAACTATTAGGAGGTTCTTTTGTAAATTTCACTGAAAAGAGGAATATTCTCAAAGTCAAACATGTACATTCCTGCAATGGTGAGCTCATGTGTGAAAACCGAACACTGTCATCCCTGGTCTACAGATTCAGACTGAATGCTCTCAGATGCAAATTCAACAGTCATGTTAAGTGCGTCTGCGGTGAGGAAATAACACCTGTCCATGTTATTCTACACTGTCAGCATTTGAAATCATTTTTACCCACTTCGATTTGTGATTCAATGGTTTCAGATTCATCTTTTAAGAATATTTTATTGAACGATTTGCTTATGCTGGATGTTGTTAAAGGCTTAATACGGAGCCCAGTTGGCTCATTGATTTAATGTTTACAAATGTTTTGAGTATGTTATTGTTGTTAAGATTTCATTTTTCATTGAGGATGGGCATAATAAAGATGATGCTACGGATTTCCGTTCTGCTCTGTGAGTGCATGAGAGGGCGGTACTTGACGCTTACTTTCATTAAGTGTCCCGCCGTCACCCACGCCCGAGAGATGCAAACACCTGCAGTGCTGGTCGGGAAACTCGAACACTACTCTCAGAGACGCACCCATTGTGTGGTCCCCAGCTGTCCCAGCTGAGTCCATAGGAAACTCAGTCGTGGGTAGAGACCAGCCGGGGCATGAAAATTCCACAAATCAATGGGTTCTGATGGGAATCGAACCTACGACCTTCCAGCTGGTAGTCCGCGACGCTAATCACTTCGCCACGGCGGCTGATGGAATGTTGTAAATTTGGTCCCTAACTTTCGTCTTTTTGTTTATGAATTAGGTGTATAAGATAGGTTTTTTCCCTATTGTTTCACATTCAGTCTTCCTACTTGTAGGCTGCCTACCCACCACCACCACCCCTCCCTAATCCTCACCCCGTCCCCATGCACACCACCCATTTTCTTCCTCCCATGCACCCCCCCCCTCCTCCCCTCAAAAGAGAGACTCAACTCAGCTCAAACACTTTAATTGCAAAGGCCACCGACCTATCTATAATGAGGTCAAGAACAAAAGTAGAGTACACACGCGCTCAGCGCATATATTGAAAATTACGAAAGAAAATGCATAACAAAGTACCCTTCCTGAAATTACTCTGTCATGTGTGTGTGTGTGTGCATGCGTGCATGCGTGCGTGGGTGCGTGCGTGCGTGCGTGCGTGCGCGCGCGCGCGCGCGCGTGTGTGTGCGTGAGAGAGAGAGAGAGAGAGAGAGAGAGAGAGAGAGAGAGAGAGGGGGGGGAAGAAGAAGAAGACAGAGAGAGAGAGAGAGAGAGAGAGGGTGGGGTAATGTTTTTCGACCCAAGGCTGGAACCGGAATATCAGAAGAGGTCTACTGGACAGCTCCTCACCGATGTACATTCCACACAGCACAGGTAACAGCTCTGCCAGGCCTTGAAGAGGTCTCGTGACGCAAACCATGCACTCTCTCAGTAACCGCAGTGCCGCGAAGTCGTCTGACCGTAACTGTGGAAGCTTGAAAACATAATGATGGGCCTGGAACAGTGGCCGGCCGCCGTATGAGTTTTTTTTGTTTTGTTTTGTTTTTGCGAGCTATATCCACAGGCCGGGAATCTCTCTCTCTCTCTCTCTCTCTCTCTCTCTCTCTCTCTCTCTCTCTCTCTCTCTCTCTCTCTCTCTCTCTCTCATTTCTCAGAGTTGCAGGTTAATCGTTCTCTCTTTGTTGTTGTTGTTGTTGTTGTTGTCGTTGTTGTTGTTGTTGTTCTTCCTCTTCTTCTTTCTTCTTCTTCTTCTTCTTCTTCTTCTTCTTCTTCTTCTTCTCGTCTTCTCCTCTTCCTGCTACTACTACTACTGCTGCTGCTGCTGCTGCTACTACTACTACTACTACTACTACTACTACTACTACTACTACTACTACTACTACTGCTACTACTCCTCCTTCTCTTGCTCCTCCTCCTCCATATTCTTACCCTCTTCTTTTTCTTCTTCTTCTCACCCGTCCTCCTCTTCCTCCTCCTCCTCCTCCTCCTCCTCCTCCTCCTCCTCCTCCTTCCCCTCCTCCTCCTCCTCCCTTCGCTCCTCCTTCTCTAACTCCTCCTGTCCTTCCTTCACCTCTTTCCTGCCTCCTTCCTTCTCCCCCTTCTCCTCCCTCTTGCTTTTCTCCCGATCCTTCTGTCTACCCAACACAATTCTTTCTACCCCCCCCCCCTCTCCCCTACATCCGTCACCTTCCCTCGCCCGCTCCCTTCCACTGCCATCACCCCCTTCCAGCCCCATAACCCAGCCACACCCCAGCTCGCTCCATCGTCCGACCTTTAGCAGTGATGATCTTTTTTTTTGTCGGCCACATTGCTGGATCAGCAGCGGAAGCCACACACAACGGAGGCAGTGGTGTTCTACGTCAGATTTCCCGATGGAGAGTCCTGCAGTATCGCATTCCCTGGAGGAAGCTCTGTTCTAATTTCAGAGCTGATGTCCTGGCCACCACGACAGCAGCAGAATTCCTCTCCTCCTGTGGAAACCCCCTTGGGAGAATCTCCATCTTCACTGACTCCATGTCCACACTCCAGGCCCTTGACTCTCCTGATCCTGGTCCACTGATCCAGTCGTTCAAGGCCTCCCTCGCAGCCCTTACTCAAACAGTCCCAACAACCCTCCAGTGGGCGCCTGCCCATGTAGGCCTCCCAGGCAACGAGAGTGCAGACCACCTTGCTAAGGAAGGAAGCCAGCTCACACAGTCGACCGTTCCTGCCATGTATGAGGAAGCCAACACTCTCCTCCTCCGCAGCAGATTCCGAAGAGGCTGGGTCACCCTGAACGGAGGCTACCAGGCGCACCAGGATCCCATCACGACACTGGAGAGGACACACCAGACTACAATCTACCGCCTTCGCACGGACACAGCGGCCTCCGAGCACACCTGAAGAGGATTGGAGTGGCGGGCCACATCCCTATGCGATTGCGGCCAGGCTGAGCAGACCCCATCCCATATTCTCCAAGACTGCCCCCTGCACGAGGACACACGGCATCAGTCCTGGCCCCGGGGCGCGGACCTCAACACCAGACTCTGGGGGCCGGCAGCCGATCTTCGCCGGGCGTCCGATTTTGTGGCGTCCCTCGGACTTAGACCCCGACTGCGTAGCTGTCGACCGCAAAAAAAAAAAAAGAAGCTGGGTTGTTTCCCTTCCTCCCCATTTTATTGTGGCATCTGCTGACGTCAGTGGCCGGCCGGTCTCTCTCTCTCTCTCTCTCTCCTCTCTCTCTCTCTCTCTCTCTCTCTCTCTCTCTTCGACAACTTGTATGAAAAGAGAGTTATTTCCCTTTCAGATCGGCTATTATGCTGACGTACGGAGATTTTTTACAACAACAACAACAACAACAACAACAAATAGCGTGGAGGTGAGGGGTAGGCGTTGGGGGTGGGGGACCAAAACCTGCAAAAAAAAAAAAATTGATGGGTCTTTTATTACTTTGGGAATAGATTCCAGCACAAGAATATTCAGCCACACACATGTACGCATTCGCAGTCGTCTCCCTACTCATATCACCGCCACTTTCTTCATCTACCCCACATTAGTGAATCTCTACATCCAACATACACTTACAGAGATAGGTGTACAGGTGCGCGCGCGCGCGCGCACACACACACACACATCACACACACACACACACACACACACCTCACCACACACACAAATCACCTCACACGCACACCTCACACCACAAACACGCGCGCGCGAGCGCACACACACACACACACATCACACACACACACACACACCACCCTCCCCCCCCCCCGCACACATACAGACAATGAGGCAACATAAACGCCAACCAACATACAATGATGTCGGCCAGCAGAGCGAAAACAGGAACATTAAACCCCCAGCTGAGTGATCATCAGAATCGCAGCCAGATCTGAGAACAACAGCATCCTCTGGTATTCCAGATTACATGCCACAGGTCCCCCATCAGACCCTGCTGTCGCAACATCCCTCCCGCGGAGACCCCACAAGCTCGGAACTACTGGGACGGAGCATGCGCAGACTTGGCTGGGGGAACGGCATCCTGGGATACTGTTCGCTCCACGTCCATCATATTGAAGGAAGTGAACATGAGTTTTGTGGCCTCGGTGTCACTTTGGCGGGAAATATACCCCAAATGAGTTTCATGCCCGGCACAGTTCAAGTTTCATCGAAGCAGTATTAGGAAGAGAACATGTTTCTCTGTGCCTGTGAGACGTGGACTTCGACAGCCCAAACCTGAAAGAAGGATTCAGGTATTAGAGATGAGATGCTCTGCAAGATCCTTGGAGTCGCATACAACGACCACATTACCAGCTTGGAGGTCCAGACCAGAGTAAGCAAGCCATGGACTCAACGAAGACCTGTTGTCGACAGCGAAAAGACGGAAAATGAGATGGTATGGTCATGTCAAGATCAACAGGACTTGCCAAACCATTCTACAAGGAACAGTGCGAGGAGGCAGAAGGAGAGGAAGACAGAGAAAGAGATGGGAGGACAACCTCAGTGCATGGACTGGTCTCGCACTCAGCAACTGCCTAAGAGGGTCTGGGAACCGGAAGGAGTAGAGGAAGCTGGTTCCGAAGTCTTCTGTAGCGCCCCAAAGCTCTTCAAGTCTCTGACAGAGAGAGAGAGAGAGAGAGAGAGAGAGAGAGAGAGAGACAGACAGACAGACAGACAGACAGACAGAGACAGAGAGAGACAGAGAGAGAGACAGAGACAGAGAGAGAACCAGGGCGCAAGGACAGAAAGAGAGGAAATGATGAGGAGAGAGACACAGACACAGGCACAGACAGAGAGAGGCATAGACAGAGAGGGAGAGACAGGATCAACCAGGGCACACACACACACACACACACACACACACACACACACACACACACACACACACACAACACACACACACACACACACCACAACAGAGCACGCACGCACGCACGCACGCACGCACGCACGCACGACGAGAGCACGCACGCACGCACACACACACACACACACACACACACAGAGAGAGAGAGAGAGAGAGGAGAGAGAGAGAGAGAGAGAGACTCCACCAGGGGAGACAGAAAAGTCAGCAGGAGGCACACTGATTGTGTTTGGGCTCGACGTGTGTGTGTGTGTGTGTGTGTGTGTGTGTGTGGTGTGTGTGTGTGTGTGTGTGTGTGTGTGTGTGTGTGTGTGGTATGCGCACGCACGCGAGAGCGAGAGAGAGAGACAGACAGACAGACAGACACAGAGAGACAGAGAGACAGAGAGCGTGCGTGCGTGAGTACGTACGTGTGTTTATGTGTATGTCCAAGAGAGAGAGAGAGAGAGAGAGAGAGAGAGAGAGAGAGAGAGAGAGGAGAGAGAGAGAGAGAGAGACAGAGACAGAGACAGAGACTCCACCAAGGGAGACAAATTCAGCAGGAGTTCATCCGTCCGCCTTCGCCGGGTTCGTAACCGAAATGGGTTTGCCTTGTCTCCCTCTCTGATTGCACAACGGGCAGGGACCTTTCTAGCTCCCATCATCCCGATGTGTTGGCACTTTGTTCTCCTGCAACGAACCCACCAAGATGGCTGTCACGACAAACATGGTGAGCTAATGGCCAACAGCTGAGACGAGGTCAGTGAGTTGGGGTGGGGGTGGGGTGGGGTTGGGAGGGTTGGGAGGGGGGGAGGGGGGGTGGGGAATGGCTTGGGGTG
>JADBJO010002287.1:309990-312490 GCA_016801955.1 Conus betulinus
CTTTCACGGTCCTACCCATATATTTAGGTGTATCTTTTTTGTTTTTGTTCTCGTTCTTGTTTTTGCTGCTACCATAACTGCTTTAGTAGTAGTAGCAGTAGCAGTTATTGTTGTTGTTGCTGCTGCAGCTGCTTGTGCTGTTGTTCTTGTGCTGTTGTTCTTGTTCTTTTCTTCTTCTTCTTCTTCTTCTTCTTCTTCTTCTTCTTCTTCTTCTTCTTCTTCTTCTTCTTCTCCTCCTCCTCCTCCTCCTCCTCCTCCTCCTCCTCCTCTTCTTCTCCATTATAACTGCCTGTTCATTTTCTGTCGTCTTGCTTTCTCTTGTCTTTCTTGTCTTGTTCTCCTTCTTCTTTCATTCTTTTCTTTCTTTCTTTCTTTCGTTTTACACTTCTCTGTTATCATGTTGTTTTTTTCCTGGAGAGATATGTGTGTGTGTGTGTGTGTGTGTGTGTGTGTGTGTGTGTGTGTGTGTGTGTGTGTGTGTGTGTGTGTGTGTGTTGATGAAAACTACAGCATCACAACAAGAACAACAACAACAACAACAACAACAACAACAACAACAAATGCAACAATAAATGTGCCAGATCACAATCGCTTCGACATCGGAGCATCCTAATTGCTGTGACACTACTGACTGCATTCCCGACCAGCAGGGAGTGAACCCAGTGGTGAGGAGAGTATCATGCCATCAAGACCATTTCTATCACTGGGCTAGCTCCTCTTTCTCCATTCATCTCACAATTCCTATCACTGCACTGGCTCCTCTTTCTCCATTCATCTCACAATTCCTATCACTGCACTGGCTCCTCTTTCTCCATTCATCTCACAATTCCTATCACTGCACTGGCTCCTCTTTCTCCATTCATCTCACAATTCCTATCACTGCACTGGCTCCTCTTTCTCCATTCATCTCACAATTCCTATCACTGCACTGGCTCCTCTTTCTCCATTCATCTCACAATTCCTATCACTGCACTGGCTCCTCTTTCTCCCCTCATCTCACAATTCCTATCACTGCACTGGCTCCTCTTTCTCCCCTCATCTCACAATTCCCTATCACTGCACTGGCTCCTCTTTCTCCCCTCATCTCACAATTCCTATCACTGCACTAGCTCCTCTTTCTCCCCTCATCTCACAATTCCTATCACACTGCACTAGCTCCTCTTTCTCCATTCATCTCACAATTCCTATCACTGCACTAGCTCCTGTATCTCCATTCATCTCACAATTCGTATCACTGCACTAGCTCCTGTATCTCCATTCATCTCACAATTCGTATCACTGCACTAGCTCCTTTCTCTCCCTTCATCTCACAATTCGTATCACTGCACTAGCTCCTGTATCTCCATTCATCTCACAATTCCTATCACTGCACTAGCTCCTCTTTCTCCCTTCATCTCACAATTCCTATCACTGCACTAGCTCCTTTCTCTCCATTCATCTCCGTACGTCTTCTGAGCTCCTCTCTCTGTGTGTGTCTCTCTGTCTCTGTCTCTGTATCTGTGTCTGTCTGTCTGTCTGTCTGCCTGTCTGTCTATTAGTCAGTCAGTGTTTCTGTCTGTCTGTTCTCTCTCTCTCTCTCTCTCTCTCTCTCTCTCTCTCTCTCTCTCTCTCTCTCCCTCTCTCTCTCTCTCTCTCTCTCTCTCTGGTACGGTATTAATATCCATGCATATGTCATGAGTTATCTTAAATGTGTGTGTGTGTGTGTGTGTGTGTGTGTGTGTGTGTGTGTGTGTGTGTGTGTGTGTGTTTGAGTGTATGAGTGTGTGTGTGTGTGCATGCGTGCGTACGTGCTTGTGTGTGCGCGCACGCGCTGTGTGTGTGTGTGTGTGTGTGTGTGTGTGTGTGTGTGTGTGTGTGTGTGTGTGTGTGTGTGTGTGTGTGTGTGCAGTGATACAAAAGGTCGCGCGCGCGTCATTTTGTAGACTCAATCACTGGAGAGAGAGAGAGAGGGGGGAAGAAGAACGAAGTTGCGCATGAAAGAGCAAGTGTGATTGGAGATTTGCATGTTGATCATGCTGGTGTTGATGTTGATGTAATGTCACTCTTCACAAAAAATAATTTGGTAACGCACATATCACGAGTCAAACAAGGACATTCACATGTCAAACAGCATCAATACACACTATGCACAGCAAAAGCTACACGTATTAGCATTTTAAACAACAAGTACATACACATGTGGTGTAACATGAACACATACCACGTACAATATTAGACAAAGTTTATTAGCAGTCAAACGGAAGCAGTTACACTGAGAGTAACATCAGCACACACAGTAAGACAACATTCTTTACCTACTTACCAAAAACATTTATATGTAAGACTGCATTACCACATAGAATACTATGACAACACTTGCATGTAAAATATCATCACTACATAGAACGCTATAACGTTTACATGTAAGATAGTATCATTACATGCTATATTTCGTAGCATCGTGATGTGTGCACATTAAATGAGGCATGAATGTCAAACGTGATATAATTTCCGGATGATT
>JADBJO010002287.1:317490-319990 GCA_016801955.1 Conus betulinus
GTGTGTGTGTGTGTGTGTGTGTGTGTGTGTGTGTGTGATGCGTGCGTGCGTGCGTGTGTCCTCGCGTGTGCGAGTGTGTGTATGTGTTTATTTGTTGTTTATTTATTTATGTGTTTGTTTGTTTACGTATTCATTCACTTATTTATCAATTTATGTTCTTACGTTTAATATCCAGAGACTTTTTAACAAACAAGTTCGAAAAGAACAGTGGCTGCAGACGCCAGTTGATTCAACACACCGCCAACTGCCAGAAACGAGCAGAAGCTACCGGGAGGGGGGGGGGGGGGGCGCAGGGAAGAGTTACACGAAATGAAACACAACACAACAAAATGGTAACTGTCAGTTTGGATCAAAGAAGAGGTTTGCAAGTAGAATGTTTCAATTTCTTGCTTAACACTCCTTGTTTCCCGGCATGCGTTTTCTGTTTACCTGCTTGCTTGAGTCTCCTCTGTTTTTGTTTGCTTTGTTTGTCTTTGCTTTGGTCTTGTCTGAATGAGCCAAAAGATCGAAAAGCGTTGCTTTTGTTTTGTCATCTGTCTCAATCATTGCTCGGTTTGGTTCTCTAGTATCGCATATGCCCACCTGCAATGACTAAATTTTTAACTTGGTTTTTGTCAAATCTGAAATAAATGTCACCGAACCGCCAAAACAAAAAACAAACAACAACAACAAAAAAAGTGGACAAACGAATCACAAGACAAGACATGACGCGTTTTGACCTCTTAGGTCTTCTTCAGGCAAGACACGCAACGATTAGGGCAACGAAAATGAACGAGCAATCACATGACTTCAATCACTTCAGCGCAAGACAGGCATTGTATGAAAGATAGGGTTTTCATTCCACGCCTATCAAAGCGGCGTGTTTTGTCTTGTGATTCGTTTGCCCTTGTTTTTTTATTTTTTATTTTTTTCTGGTTCGCTAACGTTTATTTAAGACTTGTTTAGATTTACGCCTGCAGTGGTCTCACCTTTCAACTTGGTTTTGCCATTCAAGTGGACTGTTGCCTGTATTCAATTGTCTATCGTTCTTTGTGAATCAGGGTTACCACTCGTCTCCAAACCTGTCCTTTGATTATTGTCCTTTTCCCTTTCTTTGTAATCGACTTCATTTTGTGCGTTTTCCCATAAGAAAATCAACGAGTGGAAGCGCGATACATTTTGTTTCTTCTCTTTATAAATAACGGACAAGTGTTGTCATTTCGGCGAGGTGATTCGGTGTTGTAAGCAGAATTTTGTGTAGAGGGCAGGGAGTGAAATTATTTTAACATGGGAACAGGAGTTATCCTACTTGCTCGTTATTGATTTTGTGCTGTTTCTCCGCCTCATTTAAGACTCGCTTTCCTACCAATCAAACTGAGTTATCTGTGTTTGTGTCTGTTCGTCTGTGTGTCTGTTTTGACCATATTCAAGATCGAAAAGGCTGTGCCAGTCTTGAAAACATGTTATTTAATTTTAATTTTTTTTAATCAGTTGATGTTTGTGATTGTCCAAACATGCAATGATAACCAACATACATAAATTAGAACATTAATACAAGGTGGTACATATTTAACGCATACAGATGTACATGCATTTTTTTTTTTCAATCTCGAATGTTAATAAATCTTTTATACGGGCACATATACCGAATAAATTCCAGTTACTGGCATTAATCCTGTGTACCAAGGTTGCGGACGACATTAAATAGAAAAGAAAGAGAGTAAACAGTACGTATCATTAACAGAATACACACGCATACACACACATACATACACATACGTATGATACATAATATAATCATTAGTCCCCTAGTAGTTAAATATAAGGTGACCATTTTGTTTGGTAGGTTGCGTGATTCATTTCTATTAAGGACATATATACTCAGAGGCATAAAAAACGCGAAAACAAACTGCATGGACATTTTGATTTAATTTTGGCCAACGATTTCCTTTGAACTGGGAATAAAAAGTGCGAAAAAGCAATCAAACACCGCAAAAGGGTCCTTTCAAAGTTCATTCTGGTAGAAAATAAGGTCACTTGACTTTGACCCTGTGTTAACAGCAGAATGTCAGTATCTGGTGTGACCACCTCCAGCATTGATCACAGCTGTGGTACATCGAGCGCACCAGAGTGTTGGTCTGCCTCTGGGGCACTTACCACCATACCTGGCCCACAGCGACAGAAAGCTGAGTTGTTGTCTGGGATCTGGTGTTGAGCTGGTTCAACTGCCTCTGAAGGGCATCCCAGAAATGCTCTATTGGGTTAAGGTCGGGAGAACGGGCTGGGTGAGGCAGCAGATTGATGTTGTTCTGCCTCAGGAAGTTCTGCGTGGCACGGGCAGCCTTGCGTTGTCCTGCTGAAACAGGTTCTGTGGATGCCGCTGGAAATGCGGCAGGACATGGGGCCTCAGAACTTGGTCGATGTAATGAACAGCAGTGACCCTGTTACCACGTCCTGGACCCACATTCTGGAAGATGACTGGCCCAATACGGCGATTCATGCCGATAGTCCCCCCCCCCCC
>JADBJO010002287.1:324990-326697 GCA_016801955.1 Conus betulinus
GAGATGGATGTGCGTGAGTGTGCGTGCGTGCGTGCGTGTGTGTGTATGTGTGTGTGTGTGTGTGTGTGTGTGTGTGTGTGTGTGTGTGTGTGTGTGTGTGTGTGTGAGAGATGAGAGAGAGAGAGAGAGAGAGAGAGAGAGAGAGAGAGAGAGAGAGAGAGAGTTTGTTTTGACCTTGGAGAGAAGCCACACAAAATGTGGGCGCCGTCAGTGAAGGTGTTTCAGAAAATATTTACTTTGAGCAATTTCGTTCAAAGAAGTGTTGCACAGAACTCCCTCCCTGGAGGAGACGTATCGTCTTGTTCCTACCTTGCGTTTCTCTCTCCTACCCCCCATCTTCCATCCCCGTCCCCCTCATTTCCACCTTTCTGTCCATACCGCCCCCCCCCCCTCCCGCTACACAACACACCTTTTTCTCCTCTCGCTCTCTTTTTTTTCCTTCTTCTTCTTCTTCTTCTCTTCTTCTTCTTTTCTTCTTCTTCTTCTTTGGTATTCTCGCATTCTGCCGTTCTCCTTGTCCTGTTCTTGTTTTCGTTCTTCTTGTACAAGTTGTTGTTGTTGTTGTTGTGTTGTTGTTGTTGTTGTTATTGTTGCTTGTTGTTCTGCTTCTTATTTTCTTCCTCCTCCTCCTCTTCCTCCTCCTCCTCCTCCTTCTTCTTCTTCTTCTTTGTGTGAGATGTGCAAGTGATCTGAGCCAAACCTGGCTCTCACTTCCTGATAAAAGTGAGTCTTGTAAGCAGTTTACGAAATTCCACGTCAACACTGTGAGTGAAGAGGGAGAGCTTAAACCTTGAGGTGGTAAGGAGGAGGGGGGGGGGGGGGGAGGGAGATGGAGGAAAGAGGCAGCAGGGCATAAGAAGAGTGACAGGGGTGGATATAAAGTCAAATGTATCAGTTTAGAATATGCACAGGAACGAATTAAGCTGAGAGGACTTGATCAGTTGTGAATGGTGGCTTTCTCTTCGATGTCTGCCATGCTCTCCTCTGAAATGATTCAACGCTCTCTTTGCATTCACAGAGACTACACTACACACACACTATGCGCGTCACCACACG
This sequence comes from Conus betulinus, assembly GCA_016801955.1. Lineage (NCBI taxonomy): Eukaryota > Metazoa > Mollusca > Gastropoda > Neogastropoda > Conidae > Conus > Conus betulinus. Next base: position 326,047 of record JADBJO010002287.1, read on the forward strand.
CACGCACCCACGCACGGAAGCCCATGCGCGCGTGCGCGCCCCCGCGCACCCCGCACGGAACGCAGCAGAGAGAGAGAAAGAGAGAGGAGAGGAGAGAGAGAGAGAGACGAGACAGACAGACAGACAGACAGACAGATAGACAAACAGACACAGACAGACAGGCAGGAAGAGAAACAGACAGACAGGCAGACAGACAGAAGACAGAACAGACAGAAGACAGATAGGTTTGAGAGTCAAAGGCCGGCGGAAATGAAGAGAGAAGAGAGATCTTACGCACCACGGGTAGAGTGGAACTAAAAGAAGATGAATTTCGTTAAGGCTTAATTACCCATCTTACAACAAGGGGTCTGAGTCGCTCTGTAAGCAACTGCGGGCATTCGTCAACATGCGACCTCTGAGATGCCCATCCGGATTTGGGGGTCTTGGGCAAGCAGCATTACCATTTCATGGCAAGCAGTAGGGCCAAGAGGGTCATGACCTGCCACAGCCCAGCTCCCCCCTCCCCCCCCCTCCCCCACCCCCTCTTATAGCGCGAGCGGTTCAGGGCCGAACCCTTGTCTGAGGGGGGCCTTCTTAGTTCTGTTTGAAAACCGTTGGCTGCCAATCGTGTCTCTACAGTTTTTCTTCTTACCAGGCTTAAACTGTCTGTAG
>JADBJO010002288.1:0-10000 GCA_016801955.1 Conus betulinus
CAGCCTCTCCAATTCTGTATCCATGACCACATACAACATTATGCGCATGTCCTCGCCAGTAGCGACTCTACCCTGCTCAACAATGCACCACTGCTCTTCTCATACATACACACTTGCCTGGCATAGCGACAGCTGTAGCTTGATTAATTTCTCCACTATGCCTAACAATAAAAATTATAGAAGCGACACCCTCCACAGATCTGTTGCGCTCCATCTACCCTTCCTATTGTGTACCCAAGTCGTACCGAGAGAGAAGTACACAGTGTGTGCTGCGTTGCGTTTGTGTGGCTGAATCTCCATGAAGCCGCAGGGCCCCGCATGAGCTTTATGCCCCGGCCTCTATGAAGGAGTGAAGTCAGCATACGCGCGACCAACCCTTGGGTTCCCGCCCTGTCTCATGTTGTGTCATCAGCAATGGGGCTCGTTTCTTTCTTTCTTTCTTTCGTTTTTTTTTTTCTCTTTTTTTTTTGGTCTTGGTTTTCTTTGCTTCTTTGTTTTTTTTGGGGGTTTTTTTTTTTTTTGTTTGGGGGGGTTGTTTTTTTTCTTTGTTTTTTTTCATTTTTTTTTTCCTTTTTTTTTTTTTATTTTTTTCTTTTTTTGCCGCTTCCCCCCCCCGCCCCGTTTTTCGGTCTTTAATTAAGATCTGCGTTACAGTGGGGGGGGGGGGGGGGGGGTGTCTGGTCCCCCCGCGTTCGGTCCTGCCGCCTGGGGAGGGCCTGTCCTGTTTGTGTTGCCTTTTCCTCCTCCTGTCTGGGTCGACCATCTCCGCGGCAGTCGATGTTATGTTTTTGGTTTGTTGTACGTGGGTGTGTGTCGATGGGGGTGGGGGGGGTGCGGTCAAATGTTTCCTGTGTGTGTTGTTCTCTATTTTTTCGCTTTTTTTCCCGTTCAAGATATTTTTTTTGGGTTGTTTTCCCCTCCCCCCCCGCGCCCGCCCTCCCCCCCCCCTAATGGTTCATCACTCTTTCTTTTCTGTTTTGACGGGCGGGGGCGGGGGCCCTTTACTTCTATCTTTCCCTACCTCTTACTTATTTCACTTAAGTATTTTCTTTTGTTTTCATTCTTTATTTCCTCTATATCTCCCTTTGCCCCCCTCCATCCTTTTACTCTATATTGTCTCTCTTTTCTTCCCCTCTCTCTGTTCCGCGTGACTGCCGCCATGAAGTGACGTATCTCTGTGTAGAAAGACACCATGGGTCACGTGGAAGCCATCCAGTTGACGCCCCCACCCCCACTCCCCATTCACCCCCTTCAGATCCCGCCTCCCCCCTTTCAGATATCAGCTTTTGTTTTAGGATAAAGTCAACTGAAATGTTTTATTTCCCCTGTACCAAAGACAACCCTCTCTAGCCCCTTCCTCTTGTCTCATGCGTAGTACGCAGACGTGAAGAAGATGAAAAAACAGTGTCCTGTCTTGTTTGTTTTTTTTTCTTAATGCTGAAGGGTCGCTGGGTCACCGTGGTGAAGAACTGAATACCACGTTTCTCGAACTCTGTCGGTGGTGTGCCAAAGCCTTAGTCTGAGTGAAAGTTTTCTCTGTTCATTCTGCAATGTTATCAATCCATCGTATTTTCGTGTTTTTTTTTTTTTTTTCCTTCCCTGTTCCCCGTAGGATTGTTTTAACAGGGGACGTTATGTATTGTTACAGGGCCCACGACAGTGTAGGTTTTTTTCTTCCTTTTTTTTTTTTGTTTTTTTTTTGCTGTCCCATCTTCTATGCTACCCTCGTAGGCGTTGTGCCCAGGCCACTCGTTCCGACACTCCGTCGTCCACAGCCACAGCCCGGCCCGGCAATCCGCAGGAAGCAGCCAATGTCAAGCCGTCAATGGGCAACCCACCGGAGGAGTACACTGCACTGCTACCGATCACGTCGGTGGTGTCTTGTTTGTTCATCAAGTGGTGGCATCATCATCATCATCATCATCATCATCATCTTCACCATCACCCATAACCCATCATCATCATCATCATCATCATCTCATCACCATCACCATAAACCATCATCATCATCATCACCTTAACCACCATCACCATCCTCATCATCATCATCACCATCATCATCATCATCATCACTATCATCATCATCATCATCATCATCACCTCATCATCATCACCATCACCATCATCATCATCATCATCATCATCATCATCATCATCGTCGACGATGGGGTCGTCGTGCGTCGTCATCATCATCATCATCATTATCATCATCATCCATCATCATCATCATCGTTGTCATCATCATTACCCTTCTCTTCCTCTTCCTCCTCCTCCTCATGCTTCTTTTTCTTCTTTTACTTCTTTCTCCTCCTGTTCACCTTCGTCTTCTCCTCCTCCACCATCACCTCCTCCTCCTTCTCTTCTTCTGGTATCGGGCGAAACGAACGTAATCCCTCACTCTGCCACACACACACACAACAAACGACACCGACAGGGGGCGAACACACACACAGGACACACACACACCCACACACACACACACACACCACACCCCATCCGGGGTGGGCCCACCCACCCACCCCCCCTCCCCCATGTGGACACGACCCGCGAACATAGCAGTCCAGAACACCGCCCTCGAGGACAACTATCGAAGGGCTGGTAGAAGGGAGGTAATTGAAGTCCTTGTCGCATCGAACCGAGTGGTCGGGCGCTGTGATCACTGACATTGCTGGCAGAAGTGCTTCCTCCCTGTCGTTGATGAAAGCTGGAAAGCACTACGCCGTGGAAGGCAGACGAGGAAACAGTGCTCTCCCCTTTGGTTCGATCTGTGACAGAACTGGGCTTGACTACTGCATAGTTTGACTTGTCTGACCGGTAAATGGAACCACCAACACACATGTAGAGTTTGAAGTATACTGTGGTAGCAAACAGACCATTTTTTCATTTTTTTTTTTTTTCTCCTCTCCCCCCTTTGTTGACTTTTCTTTCATATTCTTTATTTGTCTCTTTTCTTTTCTGCGTTGTTTTCCCTCTTCCTCTTTTCTTTTTGCTTTTCTTTTTCTTTTTTTCTTTCTGTTCTTCTTTTTCCCTGGTCTTTCTGGATCTCTCTTTTTTTTCGTTCTTCTCCGGCCTCTCGTTTCGTCTTTGGTTCTCTTTCTCTTTCCTTTCTTTGTGGCGGGCGTGATCACTGTTTTTTTTGCTGGTCAGAGTTCTTTCATCGCCTGTCTGTTGATGAAAGCTGGAGAAGCAACCGCCGTGGAAGCATGTTTTTTTTTTTTTCTTTATGTTGCTTTCTCCCTTTCTCACTGTCGTCCCCCTCCCCTCTCTCCTGGGGGGTTCTTCCCCCTCCCGCTGCTTCCCGGGTTGGTGAAAGTTGTCTGGGGGGTGTGCTCTCCCCTTTGTTTCGGATCTGTAGACAGTTCTGTTGCTTGATGGCATAAGTTTTGACTTGTCTGATGAAACAGGTAAATGGCATTAAGGATATGTAGAGTTTTGAACGTATCTGGCATCACAACGCACCAACACAGACCATTTGTTTTTTTCATGGGTTTTTTTTCCTCTCACTCTTTTTTCTTGCATATTCTGGGGGTTTTTCGGTTTCTTCGGGGGGGTGTTTTTTTTTTCTTCCTCTTTCTTTTTCTTTTTCTTTTTCTTTTTTTTTCCCCTTTCTTTTTTTTCAGTTTTCCCTCCCCTTTTTCTTTCTTTCTTTCCTCTGGTTCTATCTTTCGTTGGTGCTAGTCTCTTCTTTCTTTGTCTTTCGTTCTCCATCCGACGCAATCTTTCTTGTCTTTGGGTTCTTTCGTTCTCGGGGGGGGGTACTACTTGCTCTTGTTTTTCTCTTCTTTCCCTTTTTTTCTGTCTGTCCTTTTTTTTCCTTTAAAGGGTGCGGCTGGGGGCTCTTTTGTCTATCTCTGTTTCTTTCTTCGTTTCTTTCTTTCTTTTCGTTATCTCTTCCTTGGGATCTCCTTGTCGCTTATATTGTTTTCTTTCTTTCTTCTGTTTCTCTCTTCCTTTCTTATTTCCTCTTGCTCTTTCTTTTCTTCTGTTTCTTCTTGGAATTATATATTCTCTTCTCTCCTTTCCTTTTCTCGTTTATATCTTTCTTTTTTCCCTCTCTGTTTCCCTAAAATCCTTTAAAAAAAAAAAAAATAATTCAATCTAAATATAATTTCCTTTTTCTCTTCGGCTTTTCTTTCCTTTTAATTATCTTTTCGTCGTTCTGTCTTTTCTTTCCTACTTTTCGCTTTCCTTTTTTTTCTTTAGAATCTTCCTTGTCTTCATATTCTTTTCTGTTCTCCCGCCTTCTCTTTTCGGTTCCTTGTGGGTAATAATATCTTTCTCTTTTTTCCCCCCCTTCTTTCTTTCCTTTTCTTTCTTTCTTCTTTTCTTCTCCTCTCTTCTTCTCCCGTCTTTCTCGCGAGCGTCTTTCTTTCTTTTTGTTCCTTTTCCCCCTTTTCTTCTTTCTTCTTCTTGTTTCTTTTCTTTCTTATCCCCCTTCCCTTTGCTCTGTCCTTTTTTTCTCTGTGTCTGCTGTCCCTCTTTCTTCTTTTGTTTTATTAATATTAGTTCCTTTATAATTTTATCTTTCCTCTTTCTCTCTGTTCTTTTTTTGTTTTTTTCTTCTTTTCTTTTCTTTCTCTCTTGGCTTCTTTTTCTCTTGTTCTTTGCTTTCTCCTTTTTTTCTTTTTCCTCTGGGGGTTTCCCCCTCCCCTTCCTTCCGTTCCTCTCTTTCCTTTTTTCTATTTTTATTTTAAATTTCCTTTTTTTTTATTTTTCTTTTCTTTCTTCTCCGTCTTTCCGTTCAACAACAATTAAGTTGTAATACCTTTTCACTCTTTGATCATAAAAATGTTAAGTCAGGAGGGGGGTGGAGTGGAGGGAGGTTGAGGAAAAAGACGTACAGAATACATGACAAAGAATAGAGAGGCAAACTTTGGAATTTGTTTGTTGTTGTTGTTAAAGTCCTAGTTCAGAGGCCCCCCTTCGCCCATATGTCTGTCTTGTGCTTTTACGGATAGAATGCCTCTATTTTTTTCTCTCGTAAGAACGCGAATAAGTGAGATCAACATAAAGCTGGGGTCTCTACAACTAAGAAAAGCATTCTTTGTTCTGTTTTGAAGGCGATTTCTTTCTTTCTTTGTTTCGTATGCTTCTTTGTCTGCAGTCTGCAGTGTGCTGTCTGTCTATGTCCTTGGCGGTAACTAACCCCCTCTCTTTCTAAATTTTGCTTCATTTTCCGCCCTCAGTCACTTCGTTTTTTAAACTGAATATGTAATGCTGATAAAAAGAAATAAATTCACTTTAGTTCACTCTGGGAGCTAAAAGTTCCTTTTTTTATATTGTCAACGAGTTCTGTGAAGAAAACAATATTGTTCTTGGAATTTTCTGTGTGTTTTATCAATGGCAGGAGGAGGATGTATCAGGACAATACTTATTGTATTTTGTTTCTGTAAAACCAAACCAAACCAAAAGAAGAGGATATATCAATACAATACCCATTGTATTTTGTTTGTGTAAACTAAACCAAACCGAAAGAAGAGGATGTATCAATACAATATTTATTGTATTTTGTTTGTGTAAACCAAACCAGACCAAAAGAAGATTATCCACAAGACAACACCCATTGTATTTTTGTTGTGTAAACCAAACAAACCAAAAGAAGATTATCCACAAGACAACACCCATTGTATTTTGTTTGTGTTAACCAAACCAAACCAAAAGAAGATTATTCACAAGACAACACACCATTGTATTTTGTTTGTTTAAACCAAACCAAACCAAAACTAGGAACTTGGATCGTCATAACTTACAACTTAGTAAATTTCTGGTAGAGAAAGCGAAGTTAAAACTTCTCCAAAATGCAGGCTTAGTTACAATGTTGTTTTCCAAAACGAGAAATGAGTAAATTCAACGCAAGAGATACTGGTTATTGCCACTTTATTTGTACAAAATACCGACCATTTTCTTTTTTGTTCTTTTGAAAATTAAAAAAACAAGATACTTCAAGCTGCAAATAGTATGATTTTCTGACTGGGTTAATTTTTGGAACACGATGCAAAAGTATATTACTGCTGTGTGTATGTGTGTGTGTGTGTGTGTGTGTGTGTGTGTGTGTGTGTGTGTGTGTGTGTGTGTGCGTGTGTACGTGTGTGTGTTTGTGTGTGAGCGCGCGCGTGTGTGTGCACATAACATATATTACAGTGGACGATGAAGAACATCGTAAAAAATATAAAGTCAGTAAACAATAATTTTAAACAGAAAAATTGTACACGCCTCAAGTGTCGTTATTTTGCGAATTGTGCCTGAGTAAACGCCATATAGACCCTATATAAAAAAAAAAAAAAAACGATCCTGTGTTATATCAGTTACTGTTTTGATTTTGGGGAAAAAAAAAAGTAAAATCAGAATAGAATTTTGACCTTGTTTGATTGGATGTTGTCCAAAGTTTTCCTCTTTTTTTTTGAAACTTTGATTTCTATCACATCTTTATCTATAATCTAAGTAAACTAGTTTGTATATACTGGGTGGGATTTTGAACAGTTCACTTTCAAACTGCATTTTACTCAATTCACATTGATTGGGTTTTTTGTTGCTATCTATAGTACACAGTGACACACAACACAAACAGATAAAAACATCTTATCATCCGAAAACTCATTAGTCTGTATTATGTGGGAAATAATAGGCTTAAAATTACTTCTCTCTTCTCTCTCTCTCTCTCTCTCTCTCTCTCTCTCTCTCTCTCTCTCTCTCTCTTTCTCTCTCTCGTTCGCTCGCTCGCTCGCTCTCTCAATTCTTGCGGAAGCACTGAAAATTAGACAGATGAAGGATATTTTAAAAAGAAAAGGTATTAGTTCCGCGGGACAACCCGAACAAACAGATAAAAGGACAAAACACGATGGGTCTTGGGGTCTTTTTCAGGCAAAAACAAAACAACATTCAGGACAACATTCTCTCTCTCTCTCTCTCTCTCTCTCTCTCTCTCTCTCTCTCTCTCTCTCTCTCTCTCTCTCTCTCTCTCACAACACACTGTTTTTCACTATTTAAGCAGAGAAGGACAAAGACAAAACATTGTTTGTATGCAGGAATGGAGTGAGTCTGTTATGAATAAAGATATATATCAGATTTACAGATTGTTTTAAAATTGATTTCGAATGTGAAAAAAAAACCTTTGATTTCATGGTCATTAATTGCTTTAGGAATTATCTAATATAGCTGAGGCTTGTTGTGTTACCAATCAATGGATCGATTTTCAAAAGAACTTTCAGCAACAATGCTACTTTTATGTGCAGCACGTGTAAGGTCTTAGAAGATGAGGATCATGTGTTGTATAAAATGTGTTCTGTGTAATGACCTAAGGAAAAAATATCTTAACTTTGATGTCAATCCATTTAGTGTTTTGTTGAGAAATGGGTCTCTTTTCAATATCAGGAAGCTCGGTGTATTTCTGTTTAATGCCATGAAGTTAAGGCAAACCTTCGTTGTTGACAGTCTCACGCTAGAAAGCTGACTGGTTGTGATGTATGTGTCTTTCAGTTACGTGTTAACTTGACCTCATTTCTAGGGGCTGGAGGTCTGAAGAAATAAAGATTGTTCGTTGTTCTTTGTTCATTGTTCTCTCTCTCTTATGCAGAAGGTAACTTATCTTTGTCACTTTGTTGCACTATCTACAAAATAACAAATAAACAGCAGCAACAATAATAAATAGACACATGAACAAATCACAAAAGAAACAGACGAATAAGAGATTAAATGGTATTTTTCCAGTCAAACGATCCTTTGATTCGTATTTTGCTAATCTCTGGACAGAACTCTTCTCTTTCATTAGATGATTCAACACCCATCTTGCGCCGAATTCGACCAAGATAAGTGATTGCTCGTTCTTCCTTGTCCTGAGTGTTGTTTCTCTTGCCTGAAGGAGACCTAAGGGGTCGAAACGCGCCGTGTTTTCGTCTCGTGATTCGTTTGTCCACGTTGATCTGCAGAGTCATGATGTATACTTTTGAAAAATTGTGTAGATTTTTCAATTTTTTTTCCCCCGTTTGGTGCGTGTTTGTTTCAGCCGATCAACATGAGGGGACTCATTCTCGCCGCGCTCTGTGTACTCATTCCCAGTGTCTGCGCCTACAAGAAACGAGTGCTGAACCGTAAGTTCTGCTTTGAGGGATATTCCATATCGTTCATGTCATTATTATCACCATCACTTTATCCGTTATCATCTTCGTCAGAGCGGCTTTTTATTTTAAAAACATGGAAATGGCTTGGTCGAGTGATTTGCTTGAATTATGCAAAAAGTGTGTGTGTTGCTGTTGTTAGTCTGTATAACGTCTGTTCACTTAATGTTAGACGGTGGGAAAGGATGGGTGAGAGTTGAAGGGATAGGGAGAGTGGGAAGCAGAAGACTGCATGTGAAAGTTTGATATGAACGTAGGTGTGTTTGTCGGTGCGTGCATGAGTGTGTACAAGTGTTTCAAATATGATCATTGCATAGGGAAAATGGGTGAAAATGCTGGATAACTATCAAACAATGGGTAAAGCTACGAATATGGAGATCAGTGAGAATCTACCCAATATGAAATAACAATAACGCATTAATCCTTATAAACATCAAATTAACAAATAACACGCAAATAAGCAACAGCTAATACATACATTTGCATGTCATTATAAAAAAAAGAAAAAAAATGATATTATCTGTCTATCTATCCATCTATCTATCTATCTGTCTATCTATCTATCTCTCTCTCTATCTATCTATCTACTATCTATCTATCTATCTATCTATCTATCTATCTATCTATCCCCAAAATGATATATCTATCTATCTATCTATCTCCATCTATCCATCTATCTATCTATCCATCCATATCATCCATCATCCATCCATCCATCCATCCATCCATCTGTGTGTGTGTGTGCGCGCGCGCGCGTTGCGTGTGTGTGTTGTGTGTGCGTGTGTGTGTGCGCGTGTGTGTGCGGGCGTGCTTGCGTGTACGCGCGTGTGTGCGTGCGTGTGTGTTCGTGCTTGCATTCGTGTTTTCGTACGTGCGTATATGTGATGTGTGTGTGTGTGTGTGTGTGTGTGTGTGTGTGTGTGTGTGTGTGTGTGTGTGTGAGGGAGGGAGAGGGAGAGTGAGAGAGAGAGGGAGAGAGGGGAGAGAGAGAGAGAGAGAGAGAGAGAGAGAGAGAGAGAGGGAAGACTCGGATAAAAACTGTCGTCCCACTCTTTGAGATACTAATTCTTTGACTTTGGAGTAATGAACGGGTAAATGATTAATCGTTATATTTGTCTTCCACACATGCTCTCGACATTTTTGCTGTGTTTTGTGCGGAGAGCATTTAAACGAAACCTATACATCAGGCTGGAAACTGACCTGGAATAAGATCCGGACCACACACACACACAAAAAAAAAAAAAAAAAAGTGTGTGTGTGTATGTGTGTGCGTGCGTGCATGTGTGTGTGCATGCTTGCGTGGGTGCCTGAGTGCGTGCGTGTGTACGTATGTATGTATGCATGTATGCATGTATGTATGTATGTATGTATCTCTCTCTCTCTCTCTCTCTCTCTCTCTCTCTCTCTCTCTCTCTCTCTCTCTCTCTCTCTCAGCATTTCAATATGATTTTCTCCCAGTTTCTCTCTTGTTTAGTCTGTCGTAGTCTCGCTTGGATACTCACATGTAGTATGTTGTTTAGCTTAGCCCAGTTTGAAGACTTGTTTAGTCTGTCGTAGTCTCGCTTGGATACTCACATGTAGTATATTGTTTAGCAGTGGGATGTGAGTGTTCGGAGTTACTATAATGACGGCTTTCATAAGTTGGTCGTTGGTTGTCGACTGTCGACAAGAGCCCGTACCACAAAGAGTGATTGGGGGATTGCTGAAGGCGTGTGTGTGTGCGAGCGCGCGCGCGCGCGTGTTTGTGTGTGCTTGTGTGTGCACGCGCGCATGCCAGCGAGCGTGTATGTGTGTGTGTGTGTGTGTGTGCGCGCGTGCGCGCGCATGTATATGTATGTGTGTCGGTGTGTGTGTGTGTGTGTGTGTGTGTGTGTGTGTGTGTGTGT
>JADBJO010002288.1:15000-17500 GCA_016801955.1 Conus betulinus
AGGTACCCATCTACTGCTGGATGAACAGAACACAATCAGGTACCCATCTACTGCTGGATGAACAGAACACAATCAGGTACCCATCTACTGCTGGATGAACAGACTGGGGTTTCAAGCCCAAAAATCTGTCCCAACGAGCGGTTCGAACCCACGACCGTCAGCTTCGTAGGTAAACGCTAACCACTGATCCCTCCCCTTTCCCTCTTTTTCTTTTCTGTCTTTTTCTTTAAAACTATTTTCATTGTTCTTTTGTTGCATAAACAGTGTACACACATGCAAACACCAGCAAAACTGACAAAGCACATGATTATCATACAATTGCGTAAAACAGAGAATCTTGCACTTACGAAAGTTCTCTATGTTATTCCAAGAGAGGTAAATACATATGCTGTCGTGGCAGTAGGTTCTTCGCAGACATAGTTATGCGGCTGGCATGTTTTTCAGTTTCATATCTTCTTTTCAAGTATGAAGTACATTGTTGGAATTGAGGTTGTAAGTACATTGTTGGAATTGAGGTTGTTAACCTTCGAACTTACATTTGTAGACATAAAATTTAGCTAGCAGCAGAATAAAGCCAAATGTTCTATCTGCCTAATAATGGCCTTCACATCCAAATAAACTGTTCTGTAAGTGATAGAATTGTGCTGGCGAACTTTTCGTCTAGCACATCCTAAAATGCTCGCAAAAAAAATTTATCATTTGGATACTTTTTCTTCTTGATCACGACAAAAGGAACATTTGTCAGAGTCATGTATGTTCATATTCTGTAGAGTGACGTTTTCTTCCTAAAATTTGGTGAATCACTCTGATTTGGAACCATTTTAATTCACCATGTTTTAGGTGTCCCAGTCTTCTCAAACGCTAACCAACACACACTTCAGTTCCAAGGCTATCTCTCCACTGTCTGCCCACTTTCTGGTCACCACCAGTCTGTCCAACTCATGTCCTATCCTATCTCCTTTCACGATACTGTCGGTAAGCAGGAAGAAACTCTAGGAGAGCTTGACGGCAGAAGGTCTCCAGAGAAGAAACCCCCCCCCCCCCCCCTTCCTTCAGATGCCTACTGTTTTCTGGTCACCACCAGTCTGTCCAACTCATGTCCTATCTCCTTTCACGATACTGTCGGTAAGCAGGAAGAAACTCTAGGAGAGCTTGACGGCAGGAGGTCTCCAGAGAAGAAACCCCCCCCCCCCCCCCTTCCTTCAGATGCCCGCCTACTGCTAACTTTTATTTTTGTGGATAGAAAGACTGTCGTTTTTTTTTTTTCAAGTGTTCGCCTTTTCTAGACTAAGACAATAAACCGTTCAGTAAGAAAACGCACGCAGCATGGGATCGTAATTTGAGGGAAGGTAGTGGCTAGAAAGGGCAGAGAATGGGGGGCTTTGTGAGACGCTACTTTTGTTTGTTTCTTTCTTTTTAAATCAATTGCTGTTGTTGTTGTTGTTGTTGTTGTTGTTATTGTTGTTATTGTTGTTGTTGTTTGTTTGCTGGTAGGCGCTGAGCGGACAGATCGCCTGCTCTGAAAACAAACGGCTGAACCTGACCTTGACCCGGAACGACACACACTTTTTCAACTTCCGGGCCACCATCACCAGCCAGTGGCACCCCAGTGAGTTTCCTCCTCCTCCTCCTCCTCCTCCTCCTCCTCCTCCTCCTTCTCCTCCTTCTTCTTCTTGTTCTCCTCCTCCTCCTCCTCCTCCTCCTCCTTCTCCTCTTCTTCCTCTTCTTCTACTTCTTCCTTCTCCTTCTCCTCCTCCTCCTCCTCCTCCTCCTCCTCCTCCTTCTTCTCTCCTCCTTTCATCTCCATCCTTCATCTCCTCCTCCTCTTCATCATCCATCATCATCTCATCATCATCATCATCATCATCATCATCATCATCCATCATCCATCCTTCTTCTTCTTCTTCTTCTTCTTCTTCTTCTTCTTCATTTGTCTCCTGAGTGGAATCAACGACAGTGTACCTGGTTCAGTTCAGAGTGAACGGAAAGGCGGTGGAAGGAGGGGAAAGGGCTCCGCTTTCCATCATAGACACGGTGATCCCCAGACAGTTCACTGCCCTCGCGGCCTGTCTTCTTGGGGGGGGTGGGGGGTGGGGGTGGTGGGTGCGGTGGTGGAGGGGAGACTTTTCGCCGTTTGTTTCTTTCAACTAGAATGGCGCCCAGCATAAACCACTCACCTGCCCTTCACACTGAACTGACCCCTGAGAAGCGCGAGTTTGGAAAATGACTGGGATGTATTTGCTTTTTACTATGGGGGTGGAGATGGGTGAGGGGAGAGGGTGTAAGTAGTTGCTCCTCCTTTTTTTTCTGAATTATTCTCTCTCTCCCCGTGTGTGTGTGTGTGTGTGTGTGTGTGTGTGTGTGTGTGTGTGCGCGCGCGCGCGCGCGTGCGTGCGTGCGTGCGTGCATGCGTGCGTGCATGCGAACGTGCGTGCGTGTGGAATAACTAGATACTGTCAGAATGGGGGAGGAGTAGTAGGCGGAGGGGGGGGGGGGGGGG
>JADBJO010002288.1:22500-27500 GCA_016801955.1 Conus betulinus
AAGCAGACCTAAAACATAGACACACGGACAGACAGAGACACATAGACAGAGACAGACACACTCAGACACAGACACTGATATACAGACATATACACACACACACAGACACATACACTGACACACAGACAGACACACAGAGACACACGGGGGGGGGACTGAAAAAACGTCACAATTGAACATGCGTCATAATGTATTTCGTCACAGGCTGAAGTATTCCGTAAGAAAGGAAAACCGTTTGGGGCTGTTATAGCCGTTAGTAACGGCTATTCTGGTAAAACAAAAACATCAGGCATCATCCGTGATCCATAAGGAACATACCTACACATTTTCGGAAAGATCGGCCTGGTAGTTTTGTCTGCAGCGAGTGGAACACATTTTGACCACGGACAGACACACAGACAGCATTTCTTTGTTACCATCGTAAAGTACTCTCTGTTCTATAAGGACTGGAGGTACAAAAAGTGTGACGACCATACAACACTTGAAAGGAAGAAAAAAAAACACAACTTGGAAGGGAAGTAGAGAAGGTGGTGAAACAGAAGAAAGCAGCATTTCATTGATTTCTAGACCTTCTTTTGATTAAAAGCAAGTAACTGAATGAATGAGTTGAAGTGAAGAGTGAGCACGTGGATGAATAGATGAATGAATGGAATAAATAACATGGATGGATAGATCGATGGATGAATAATGAATGAAGGAAAGAAAAACCGAATTGATTGATCTTCTTACTTGACTCCTCGCCTATTTGAGAGGGCCTATGATTAAAATACTTGTCATTTATTTCTTTGTTGATTTTTTTTTGTTTGAATTTGTCATCAGACATTCTCCAAACATTCTCTTTCTTGCGTACATTTTGTTTGACGGTACTTTATAGACTACCACAACCATTTTTTTTTTCTGAGAACACATTTTGAGCACGATTTTGCAGAACTGTAAATCTTTACTTCATGTCAGTTACATTTGTAAAACTGCACAAAGAGATGAACGTGTGTGAGAGAATCCTACAAAGATGTCTTCACCAAGCTGTGGTTCCGATTAGAAATTCATGTACATATAGTAAGATAGCTGCCCACTGGTCATCGTGTTTAGCTCTGTATCACTGAAACAATAATTATTTGTGGTGTTGTATTACCTCGGACTGATCTTGATTACTATCATTATCATCAGCGTGAAACTGAAGCAGAGTGGCCAAAAAAAAGAAAGAATGAAACAAACAACAAAAAAAAAAAAAAAAAAGAAGGAAAAAAAAGAAAGAAAGAAAAAAAAAAAAAAAAGAAAGAAAGAAAAAAAGAAAGAAAAGAAAATGCGATATATCGCTCTTCATCACAAGGAATTTCAAAGCCGCCAAAGTATATCAGCAGCAAGCAGCAGCAGCAGCGCGGTGTCTCCTTTTGCGGGTTGCCTGTCGATGATTGGAGATGGATTTTTTTCTTGGATTGACGGTACTGAGGCTTTGAAAGAATGATGATGTTGGGATGGGACTGGGAATGGACGACAGGTCTGAGCGGCATGAGAGACAGATGCCAAGAAGACTGCCTAGATGATGAGACAACAGCAACAACAGCAGCAGCAGCAGCAGCAGCAGCAGCAGCAGCAGCACAACAACAGCAGCACAGCAGCAACAGCAACAACAACAACAACAACAACAACAACATCGACAAAATGAATCAAACTACCTGGATTTCTTCACCAGAAAATCTTGAAATGTTTTATAGTTCACTTTCATTTTTGACGATGATGAGACAACAACACAACAACAACAACAACAACAACAACAACAACAACAACAACAACATCGACAACATGAATTAAAATACTTGGATTTCTTCACAAGAAAAGTCTTGAAATGTTTGCAGTTCACTTTCATTTTCCTTTTTTTTTTTTGACGATTTCGTTTTCAGTATGTTCTATATATTTGAACCTTCAGGGTTAAATTACTTAGCCCGATGGCATTTACTGTTTAGAGGGTCATCTCGACGAGGGCATGGCATTACAGAAAGCGGTGCCCATCTACCACCTTCCGCCGCTTCCAACTTCCAACTTCCCCTGACTGAACCAGGCATCATTTTTTTTTTTTCGCCGGTCTAAGGAGGTTGTGGAGTCTGCTCAGACTATAAAGTTATTGGAATGACACCTTAAGAAATAAATATTAAAAACCATAGCAAGAAGACTGCCATGTTTGAAGAATCATGATAGATGAAAGCGTAGACTGGCAATTAGCAAAGCTAATCAGTTCTTTCAGGCCTTGACTTTCTTGGAATCTGGATTTGGATCAGGATCAAGTCAGTCAGCTAGGATACTTTGGCGTCATGTGAAGCACTATTCATGCGAACTCATATTCAAACATGACAGGAGGAAGGTACAAATCCACCAGCAAACAGGTGCGACTTGGGAATTATTTGAATGTACGTAATTCTGTCATTTTAGCTTTTCAGTTTCATCGTCTTTCGGTTATGTACATAAAGGTGGTTGAAACCATTGCAAAGCTGGCAAAAAGATGATTTTGTTGCTAGTCGATATGTTATGTATGATAGGGTCTGGTAGGAGTGACGGAGTAGTTAGTGAGTTGCTCGTCGCATGTAGACTTGTGGACCTTCACCAAACCGTGTTGCTTGTTTGGCACATTTGGATAAGTCACCAATAAAGTGTTGTGTGGTACGTTTGTGTTTTGTACGTGTTATGAAGGTGTAACATGCACATTACAATTTAGTATCCTCTCTGTCTGTCTGTCTACACACATACATGCACGCACGCACACACGCACGCACGCACACACAAAGCTCTCTCTCTCTCTCTCTCTCCCTCTCCTCCTCTCCTCTCTCTCTCTCTTCTCTCTCTCTCTCTTCTCCTCTCTCTCTCTCTCTGTATATATCAATCTATGCACACACAGACAACACACGCACGCACACACACACGCACGCACACACGCACACACACACACACACACACACACACACACACACACACACACACACACACCGCACATACACACGAACACACACACACACACACACACACACACACACACACACACACACACACGCACATACACACATACACACACACACACACACACACACACACACACACACACACACACTAAAACCGTAAGCAGCACGGTTCCAGAGCATTCTCATTTTCTGCGGTAATACTCTGGAATTCACTACCTTTCCATCTACGTCATGCCCCTTCCTTCCCGACTTTCAAGTCTGCACTTGCAGCTCGTCTGTTTAAAAACAATTGCAGAATACCACCTGAAATACTACTGAATTGTTGTATGTCACTTACACGCTTTGCTTGTGTACAAATGACTACCCAGGTAGAGCTGGCCGAAGAGCAGCCTACTGGCGCTCATTCAGTCGTTTTCCCGTACCATTCAAATATCAGTCACTCATTTTCATTTATCCCTTATTCCTCCAGTTTCTCTCATAGGATGCATGCGATGTTTATACGTGTCCTCCATTTCCACCGGTACACGATGGCACACGATAACAGTAAGTGACAATTTTTGTGGCTTGGTAAGAAATACCAAGCGCTGGCTATCTTCAATCTACATCAATTTTGCCAGGGCAGTGGGGAACCCCCCCCCCCTGCTCTTTTCAATTTTCAACTGCCGTGGGTTCTTTAACGTGTGCAGGGGGCCAGGAAGGCACACGGGTCTGACTCGCTTATATAGTCCCCATCCGATGGACTTGACGTTCAGTTCGATTTGTCATTCAAACTGGAAAGAAAGGGCGAGAAAGGCAGGGCTCGAACCCACGCAAATAATAATATATATATATATATATTATTAATATAAATAATAATTATTATTATTATTATAAATGTAATGATTCAGATAGTCTCCCTTTCATCACATTGCCCACTGTCATGGCAGACTGACAGACACCAGACGCTCTAAGCAGGAAGGAACCGCCGCTCACTCTCCTTCAACATCATTTCTCACCGTTGTATTTTCTTTCCGTCAAAGACCAAAGAGAATCAAAAAAAAAAAAAAAAAGACGTTTATTGTCTATAATGCCAAAGAACCACACAAGTTTATATATTTATTGTTTAATGAACAACTCCGATCTGAACATTGACAGCAAAAAGCCGTGTTTTCAAGGGAAGTTATCTTGCCGAGTGTTGAACATTGAAAACGCGTACTCAGTAAAGGGAAGTTATTTTTGTAAAGTTTTGACTATTGACAATCGTAGCTGGTAAGCTCCCTTTGCTCTGTGCCGAGGCGAGTGTCGTTGAAACGTGTACAGCGGCATGTGACTGCCATCAGTTCGGGGCTTGGGGACCACTGATTCTGACGGCTCTGTCTGGAATCATCGTGGACTATGCAGCTGTTTGTTTCTGGCTGTGGGTTATTTATTGTCCCTTTTTCAGGGTCAGAACAAAGGACTTGACCAGTCCGTGTCCCTTTTTCAGGGTCAGAACAAAGGACTTGACCAGTCCGTTGGTGGTCAGTTTCTGTATGCTTTAGCTGTATGCATTGCCCGAGTGAAGAATACAGTTCTAAATGCGTAACAAAAGTGGGTATCTCTCTCTCTCTCTCTCTCTCTCTCTCTCTCTCTCTCTCTCTCTCTCCTCTCTCTCTCTCTCTCTCTCTCTCTCTCTCTCTCTCTCCGGCACACACACACTCACCGAAAAAGATACATGAGCAGGCGAGAGTTGAAACACAAAAGAAGTATTCTGTTTCTTTTGTCTTTTTTATCTCTATCTTTCTTTTTTTTAATTTTTTTTTTCAAACGTGGTCGTTGAGTGTTCTTTGTTCACAGTGGGGATGATAGAATGATGGACTGTGGGGGTTATTTGTTTTTTTTGTTTGTTTGTTTGTTTGTTTGCTTGTTTGTTTACTTTTGTAGTGCGAGGATCAATTGGCTCAGCAGTCTCTATACAACAGAAGGCAAGAGCCGGCTTTTTCTTGTCATTATCACTACACTTTATTCATCCTCTGTACATTGCACAAAGAGGAGTACTACATCTAAGTTAACTCTCTCTCTCTCTCTCTC
>JADBJO010002288.1:40000-45000 GCA_016801955.1 Conus betulinus
AGACAGACAGACAAACAAACAAACAGACAAAGAAGACACAGAGGTGGCCAGACATGGACAAACAGCTGTCAGCCAGTTCAGGGCGACTCGAGCTCAGAGGATTCCACGCTGCCGGCCCGCTGTTTGGCGGGGACGCCTCCTGAGGGGTCCTCCCGGCGGCAGACCAGCACGGGCACGGCACTGTGGTAGATGACATACTTGCTGACGCTGCCCACGATCAGCTGACGGGTCTTGCCCTGGCCCCGCGTGCCCACCACCACCAGGTCGGCGTTCTCCTCCTTGGAGATCCGCACAATCACCGGGCCTGGCTTGCCCACCCCGACCCGGAACACGCCTTCAATCTGAAAGACACAACAACAACACAACAACACACAACACACCACACACCCCCCCCCCCCCCCCCCCCCCCCCACTCCCCAACAAAAGCACTCTCCTGGGAGAGGGCCAAGGTCGATGGGATGCTGGATCTGATTTTTGATCCGGATCTCCGTGAAAAATATAATGACGGAGTCCCCCCCCCCCCCCCCCCCCCCCCCATCCTCTCCGAACCACCCTGCCTCCCGCCCACCTTCTCTGCCCGCCCAATTCTGTTGTTGTCAAGGACTAGTGAGCGTAGAGGTGAGTTGAACATGGTAGCGGCCAGAGGTCTTAGAGGACACAGTGTCCCAGACCCATCTGTGTAGCTCTGGTGGCAGGATGCCTGGTCGTTGGCAGGAGTCTGGGGCTTGGTTCCGGACGGGAGGGGGGAGGGGGAGGGGTTGTCCTGTCTTGTTCTCAGCTTTTCGTCTTAGACTGCAGTCTGGGTCCTCTTCTTTCTTCTTGTTGAACCAGTGTCCAGCAGCACTTGGTTCTGTGTGAACCGGTGTCCAGCAGCACTTGGTTCTGTGTGAACCGGTGTCCAGCACTTGGTTCTATGTGAACCGGTGTCCAGCAGCACTTGGTTCTGTGTGAACCAGTGTCCAGCAGCACTTGGTTCTGTGTGAACCAGTGTCCAGCACTTGGTTCTGTGTGAACCGGTGTCCAGCACTTGGTTCTGTGTGAACTGGTGTCCAGCAGCACTTGGTTCTGTGTGAACCGGTGTCCAGCAGCACTTGGTTCTGTGTGAACCGGTGTCCAGCACTTGGTTCTGTGTGAACTGGTGTCCAGCACTTGGTTCTGTGTGAACTGGTGTCCAGCACTTGGTTCTGTGTGAGCTGGTGTCCAGCACTTGGTTCTGGTTCCGTGTGAACTGTGTCCAGGACTTAATTCCGTGTGAACCGGTGTCCAGCACTTGGTTCTATGTGAACCGGTGTCCAGCACTTGGTTCTGTGTGAAGTGGTGTCCAGCACTTGGTTCTGTGTGAACCGGTGTCCAGCAGCACTTGGCTCTGTGTGAACCGGTGTCCAGCACTTGGTTCTGTGTGAAGTGGTGTCAAGCACTTGGTTCTGGTTCCCTGTGAACTGGTGTTCATTTTGTGGTGTTCGTCGGCCGACTTTGGGCATCAGTCTTCTTCGCCTCTTTACCCTAATGGAAACCTGTCTTCAGGACCACCAGGCGGCCTTCTTCATGCTCGGGTGGCGATGGTCCTGTGCCGCGTGAGGCCGCCTCCAAGAGGGAGCAGGACGGACGTCGCTGGAGCGCTGCACGAGTCCCTTCCATGGTCCTCTCTGACTACGGGCCGCGAGGGCAATTTTTTTTCAGCCTAACTCCGAGGGGCATGCCCATCACACCGACCCGAAGACATGGTTTGCCAGGCCATGATTATCGCAGTCAGGCAGCACTCCATCGCTGACTGTCTCACAGCTCCCCCCCCCCCCCCCCCCCCCCCCCCCCCCCCCCCCCCCCCCCCCCCCCCCCCCCCCCCCCACCGGGCGACACAGACTAGACCCGCCGTCACCCATAGTGGCTGGAAGGTTGACGGCGCCGCCTGACGTTGACCTCTCACCTCAACGACGTTCTAGAGGATCAGCCAGCTCTCCCTCGGCATTTTCTGTCATGTTACCTCACAGTGTGTGTGTGTGTGTGTGTGTGTGTGTGTGTGTGTGTGTGTGTGTGTGTGTGTGTGTAGCCCTGACAGATTTAAAGAGTATTTCTTTTTCCTTAGCTTGAACTATTTTTCTTTTAGAAGATAGCAAACGAGCAGGGTAAATTTTGTCCCCACGATGAAATAAGTACAGGCCCATAACTCCAAAAGAGTGTTGCCTATGACACCAAAAAGCCTAGCAGAAAAGACAACACAAAGCATACAGAACAAACAAGAAAACACCACCCCACCCCCACGAAGAAAATGTTCCTAGGTACCCTATACCTGACACATCTACACAGCAACAACTGGTGAAATATACAAATCCAAATTAATATATATTCACGACTGGCACAGCCTTTTCAATTTGAGTATAGGCAAACTCATGGATGAACAGTAACAAATACAGGTAATGTCAATTTGACTGGTATGAAAGGAAATCTGTAATGAAGTAGGGAACAGTAAACATTAAATACAAACAAGTTGGGTACCTCTTGCTCCCCACAGTGAAAGAATTACAGGCCCATAACTCCACACGAATGCTGCTTATGACACCGATTCGTCTAACAAGAGTAACAAACACAGAGTACACAGAACAAACAAGGAGACATAACTCCGAAAGATGTTCCAAGTTTGTCTATGTACCCTATGCCTGACACATATACACAGCAACAACAACTCTAGAACCACCGATAAAAGTAATAGAATTGTTCGTTTCCTGTACCAGACCTCGTACTACTCACATCTTCAGAGGCACTCTGAACCAGTGGATTAATACAGGTTTAGAATAGTGGGTATGAATACTCCCCAGTCCTCTGCTCACTGTGGTAGAGAGAAGACAACAGATTTGCTGCTTACTGCAGGGATGTTGACATGGAGGAAAATCATATAGGCAGCTGCATTGTCAAGAAAGAGACATTTAGTAAACGACATTGCAAACCCGTGGACCCAAGAAAGGCAAATGAAAAGTGTGTCACCATTTGTGCTGGGCGATTTGTCAATGAAGACTGTTGATCAGTAAATGTTGCATTAACTAGTGCGTGTTCACATTACTAACATTTTGCTTGTGTTTGTCTTTGCTAAGAATCTCACGCAGTTATTGTCTGACCAACAGCAGATCAGAACTAATGACAGAATTGAGTGAATCTTACCCGGAAGATGAGAGTCAATTAGGAGATTATTTCGAGGTTGACACTGGAAACGGTAATTACATACCTCTCCGTTATTCTTTAAAATTAATGACTCGATGACCTTCCCCAGTTTGACGTGTCTCATTGAACAGTGGAGTGGAACACTTGCAGATCAACAATGTGGCTACACGCCGCAATTAGCATGTTGCACTAAAACACCATATTCATCGATGTAAGCGTTTTGAGAAGGGGCGTAAATTTGAGTCAGCATTTGATGTTAGAATGATGATTGATCAAAAGAACAACACCCCACTAATTATTTCCCCCTGTTTGGGGGGGGGGGGGGGGGGGGGGGGGGATTTCCACCGATGAAATCACAAACGATCTTCAAATGTCTGACCTTCCCCTAGTTGTTGATGTCGCATTTCAGGCCTTTGCACTCACCCATGACCCTATCTTTGCGCCAGCTGGGAGTCCCCACGTAGTCCAATTCCTTTCATTTTAATCTGTCTGCTGGGAACCACCTGGCCTGTACTTTGAGGAGAATCAACATTCAGACACGATGAAAGTGACTCATTGCGTCAGTCTATAAATACCCCACCCTTCAGCAAGGCCTTAGCGCATGGATTGTTGGTGTGCAGCCTGATGGCTTTCCCTCGCGCTGCATCTCATAGAATTACCGTCTTCAATGTCATCCTCGAAATAATCCGTATAGACCTTCCTCTTGCAGATAAGACTCGCTGGATTCTGTGATGATGAGGATATCCGTGCAATGACTCACTCGTTTTACCACCAGCTTGTCCATGTATTTTTTTTCTCTAAGACATCCATCCTCGAGGCCTGTGCCTTCATCTGTCGCACTTTCTCTTCCGCTCCTGCAATCCATGAGAATATATATATACACATTCTACCGCAGTATCTTTTTAGCATATTACTCAACAGATTGAACACAAAAACTAATAGCAATAGATTAGTGAACTGGGAACCAAGAAAAACTATTTTCCATAGCTTCGTTACATTGATAGTTATTCGGTCACACCCCACAACACCCTGCCCATCCCCCAAATGACAGAAAGGATACAGAAGACACCCGAATCGCTATCCCCGTGGCGTTATCAAGGACCACGCTGAACGTTTTGAAAGCACCAAGAACAAAAGATAGAGACGATACACGATTTACTGTACCCGATGGCTTTATCAACGACAACAAGAACAGTAACAACAAGAGGAATAATGCAAATAATGATTGTCAGCGGTGGAGGTTGAGAGGTCACAAGCACACAGACACTTTGCCAACACACACTAGCCGCATCACACCGACCGTTGAGAGACAACAACAAGAAGAACAATAATGATAATGATAATAATAATGATGATGATGATGGTGTTGTTGATAATTATAATACTGCATGAGCAATATCCATAAAGTCATACAGCCGGATATTTTGCAACGGCAGTAAGTAAGCTCTAAGGCTTTTTTTTTCCTATTGAAGCATGTGAGTGACTTTCTCATCTATCTGATAGGGCCAACGGCCCACACACGAAAACGAGCTGCTTGTCTTCGACTGCGTCTGACTGTTGGTTTTTTTTCGGCGAACATTAACAATTCATTGGCAATTCGAATGTGACTGTAGACCCGTCTTAGAATTGTCGTCTTCATTGAAACGACATAAAAAGCAACATTTATCTAGATTCAGTAGCAAGACAAACTAGCTAAATTTATGTCTAGTGTGACATTCTCATCTCTCTCTCTCTCTCTCTCTCTCTCTCTCTCTCTGCCAACTTCGAATATATGCCTAAATCAAGACTTGTTTTGTAAATGTTGTTTCCTTGAAAGTAACAATTCAAACTTAAACAAAAAACACAAC
>JADBJO010002288.1:47500-50000 GCA_016801955.1 Conus betulinus
ACAGCTCGCATTTCTGTACACTTTTGTTAACATTATCATTCTTCAAATAGACAACATAAATTATTCATTTTTTCAAATCACTGTCATTGAAACGCCTGTAACCAGGGCCACGGAGAAAGTTTCCTCCTTGATTTTATCTTGTGAAATTGCCTTCTGATCGGCTTGGGGGAAAACAAAATGTTTACATGATACGCATGAACTGTGTTTACATGATACACATGAACTCAGAATACTTTGCAATGACAATAGCTTAAACGACGCGCTATAAATAGCATATTTCAACACCAGGTGTAGTCTTTGTCACATTGGTGGTGATTTCTTCATACATCTGTTAAACCTAGAATGTCGATTGTGTCACTGAAGATTTTAACTTCTCTATTATCATGTGCTCTGCCAGATATCATATCAAGCTCGTTCTTGAGAACACACTTTAGGTCGCCAAAGATGATACAATCTCCATCGCTAAACTCACAGAATATCTCGTTCATATGTCAAAGCAAAGAAAGCTTTTCGTTTGGTTCATCGGGCGCATACACATTTGCTAACACAACATGGCGTTCAACATGTGTAACAGAGACAATAAACATCTTTTGATTGACCTTACTAATTTCACCTCTCCACGGAAATTTCTGGAAACTGAAATCACCTCCCCTTGACCTCGTGTTGTATTTTCACATAAAAAGATCTTGCCATTCCGTTCTTTATTTCACCTTTCAATTTCATTTTTATTTAGTTATCTATTTGTTTAGTTGTTAAATGGGATTCCTGTAAACATAATATCAAACTTTTTTTCCTTAAAAAAAGGGAAATTATACACAGATTTCCTTTTGATTTTGTTACGCAACGCTTTTGCATTCGAAGAAGTCATACGTATGTTATCGGACCATGTTTGTAATAAAAAAAAAAAAAAATGAAGAAAGCAACTGGTTAGATTCAAAGACGACCGACATTTCCTACACCTTTCTTCTCACCCTCACCTCTCCCTACCCCCCCCCCCCCCCCTTCAAGTCAAAAAAAAAGGCTTATTCTTATACCACGTAATCTAATGATGACTTACACTCAAAGGCATAATCAGAATGGTCACTGTCGTCCACCGCCAATGCAACAATCCGTCTGGCTCCTTTACCAGACGATGCCATCCTGATGCGCGGTCTCTCTCTCTCTCTAAGACTGCAGTGCGTCGTTTCTTCCGAAATTCACACCAAGTGCACAGCGTGTCTAACCACACACAGCTGACCATTGGCACTCAAGCGAAAAGACTGGTCACATTTGTAATGGCAAGGCTCAGCACCACAGGCCCGTCAGTCCCACGCTGACCGCCAGGCTAGGGCACAAGTGACTTGGGAAGGTATGATGGCGGGCCACGGTGATCGGCACGACGTGTGACGATGTCAGGACCGAGTCCTGTTTCTCTGACACCGCCAAGTTAGTCCTGGAGCAGCTGGATGTTGATCTGTGGTTTGAGGGTGATGATGATGATGATGGTGATGATGATGTTTGAGAAAGCTTGCGTGGCCATGTCAAAGTGTTGTCAGTCATGAGACAGAAGTATCGTGACGTCAGTTTATTGTGAAGTCAATTGTACTGTTTGACGTCATTAGTGCGTCGTGTTTACGTTCGATTTTATTTGACCCTTTTCTGACTCGCGTGTGTGTGTGTGTGTGTGTGTGTGTGTGTGTGTGTGTGTGTGTGTGTTTGGTTCGCGCGCGCGCGCGCGCGCGCGCGCGCGTGTGTGTGTGTGTGTGTGTGTGTGTGTGTGTGTGTGTGTGTGTGTGTGTTTGGTTGTGTGTGTGTGTGTGTGTGTGTTTGAGACAAACAGATGCCAACCATGCGGTCAGTGTTCCATGGTAATCCGTGTCTGTGTGTGCCTGATCAGATTTACTTTTGACTGTAATCTTTATGGAATTATCTCACCCCAGTCTCTTTTTCTGTGAAAATTACGAAAAGGAGAGGAAGACAGAGAAAGAGACGGGAGGACATCATCAGTGAATGGACTGGCCTCACACTCAGCAACTGCCTAAGAACGTCTGAGAACCGGGAGGAGTGGTGAAAGCTAGTTGCGAAGTCTTCTGTGGCACCCCAACAGTCTTCAAGACTCTGGGATCAGTGATAGGTGATAGGTGATTCATTCTGAGGTAATCCTCATGATTTCCGATGTCCTCCAAACACACACGTGTACGTATATATGTATGTATTTCTACCCCTCATTGGCTGCTTTGGGGTGCCGTTGGATTCTGTGTTTGATTCCTTGGTGGTAAGAACACCACAGAATTACAGATGGTATATCTCCACTTGACGCCCAAAGAGGACTAGCATAATCAGCCAGGTTCCATTGAGGGGTCTGAGTCAGTGGATGAAACTCGACTCTGAAATGGCGATGTAGACCGTTCTGTTTCGAAAATGGACTTCGAAGGTCCTTACGTGCTGTTAGCGAAGGATTTCACGTTTACGTCCTAACGTCCTCTTTTTCAACCGCATTTTTTTTTTCTCCCCCCCCCCC
>JADBJO010002288.1:55000-60000 GCA_016801955.1 Conus betulinus
GAAAAGCTTACCTGATAGCTGAGGATACAACACACCACAAAAAAAAATACCTGGTGGTTGAGAGTAAACCACACTACAAAAGGCTTTACCTGGTGGCTGAGAATACAACACACACACACATAAAAAAAAACCTGGTAGCTGAGGACACAACACTACAACAAAGCTTTACCTGGTAGCTGAGGATACAGCACAGCACAACAAAGCTTTATCTAGTAGCTGAGGATACAGCACAGCACAACAAAGCTTTGTCTGGTAGCTGAGAACACAACAAACCACAACAAAGCTTTGTCTGGTAGCTGAGGATACAGCTAAGCACAACAAAGCTTTATCTGGTAGCTGAGGATACAGCAAAGCACAACAAAGCTTTGTCTGGTAGCTGAGAATACAACAAACCACAACAAAGCTTTATCTGGCAGCTGAGGATACAGCACAGCACAACAAAGCTTTACCTGGTAGCTGAGGATACAGCACAGCACAGCAAAGCTTTATCTGGCAGCTGAGGATACAGCACAGCACAACAAAGCTTTGTCTGGCAGCTGAGGATACAGCACAGCACAACAAAGCTTTGTCTGGCAGCTGAGGATACAACACAGCACAAAAAAGGTTCTGGAATCTTGAGAGCAGTTTTGTTTAGATTTCCTTTTCTGCTTTCTGACCTTTCCTATCTTTTTATTGGCATCACTACCCCTACCCCACCCCCTACACCGCTCATCCGGCTCTCTGACCCTAACCACACCCCTGTACTTGTTTTCTCTACCGCAGCTTAGACATCGGGAATCTACCTGGAACGGTCAATGTAAAGTCACCGAGAGGCAACCCTCCAAAGAAGACACGGCACTGCTGCCGAGTCACTTCGGTGGTGTTGACTGGCGCCTGTTCTGATCTAATATAGACAGGACACTGTCTGCTAAGCCCCCTACTACAGTTGGTCTGGACTTCGGTTTCGGCAGTCTACCACTGACCTCATACAATGTGAGTGTATGAACTGTTCTACTCTAGTTACTGGAATCTCAAGGACTCTTGTTATTCCTGGCTGATCTTGGCGCCGCGTTAGAGGCAGCACAGTCAGAAAGGCGCTTTGGGCAGATGCGGTACGTGTCAACCCTCTACGGTCTGGCGGGGAAACGGTCTGGTGGGCGATTTGGCTCCGACCTTTTGACTATTTGATGTCGACAAGCAAGTCGCTGGTCAGGTCGCCCGTCTTGTATAGTTGACAGGTGCAGACCATCTAGCAGGGTGCTGACACAGCCCGGCTTTGTAGTCCCCTGGGATGAACCTTTCGGCCGCGTGTTGAAAGTTCTCTAGCCTTTCAACGTCTCCTGGCTGGTAAAGATCCCGTGTGATCGCAGAGTATTCTAAAATGGACCTAGTACCTTACAAGGGCAGTCCAGTTCTCTTACCGGGAAAAATATTGTAGGTGAGGTCCCAGGGAGATTAGGTGGGCACTGGCTTCCTTGATGGTGCTTTGCGACCTGAGAATGCCACTCCAGGCCTTCAGATAGCATCACACCACAGGATGAATAGCTGCTGACTTCCTTGAGGATCTCGCCACAGAGGCTGCATGCACATAATTTGGTCTTTATGTTGATTCTGATTTTATAGCACGTCTTCGCGTTGAAACGCATACCCTAGTACAGGGCCCACTTCTTCCATGTGCTTGCGGTCTTCCTGAAGGGCAAAGGTGACTGGAGAAGATCTTGATCTGTCGGTAGAGCCGACAGTGGTCTGCAAACACACGCAGCCTTGATTGACTGACGCTGGAAGATCATTATTCTGGCACAGAAAGAACGACTGGCTGAGGACCGTGCCTTGCTGATGCCAGAGTCTGTCTCCACCTCACGTGACTCTGCGCCATCCGGGACTACCTTCACGGTACTGTTTGTCATGAGATATTGTATCCCAGTCTACACGTGCTCTCCTTGACATCGTGGTGGGGACAATGCACGTGGGAGCTTCTCATGAGTCACTGTATCAAATGCTTTAGTGAAATCCACTACGGCCAGATCGACCTGCTCTCCAGTGTCAAATGAAAGTGACAAGTCATGCATCATCCTGAGGGGGTTGGTTTTACAGGAAAACCCAGCTCTGAAGCTGTGGTTGAGTAGAGTCATGCTGCTGAACTTGTCAATACAGTTCACCAGGTGACGACAATAGCATGCTCGGGAAGTGTACAGCTAGCATACTGATGTTTGGAGAATAGGGCGGCCGATCCAGAGGCAGATCTCTAAAGTTCAGGGACAGCTGAAGGTATTCCGCAAGGGCCAGAACAACAGTGTCCACACAGCTCTTCAGGACGATGTTGGATCTATGTTGAGGGCGGAATACTTCAGTTGGTAGAGAGACTCGTAATGTGTTGGTGATCCTGGGGTTGCGAGTGTGAATCTCCGCCGGACTGTTTTCGGCACAGATTTTTTTTTTTTTCCCTCGGAGTTAACATTGGTTCTGATTCCATTTCCCAAATAGTCCTTCGTATGAGGCTCCGTGAGTGAACGCACGCATAACATCATACACACACGTAAATCCCATCACCAACTTTCGGAAGAAGCCAGTTTGGCCGTTGGTATCCATGACACATTACACATAGCATGCACCCTGCATAAGAAATTGAATGAAAGGAAGTAAGGAAATTGAGTGAACGATATTGACAGGATAACACGGGAAACGTCTGAATGAAGCGCCGTCAGGCATCTCTTCAGTCGGCGCTACCCAGGAAGGCAGTCCGTTGCGTACACGGGAGTAGGGCTTGCATCGTCAGCGCCTAGAACCTTTGGCACGGCGCTGTATAAATGCTATATATGTTTTACATACATACATATGACATGGTCTGATCTAGCTCCTTCAGCAACTTCCTCACTCATCCATTCCAGCGTGCAGAGTCTGGAGCATGCTTGCACTGTGAACCACTCATCCATTGCAGCATGCAGAGTCTGGAGCATGCTTGCACTGTGAACCACTCGTTCACTGCAGCATGCAGAGTCTGGAGCATGCTTGCACTGTGTGTCCCAGTGCCACAGGAGGCATTGTCCTCCCTGGTTATAACGCTCTGGAACTGGTCAGCATGTAGGTCTGCTTTGAGCCTGCACTGGCTGATCAGGGAACTTTTCTACTTCAGTGATATGTCTATGTCTCTGTCCCTGTCTGTCTGTCTGTCTGTCCGTGTCTATTCTCTCTCTCTCTCTCTTTGCTGTCCCAACTTCTGCGCCACCTCAGAGGCAGTGCACCCACGCCGCTCATTCCGACACCCCGTCTCCAGCCACAGCCCGGCTGATCCCGCCGCAGCCCCGCCACCGGCAATCCACAGGGAGCAGTCAATGTCAAGTTGTCAAGAGGCAACCCACTGGAGGAGACACTGCACTGCTGCCGAGTCACTTCGGTGGTGTTCAGTGGCGCCTGTTCTGATCTAACATACGCGGACACCACCTACTAAGCCCCCTACTGACGACAATAATTGCTTAGTCGCGGAGCCGGCGTGAGTGAGCTCTCCCTCCGGAGGGCGCCACCACGTCCGTCCAACGACAGCCCCCATGGACTCGCCGATACCGGTGACCCCGACGGAACCAAAACCAAGGCCACAGACGTGGAGAGAACATCGAAATTGAGGTCACCATGAGAGCAGGGCATGAAAGGCCACAGAACCTGAGACTTTTTTTTTTTTTAATGCTGATCGATGAGAATGAGGATGATTAAGATGATGCTATGGATTTCCATTTCGGTCTGAGACTACATGACAGGGCTGTACTCTACGCTTCCTTTCATAACATATCCCGGCGTCAACCAGGCCCGAGAGATACAGCTAAGTATTTCACAGAACCAGGTCAGTTCCAGGTGATATTACTGTTGTCGTCAAGAAAAGAAAACGTCCTGTCTAACCAGGTCAGTCCCAGGTGATATTACTGTTGTCGTCAAGAAACGAAAACGTCCTGTCTACCAGGTCAGTTCCAGGTGATATTACTGTTGTCGTCAAGAAAAAGAAAACGTCCTGTCTAATCTGACCATGCGCATCTAGGAAGCACAAAAAGTAAAGAAAGACTGCGTGCTGTTGCTTGGTAACTTTCTTCTTCATCTACGTTTACTTTTTCATTGCTGCTGCGGATAGGTTTGTAATTGATTTTTGACGTGTGCATAAGTTGTACTGTTTAATCGTCTGAAACTCTCTGCAGTATTGGGCCTTGGCCTAAAATCTGAATGATCATTCGTATTTGTAGTCGTCTTCTCTCTCTCTCTCTCTCTCTCTCTCTCTCTCTCTCTCTCTCTCTCTCTCTCTCTCTCTCTCTCTCTCTCTCTCTCTCTCCTGAATGCAAACAAAATTTGGTTTCTTCCACGATCAGAAAATGAGAATGTATGCAAAGTCTGCACAATGAATGCTATTGAAGATGAATATACCATTTTTTTTTTTTGTTCAAATGCAAAGCTTATGACGATGTTCGCAAAAAGTGTAAACTTTTTCAGACGACTGTTGCGAACAGACAGAGAGTAAGTAAGATTTTTATCTCTTGACAACGAGGACCACATAGCTATGTTTATCGCTGAATCCTACAAAATCAGACAATATAAACTTTCAGTCTGAAAACAATACTTTTCGTGCAAGTATTACTTATGGGTTTTTCGGTAACCCCTTATGGACTTTAATTTGTGAATTGATATGATTTTTGCTGCTCAAGAGTTCTCTAGCTTGACCTAGGTTGAGAACAGTGAGCATATATGTTCCTATTTTTTATTATGTTTGCTTGTTTCACTCTATTATGAAGGAATGTTTACTTGGTTTACTAGCTTGTCCTTCACAGCCATTTATGAAATTGCTCATAAATTATATTGAGACTGTGTTTCTACCCCATGACATAAGGGCTACTAGCTGTTGTCATTAAAGGTTGTCATTGTCATTGTCATTGTCTCTGTCTCTGTCTCTGTATCTGTCTCTGTCTCTGTCTGTCTGTCTGTCTGTCTGTCTGTCTCTCTCTGCTTTTGTTTGTGTTGTTTGTTTCCTTCTGATTGGCTACCCA
>JADBJO010002288.1:62500-72500 GCA_016801955.1 Conus betulinus
CATCAGTGTGACGCAGGTGATTGTATCAGTCATCCTTTTAGCATGAAATGAAGATAAGGCGATCTCGCTACCAAGGGTTCCAAAACAACGACACCTCAACGCAGCCAGTGAAGGGTAGAGAAGTAAAAAAAAAAAAACAACAACAACCCATGTTAGGTAGGCACTCAAGGTCTGACCAGCGTTATGGGCTAATGCGTAGGTCAGACATCTGCTAAGTCGTAGCCACAAGACCCTCTTCTTCAATTCTCTCATCTTAATTGTTAATTCATTTATCCATCAGGTTAAAAATCATGCGTAGTGTGGTCTCAAAACTTAGGCGGATGTGGTGTAGCGCGTATATGGACTAGTGCGCACGCAGTGACGCCTCCTTGGTGAATCTGAAACTACAGAAAGGTAAAGTGAGAAGAACGCAAGGGGGGAGGAAGAAAAAAAGCTGCTGAAAAACTATAGTAATTATGCACAGAGTAACGAATTTAGGGGATAACATTCTTTTGAACCTACGCTTGAGGTTCCATTTAAGGATGCAAAGGAAGTCGAAAGATGTCAACGGTAATCTGGGGGTGTGTGTGTGTGTGTGTGTGTGTGTGTGTGTGTGTGTGTGTGTGTGTGTGTGTGTGTGTATGTGGATATGTGTGTGTGTGTATGTGGATATGCGTGTATGCGTGCGTGTGCGTGTGTGTGTGTGTGTGTGTGTGTGTGTGTGTGTGTGTGTGTTCCCCAACACTACATGAAACAGAAATAAAGCAACAGACCTAGGGTCCTCCTCAGCAGACGTTCATGACAAGAAGGGAACAAGGTATCAAGTCATGAACTGCTCTCTATAAGGTCAAAAGACAAAGTGACTCCTGAAGCAAGACAGCGAAAGCTAAAACAATACAGTGACGAAAGGAAATCTTCAGTGAGCTAGGGGAACACTTAGCAGCCATTAAAGGACAAGTAGGGTAACTCTTGCTCCCACGATGAAAATATACACACGCCAGTAACTCCAAAAGTACGCTGCTTACGACACCGAATCGCCTTGCAGATATGACAGCACAGAGAACACATAGCAAACAAGGAAACACTCTCCAAAACAGGATGTTCCAAGCTTGCCAATAACCCTGAATCAATGTGGGGTAGGCAGCACTTGTTTGGAGTTAAGGGCTGCTTTTTAATCATGGAGCAAAAGTTACCCTACATGTTCGTTTATCACAGCGAGAGAAAGTTTGAAACTGGTGTTGAAATGATATGTGAAATAATTCTTTTAAGAATGAAACACTTTTTTTTGGCTGCTTATTAATAACTTTTAGGTCATGGTCTGAACAGAAAACAAAGCTAGAACACACACACACACACACACACACACACACACACACACACACACACACACACACACACACACCACACACACACACACACACACACACCACACACACACACACATACACGCGCGCACAGACACAATTATGCACGTACGCACACACACACACACACACACACACACACACACACACACACACGCGCGCGCGCGCGCGCGCGCGCGCGCGCACGTACGTACACACACACACACACACACACACACACACACACACACACACACACACACACACGCGCGCAAACAGACACAATTATGCACGCACGCACACACACGCACATACACACACACACACACACACACACACACACACACACACACACACACACACACACACACATACACACGCTCGCGCGTGCGCGAACACACACGCATACTTATGCACACACGCACACACACGCTCCTCCCCCCCCCCCCCCCCACACACACACACACAAACACACACACACATACACACATACACGCTCACACACACAGATGTTTTTCTTTTCTCTTACCAGCAGCCAGTGAGGCTGAAAACAGCACACACAAAGCAGTAGAAAAGAAACCTCTCATGTTTCAAAGTGGTGATACAGAAACACGCGTGAAATATCTGCCCCTGACCAAACTGACTCCCCAAAAATGCCATCACTCAAATTTATTTATACCCCTAAGAGTCACATTTATGTACCTTTTTTTACGTTCACGCGGATCGTGCGTTTATAGAGTTAGGCAGAATCGTTTATGACGACATTAAGAGGACATCGGCATAATATGGACGCTGACCTGTGCTGACCCTGATGGCGCTCTCCGTGATGATGAGGAGAACTAAGTTCGCGGCGCTCAGCACCACTGGTAGGGTAAGTGACCCTGTGTGGCTGTGTGACCATTCAACGGCGGGCCAGAGGCGAGCTCCAGCTCTACCTAAGGATGACCCCTTTCTTATACAGACAGGCCGGGAGGCTATTTTGTACATCGCAGGTTGTGGAGAATCTTCTTCATAATCTTTGAAGCTGCGTCCACCTCTGCTTTTTGATCTTGCGTGTACTCATCTTCATATACCCAGAAAATACCTGGTCCCTCTGGGGAGCTATGCCGTTATCTCTTTCCCAGGTCTATAAGCTGCTTTTTAAACTCTACGTCTGGGTAGACAGTATCCCCCCTTCCGTCCCAGGAGTTATCCCCCATCTCATGGGCTGTGAAGAGTGATCTTCCAAAAGACCCAGGAGTTTATCTCTTGGGCCGTGAAAAGTACGCTCCCTTCGAAATCCAGGAGTCACATCTTCCTCTCGACCTGTTGTGAGTTATTTCCCTTTCAGACCCAGGAGTTAGGTCCACTTGCTGGTCTATAAACACTCATTTCCTTTCCAGACCCAGAAGGTAGCTCTACTTACTGGTCTATATAAACACTCATTTCCTTTCCATACCCAGAAGGTAGCTCTACTTACTGGTCTATGAACACTCATTTCCTTTCCAGACCCAGAAGGTAGCTCTACTTACTGGTCTATGAACACTCATTTTCTTTCCAGACCCAGAAGGTAGCTCTACTTACTGGTCTATGAACACTCATTTCCTTTCCAGACCCAGAAGGTAGCTCTGCTTACTGGTCTATGAACACTCATTTCCTTTCCAGACCCAGAAGGTAGCTCTGCTTACTGGTCTATGAACACTCACGTCCCAGGCCCAGATGCTAGCTTTACCAACTGGTCCATGTACACTCATTTCCCTTCCAGACCTACAAGCTAGCTGTACTTGCTCGTCTATGAACACTCACTGTTATTCCAGACCCACAAACTAGCTCTATTTGCTGGTCTATGAACACTCATTTTTCTTTCAGACCCTCAAGTTAGCTCTAAATACATACATACATACATACATACATGCATACATGCACACATACATACAGACAGACAGACAGACAGACAAACAGACATACATACTTACAGACAGGGCATAGAGAAAGCGCTATAGACATTAGATTCCACATCATAGCGCAGCACAGCGCATCATATGGTAAATGTTCTACAAAATGCTAGCAGTATTCAAACGTACCTCCCTCATGAACTTGCGGGGAAAGGGTGTTGACAGCACGTGAAATCGAACACACAGAATATGGCGGCATTGCCATCTCACTGGCTTCTTTGAATACTAAACAAATGCTAAATAATGAACAGCTGACGTTTGAATCGACTTTCCTGTAGGTCATTTGTGTGGTAGCTAGGTATGTGGGTGGAGATGGAGACCGGAGGGTGGAAAAAAAGGCCGAGGAAGCGAAGAGGTGGGGGTAAAGAGGCGGGGGATTCTGCTGTAAAAAGGCCGCTTTTCACTAGAGAATCCACAGAGAATCTGTGGGATTTAAACAAATGGGCTGTTACACGAGTTCTTTCCAATGCTAACTTATGGGATATGCCTCAAGTACCTATTACACCAAGAGCTTCTATCAATAATTTGGGAGATATGCCTCAAAGACCTCTGACTCGAAGAATTTCTGCAGGTAACTCAGGAGATATGTCAGAAGCCGTCTTGCATGAGCTGTTTCTAATGGTAGTGCTGGAAATATAGGCCAACATAAAGGCCGTGCTACACGAGATGTTTCTGGTGGTAGTCTGGGTGAAATGCTTTAGTTTCGTGTTACACACTAAAAACTTTTCCGTTGGTAAGTTAATAGGTTTTACTAAAGTACAGTCACACGAGATGTTTCCAGCAGTTATTTGAAAAATATGCCTGAAGCCTCTGCTTCACGACCTTTCTGACTGGTTATTTGAGCTTAAACTTAAAGGCTTGGATACACGAGCTGTTTACGTTGCTAATGTGGGAGGCAGGCCTAAAAGCACCTCTACATGATCTATTTTCTTTAGGTGTTTTGGGTGGTATGCACACAGGTCCTGTTATACAACGTATTTCTGCAGGTTATTTGGGGGATATGTCTACATGCCCTGCTACACCAGATGTTTCTGCTGGTAAACTGGTGGGGGGGGGGGGGGGGGGGGGGGGGGGGGGGGGGGGGGGGGGGGGGGGGGGGGGTAGGTGGGGAGGGGAAGGGTTGTGCTTCGAGGTTGCACGACAGAAGGTATTTCTGTCATTTATTCTGGAGTATAGCCCTGTGCTCCCCTGTAGAGGAGCTGCTTGCATTCGTCATTCGGGGGATATGTCCAAACTCTCTATTACATAAGTGTTTTTGTGGGTGATTTGGGGAATATGTCCAAAGTCGATACTATAGATATGTTTGTGTTCGTCGTTTGGGGGATATGTCCAAATTCTCTACTACATGAGTATTTTTTGTTGGTGATTTGGGGAATATGTCCAAAGTCTCTATCATGTGGATGTTTTTGTTCGTACTTTGGGGGATATGTCGAAATTCTATACTATATGGGTGTTGTTGTCGTAATTTGAGGGTGGGGGGTACGTCCAATTTCTCTACAGCACCAGTTTTTGTTTGTTTGTTTTTTTTGTGTGCGTGTGTTTGTTGTAATTCGGGAAGTCTGTCCAATTCTCTACTACACGTGTATTGTTGTTCGTAGTTAGGGGTATATGCATGAGGCTGTGGCAAATGAGATGTTTCAATCGCTAACTGAAGGATATGCCCTTTTAAGTAAGCCTTTCAGGGGGCGGATGGGGGCTGGAAGTGGGTGAGTGGGTTTCTGATATGCCCATAGGCTCCACACTGTATCCGCCAAGAGGTGTTCTCATTGCACACGTCCTTGTATTAGTCAATAGGTATTTATATACTCATTTCTCGTTCAGAAACTTGCTGTGCATGCAAAAACAGACTACTGTTACAAAATGCATTGATGTTGATTTTACTGATTAAAAGAGGATGGTTTGTAGACCGTAGAGGTTTTTTTTTAAAATTTTTTTTTTTAACAGAAACTGAGAATTTCCAACTTCAAGTAGAACATCAGTGACGAACTGTGTCAGAATGATACGTTTTTTTTTTTTTTCTTCTTTTTTTTTCCCTTTTAAATGAATGATCACATTAACACATCTCTTGAAGCTGAGTACCCCTGGGTATTCACAGGAAGAAAAAGGTCAACTGTTGCATGGTAGTTAGAACGTACTTTGATGTTCTTTTTACGACCATTTTGCTACTGTTAATGTTTGCAGGGTAAATAGTGTGAAAAAAAATCTAATTTATGATGCCCCAAACAAAGTTTTGTGACATCTCTTTCTCTTAAAGTTTGATTTTGAGAGAAAAAAAAACTAAAACCAAACTTTCAGCTCAAAGTAAAGAGGAAAAAAAAAAAACCCTTTATCAGGTGTTGAGATGTTCTGGCTCATTTTGCTCCTATGGCGTATGGTTATAACTGTTGAGTCTGGCCATGGTGCAGTGACAATCTGACAAGTATTCCAGCTTGTCTTCGAGCTGCAGGTAAAATGAGCATATATCACACAGATGATGGTTTTTTTGAGTGCTGATCTTCTGTTTCACCAAGACAAACTATCTTTGAGGTTACTCAGAAGATTTACAATAAAGAAACAACAACAACACAACAACAACAACAACAACACTAATTGTCAACGTTTTGGTCATGGACGGCCTTCGGGACTGATGCGTGACATCAAAAATGATTTTTGATGTTATCAGTTCCGAAGACTGTCTCTGACCAAACTTTGACGATTTCTGTTCTGTTTCTATTGCGAATATTCTGAACATCCTCAAAGATAGTTGGCATTGAGCATATATCACTTTCGTTTTCTAAGACATGGGAAAGAAAACTGTGGGAAGAGATGGGAAGAATTTGACGACAGATCAGTTCAACAAAGTGTGATCGGCCATTAAAAGCCGAATTTCAGCCAAAGAGACCATTGTGATGATACACTCATCTGTCTGACGGGGGCACGTGATCTTGGCCATAGAACAGAAAAGAGCTGCAGGAACAGATTCAACTGGAGTCAGATGAATCTCTAAAGGGAGCTGAGGAAGAGTTTTTTGTTTTGAATCACCCTTTGAGGCGACAAGAAGCAGTCTTTGAGAGAGAGAGAGAGAGAGAGAGAGAGAGAGAGAGAGAGAGAGAGAGAGAGAGAGAGAGAGAGAGAGAGAGAGAGAGAGAATCCTTTGGAATTGAAAGGAAAATGTATTGCAGTTGTTAAGATAGTTTGAAATAACATGTGTGTGTGTGTGTGTGTGTGTGTGTGTGTGTGTGTGGTGTGTGTGTGTGTGTGTGTGTGTGTGTGTGTGTGTGTGTGTTGCGCGTGTTTGTGTGTGCGTCTCTCTCTCTCTCTCTCTCTCTCTCTCTCTCTCTCTGTGTGTGTGTGGTGTGTGTGTGTGTGTGTGTGTGTGTGTGTGTTGTGTGTGTGTGTGTGTGTGTGTGTGTGTGTGTGTGTGTGTGTGTGTGTGTGTTGTGTGCGCGGTGAACTGGAAGAAAAGCACAAACAATCTGCAACATTATGATGTATTCTTTTGCAGTTCTATATTTACGTTTTCTACAGAGATGATAAAATCGGGTCCCATGCACAACAAGCGTAAAAGAACACATGGCAACATGTGGAGTTGTTTCCTAGAAAACCACGTTAAAATGTCCTCACTGATAAGCAAATGGGGAAAGGCGCGCGGTGTGTGTATGTGTGTGTGTGTGTGTGTGTGTGTGTGTGTGGGGGGGGGGGGGTGGGGGGGGGGGGGGGGGGGGGGGGGGGGGGGGGGGGGGGGGGGGGGGGGGGGGGGGGGTGGGGGGGGGGGGGGCGGACAAGGAGCCAACGGGCGTTGTGTGTGTGTGTGTGTGTGTGTGTGTGTGTGTGTGTGTGTGTGGTGTGTGTGTGTGTGCGTGTGGTGTGTGTGTGTGTGTGTGTGTGTGTGTGTGGTGTGTGTGTGTGTGTGTGTGTGTGTGTGTGTGTGTGTGTGTGCGTGTGTGTGTGTGTGTGTGTGTGTGTGTGTACCAGGAAATTGGTACAGAGGAAATCTGTCATGGCAAGAAACACAGTATAGTACAATACAGTGTGGCACAGCACAGCGCAGCACAGTGCGATACAATGCAATGGAATTTAATACAATGCAATACAAAATATGCAATATAATAAAATGCAATACAATGCAATACCACACAATGCAATACCACACAATGCAATACAGTGTAATGCAATGCAATTCAATGCAATATGCAATATAATGCAATATCACACAATGCAATGTAATACAATACAATGAAGTACAGTACAATGTAAATACAATACAATAAGTCCAACACATAGCAGTACAATGCAATGCAGTACAATACAATACAATACAATGCAATGCAATGCAATGCAAAACAATACAGTCCACGCAATACAGTACAATGCAATGCAATATAATGCAATACAATATAATGCAATACAATACAATGCAACATCGTACAATGCAACATCGTACAATGCAATTCGGTGCAGTGCAATACAATACAATGCAATACAATGCAACACAGTACAATGCAATGCAATACAATGCAACACATTGCAACACACTACAATGCAATATAATGCAGTACAATACAATGCAACACAGTACAATGCAATGCAATGCAATATAGTACAATGCAATACGGTACAATATAATGTAACACAGTACAATGCAATGCAATACAATGCAATGCAATACAACGTAATGTAATGCAATACAACACATAGTCCAATGCAATACAGTACAATGCAATGGAATGGAATACAATGAGGTACAGTGCAATGTAATACAATACAATACAGTCCAATGCAATACAGTACAATGCACTGCAGTGCAATGCAATGCAATACA
Organism: Conus betulinus; assembly: GCA_016801955.1. NCBI lineage: Eukaryota > Metazoa > Mollusca > Gastropoda > Neogastropoda > Conidae > Conus > Conus betulinus. The sequence goes on from JADBJO010002288.1 coordinate 70,558, forward strand.
GTACAATGCAATACAATGCAATGTAATACAGTACAATGCAATACAACACAGTGCAATGCAACACAATACAATGCAATGCAATGCAGTATAATGCAATGCAACACAATGCAATGCAATTCAATACAATGTAATACAATACAATGGAATACAGTCCAATGCAATGCAACGAAACACAATATAATAAGTACAATACAATGTAATGCAATGCAATACATTACAATACAATACAGTACAATGCAATGCAATACAGTGCAAGGCAATGCAAAGCAATACAGCACAATACAATACAATGCAACACAGTACAATGCAATGTAATGCAATACACTACAATGCAATGAATACAGTACAATGCAATGCAATACAGTCCAATGCAACGCAATACAGTGCAATGCAATAAATACAGTACACTGCAATGCAATACATACAATGCAATACATTACAATACAATTCAATACAATGCAAGAACTGCAATACAATACAATCAATGCAACTGAATACCATACAATACAATACAATACAACGCAACCCAATACAATGCAATATAATACAACACAATGCAACACTTTGCACTACTATGTAATGCAACGCAATACAAGAATCACTCCACACACTTCAACACAGTAAAAAACAATACAAGGCAACACAATATACACCACACAATGCGAAACAATACAGTGGCCTCGCAACAACACACATAATGATATTAATACAATACAATGCAATGCGGTACAGTACATTACATGAAAAGACTCGTGTAGCAACGCCTTAACTCTACACACAGACACACACACACACACACACACACACTAATCCCCGTAACACAGGCAGTAGCACGGACGGGGGGGGGGGGGGGGGGGGGGGGGGGGGGGGGGGGGGGGGGGGGGGGGGGGGGGGGGGGGGGGGGGGGGGGGGGGGGGGGGGATTGGGGGGGGGGGGGGGGGACGGCAGACTGTATGCAAATCGATAGGCTAGAGCTTTTCATTGCAAGAAACTGCATGGCAAATCAAAGCGAGCGGGCAGGAGTGTGGGTGTTATCCGCACAGTGCTCGCCCTTTGTTGGTGGCCCTCAGCTATGGGTTTATGCGAATTGCCCAGCTGGTGTGTATTTCAAAAGGACATGTGTGTGGTGTGTGTGTGTGTGTGAAGGAGAGAGAGAGAGAGAGAGAGAGAGAGAGACTCAATGGAAGTGGTTGCTGGAGTGACATCTCTCCCCACTTTGCCTTTTTCCCACTTCATCTTCTCTCTCTTCAACGCGATTATAGCCCCCTTGCGGTCGGCTGGGCTTTAAGCAACATGACTTAACCTCATCTATTATCCATTCATCTATACACAAACTGGTTATCCCTTTTTATCCTTTTCACCTTTTTGTTTATATTACAGTTACCCGTGTACTTCATATCGAAGGCAGAAGTTGCTCTTTTCTATTGCTTTTACAGATTAAGTCACTACCACACAGCCTCAATCACTAGGACAATTTTCAAACTTGGACGAATAATGTAGACTGAATTACATGGTAATAATTTCGTAAATCAAAGAGACATTGAGCAAAATGTGAAGACGAAGTTTAAACAACTTACTGTCTAATTCATCTTCCAGGCTTTTAAAAAGAGCCTGATCTTCAACACAAAGGATGTCTAAACGGGGCGAAAGTTCCAAAACGGAAATCAGGATCAATTATGAGTTTTGTGTGGCAGCACACCAAAAATTAATACTACGCCAAGGCCTTGCGTAAGGAGTCGGTATCTATAGACTGGCGCAATTAGATTGTTTTGAGAATGTTTGTTGTCTGAAAGTTGATTCTCCTCATTTTCTTTTATATGGACGTCAAGGTACAAGCCAGGTGGTTACAAAACAGATAAAAAAAAAACCAAAGGATTATTTAGGGACTTCCAGCTGGCGCAAAGCTAGGGTCACAGGTGAGTGCAAAGGCCTGAAATGTGACG
>JADBJO010002288.1:85000-90000 GCA_016801955.1 Conus betulinus
GAGCTGTCTCTCTGTGTGGAACTGTCTCTCTGTGATGGAGCTGTTTCTCTGTGATGGAACTGTCTCTCTGTGATGGAACTGTCTCTCTGTGTGGAATTGTCTCTCTGTGATAGAACTGTCTCTCTCTGTGATGGAGTTGTCTCTCTGTGAAAGAACTGTCTCTCCGTGATGGAGCTGTTTCTGTGTGATGGAACTGTCTCTTCGTGATCGAACTGTTTCTCTGTGATGGAACTGTCTCTCTGTGATGGAGCTGTCTCTCTGTGATGGAATGGTGAAGTTGACTGATGAGGCAGGATGTCTCGGGTGGCCGCGGTCCCCAGAGGATTATTCACGCTGAACGCGTGCTCAAACATGGAGGTCGTGGATTCGAATCCCATCAGAAGTCATGTGGGTTTTTCTGCCCCGACCGGCTCCTACCCAGAGTTGAGTTTGCTGCGGACTCAGTTGGGAAGACTGGGACCACAAAGTCGAGTTTCATCCACTTAATGGATGCGTTTCTGAGAGTGTTGCTCAAATTTTTCTGACCAACACTGCAGGTGTCTGTATCTCTCGGGCCTGGTTGACGCCGCCGGGATATATTATGAGAGGAAGCGTAGAGTACAGCCCTGTCATGTAGTCTCAGACCGAAATGGAAATCCGTAGCATCATCATAATCATCCTCCTCATTCCCATCGATCAGCATAAAAAAAAAGTCTCAATTCTGTGGCCCTTCATGCCCTGCTCTCATGGTGACCTCAGTTTCGATGTCTTCTCCACGTCTGTGGCCTTGGTTTGGTTCCGTCGGGGTCACCGGTATCGGCGAGTCTATGGGGGCTGTCGTTGGACGGACGGACGTGGTGGCGCGCCTCCGGAGGGAGAGCTCACTCACGCCGGCTCCGCGCGACTAAGCAATTATTGTCGTCAGTAGGGGGCTTAGTAGGTGGTGTCCTGCGTATGTTAGATCAGAACAGGCGCCACTGAACACCACTGAAGTGACTCGGCGGCAGTGCAGCGTCTCCTCCGGTGGGTTGCCTCTTGACGACTTGACATTGACTGCTGCCTGTGGATTGCCGGTGCCGGTGCTGCGGCGGGGCCGACCGGGCTGTGGCTGTGTGGACAGGGTGTCGGAATGAGCGGCGTGGGTGAAGAACGATTTTTTCCCATGGTTCCAAGGTAGCCGTAAAGGAGAAACAGTTCTGCGCCGTTTGCACACAGGCCACTCCCTTTGCATCCATTCTGATCTTTTACAAGGTGAAGAAGCTCCGTGGTGCATACCATGTCATGTACCACTCACAGTGAAACATATTCTTTAAGAGTGCTGGGACGTGCATGATGTGAGACATAACACTTCACAGCAGACTCCATGAAAGCCTTGTTCAGAGATGTCCCAACTGATGTGATCTCAGAATTTTGAAAGACATTAACATCTTTCATCTGATCTAAGATTTTACGAAGAAAAGATCTACATAGAAAAGTTCCGGTATCTACATAGAAAAGTTCCGGTGTGTTTGCGGAAGGTGCGTTTTAAAGGCTGTGTGAATGTTTTTTTTTTTTTTTTTTTTTTTTTTTTTGATAATGACTTGTGAGTAGACTTCAACGCGGTGACAGCCCGGAAATGGCCCTATGCGGTCGGCTAGGCTGTAAACAACATTACCTTACATAACCTTACTCAAAAACACAGATTACCTCCCTTGCAGATTTCCGATCATCATCCTATGGCGCAGGTATCATTTTCTGCCATTACGTCCGAGTCCATGGTAACAGTTTCGGTCCTAAACGCTGTGTTTTCTCTATCGTACTCAAAAGCTGCACCTGGTTTTTCTCTGATCAGCTAGTACCGAAACATATTCGTCGCACAGTCCAGCCCTTGACCCAAACTATACCTGACTCTGAGGCAGGTCTCATGTCCGTTTCTTTGTCTATGCAAGCACGATCCACCTGACCCTTCATCGTCCTGTCGTCTGCTGGACTTTTCACTCCACTATCCATGTGTCCTGCCGATGGCGTAGACACCAAAGGAGTCCACAAGGCATGCATCATTCTGTATTTTTCTTTCCTGACCATATGGCATTCAACTCATTACTGATCCCCAAATTCCAGGATCAAATTTTCTTGTTCACATTCAGTATTTTGTTTTTGTCACGGAGCCAGGGCGATTTTTCATCTATTCAAACTTTGTTGTTACAACTTGACCTTTGCTGTAACCCTGAACTCTGACCTTAATGATCCCCACCCTGCGCACATGTCCTGCACCATGTGATGACTCCCGCCCTCTGTTGGTTTTTCTCTGTCAATTTGTCTGTCTGTCTGTCTGTCTGCCCCCCTCCCCTGACCCCCTACACACACACACACACACACACACACACACACTCTCTCTCTCTCTCTCTCTCTCTCTCTCTCAAATGTCATGAAGAACCTAGTCTGATATGTTGTATATTGTTCAACAAAATATTGATTGTGATAGTTGTTAGATGTTTCATGGTTTTCATTACACTGTACTTGTTTCAAGTCTACGTATGCATTGCTTAGCGTTTCTTTTATCTTCCTTGTCGTAAAGTTTCAAAACGGAGTGACTGAGGGCGGAAAATGAAGCAAAATATTTAGAAAAAGAGGGGGTTAGTTACCGCCAAGGACAGACAAACAGACTACAGGTCTAGACACTCTAGTGTCTAGTCCTGTACTCTGTGTCCTTGGCGGTAATTAAGTCTTCAGCAATAAAAACACCACTGTTTAAGTTATTTTGTGAGCCATGAGAACCAGTCCCCTTTGTCTGCGGGAGAAAAAACGAATAAGAACAGGTCTTGGCCTACCACTGTCTGTATTCTTTCTTCCCGATCTGTGAGCTGTCTCAACTCACTCTCGCTGTCACAGGTGCTCCCAGTGTTGTTGTTGTTGACAATGTCTACACACTTGTTAACACAGTCACCCACTGACTCCTCCTGCTGTTTCTCAGGAACGCCATAAACCCGGAGGTTCCACAGTCTTCAGTGCTGCTCACGGTCGTTTATGACGCATCTGACACTGGTGACCTCTAGTGTTGCTGCAGCAGCTGGCCCTCAAGTTCCGCCGGCTCCCCGCTCAGGTTTTTGACTTCAGTTTTAAGGCTGTCGTTTTCCTTTTATGGGTCAAAGATGTTACTTTCCAAAGTTTCAATCCTATGAGTTAACGATGCTGTCAGTTTCTCTGCTTCAGCACGCGACGTCAGGATATCGTCTTCAGTTGCTGAGACGTCGTTTCCTGAATTTCTCGCAAAGTGTCTTTTAAAGCCATTTCTTCGCTACTGTTCTCACTGTCATATGATTTTGTTTTTTCGTGTGTGTACGTGTATGTGCATATGTACGTGCGTGCATGTGTGCTTGCGTTTGTGTAATGTATGTGATTACGGGTGTGCGTGCGTATGTACATGCTTGCGCGCGTGCGTAGTCGCGGGCGCGCGCGCGCGCGCGCGCGCGTGTGTGTGTGTGTGTGCACATACGTGCATATGTACATGTGTGCATGTGTACTTGCTTTTTGTATGTATGTGATTGCATGTGTGCGTGTGTGTATATGTGCGAGCGTGTGTGCGTGCGTGCTCGCGGGCGCGAGCGTGTATGTGCGAGTGAGTGTGTGTGTGTGTGTGTGTGTGTGTGTGTGTGTGTGTGTGTGTGTGTGTGTGTGTGTCCGAACAGTTTTATGTTTGAGACATATTTTGAATCGAAGAGAATGCCTGGAACAATGCAGGATTAGTGTACCAACCTAAAATGACGTTTCCTTGCCACTGAATGCCTGAGATCCAAGTTTTGGTTTCCGTTTTTTCAAGAGAAAAAGAGATGAAAGAAATCGTTGCAGATTCTCTGTAGAAATATAGCGAATGCTCAAAACCTGTGCTTCGGAAGCGTGGCATGGGAAATTAAAAGCAGAAATGTGGAGATCTGTGTCGAACGTGTCATTGAACATCTGCTTGAGCGATCTGGATGGATGGAGAAGATCTTCAGCCCTGAAACATTTGTGCATTTGACGGATTGGTATTTTGTTGTAAACAGATTCATTTATTTACGCAGTGTGGATCGGGGGTGTGGGTTGGGGATGTCAGAGGACCAGCAGTTGATGGGTGTTTCGCTCTGTGGAGAGTTCATCAGGCTTGCTACAGTATGGTGATCCTGGGGTTGCGGGTTAGAATCTCCGCCGGGCCGTTTCGGTACAGATAGACTTTTCCCTCGGAATTAACATTGGTTCTGACTCCATTTCCAAAACAGTCCTTCGAATGAGACTATAAACCGAAGTTCCGTGTGTGTACGCACGCATAACATCTTGTACACACGTAAAATCCCATCACCATCTTTCAGAAGAGAAGGCCAGTTTGGCCGTTAGTATGGATGACACGTTACACACAACATGCACCCTGCGTGAGAAATTGAAAGAATGAAGGAAATAGGGATACTGAGGGAACGATATTGAACAGTATTGACTGAATGACACAGGAAACGACTGAATGAAACGCCAGATGGCAGCTCTTCAGTCGACACTACCCAGGTCGGCAGCCCGTTGCATAAACGACGACAGTGTGGATTGTCAGCGCCTAGAACCTTGGGCAAAGCGCTTCGTAAATGCTATGTTATTATTACTGTTGTTATTATCGTTATGTGTTTATTATTAGTAGTATCATAGATTATTATCATCATCATCATAATCATTATTATCATCATTATCATTATTATAATCATATCTTATAATAATAATTACTATGATGATGATGATGTGAAGCTGATCTCGGCTGGTCGCTTGTCAGCCGATGAGAATTCCGTTATAACAAACCCGAGTCAACAGTATCGTCGGGGTGGAGCATATTGCCATCATATGCACAGAGCTGTGTATAAGAAGACATTTGTGTGGTGGGGACATGGAAAATAAACAATGTTAAGACTTGTCACGTATTAGCCCCCATGGTACGGTGGCTGAACTCGTGGACTTGCCTGGGAGATGTTACTTCGAATCCCAGCAGCAACATTTTTTTTTCTGTCTCTGCCAGCTACTACCCAGAG
>JADBJO010002288.1:100000-105000 GCA_016801955.1 Conus betulinus
CTCGACCCCAGAACTTGTGGGCTGATGGATAGTTAAATCGCATTCCTTAAAAAAATCCTTCGATAGTTCGTTATTTCGTGGTTTCTGTAACTTTAAAATTTTTTTTTTTTTTCAGAATCTCTGTAGAACTGATGTTATGATTAAATTTCCACGACAGTTCGTAGAGTGGAATTTCGTTTCTGGCTACTCTTGGTAATAATGACATCGAGCTCAGAATTTCACATTTTGCACCAAAAGTCTTCGGTACAAGGCATAATATATCACAGTTTATTTTTTCATGATATTAATCGTCTTTTTTACTTCTGCACTGAACACAACCGTTTTTGAAGGAAGCTGGCTAATAAATGCCTTTTGTTTGCTTTTATCCAATCCAGTCAGTTCTCCGGGGCGGCTCTTTGCGGAGGAATATTTTTGAAACATTCTTGGCATTTCTGTACTCTAACAATGCCTTGGTCTCTTCTAATGTATGCAGTCTGGTTTCTGAAGAGTGAATCAGGTCGTTTACATATTCTTTTTTATCTTTTCTTTCCACCTTTGAAATACATTTTCTGACTGGTTTTGTTTCTGTGGGGGTCGTTACTCATTGTGATTTGCTAAACTGTGTGCATATGAAGGTGTGTTTGGCACAGAAAGACAAGTTCGCATAATAATTTACGAAGTAGAATTATCTCTATTTCATAAGTAACAACAACAACAACAACAAATAAAAAACACCCACCGGAACATTAGTGTGCAGTAGTGACATTTTGATTCTAAAGAATTCCGTATTCAATGCAACGATCATCAAACAGTCACCTTTCATTCATACAGCACGAAATTCTCTTTCTATATAATTCAACACTTATCTATTCTTTTCCTTTTCCCTTAAGTGTGTGAGAATCACTTAGGCACACCACACTGAAGAACGCTTCGCAAGGTTCTTCCACTTCTGCATGTTTTTTTTTCCCTTTCTTTTCCCTCAGTCTTCCTTCTCAACAGTTCTTTGCCGAATTGTTCGATAAGTGGCACTGCACCTTGTTCCATAGCCACACTAAATACTTCTCTTCACCTATGTCAGTTGGTCTTCATATGATCCTACGCGGTGCTTGACTGTGTGACGCACCTATTCCTGGGTAAAATGATCAGCATATGACGTAATATCTTTTTGGAAATACGTCATTTCCATAAGTTGGACATTTTCTTTCCAGACCTGCTGTGAAGTCAATGTAAGCTCTACACGCTCACGCCGGTCCCTGATCTTGTGTTTGCTGACCATGGTTTAGTCCTGACCATGGTTCAGTCCTTCCACGCAGGTTCCAGTCTGGCCAGTGCTGTTATTATCCATGCTGCCCTTGACAGGGTTTCAGGTTTGAATCCCACGTTGCTACGGATGGGTCCCAGGTTGTACAGTTCCTACTCTCTGTACAGTTATTGGCATTGATGTTGGAGTTGTGTCTGGCCATCACATCAGCTTGCTCTTCTTTGCACTGATTGTCCTGCTCTACCTTGCTGATGGTTCATAAACATTCAACACTGACTGCCTCTAATAAACACTGTTTCTAATACATAGTTTTTCCCCGAGACGATCATTTATCTTTCCTTGAACAGTAGAGAAAGTATTCTTTAAAAACAAACATTCTAATAATTAAAAAAAATCCGAATCACTTGTTCACATCAAAAAGAATCATTACGCATGTTCAAAGTGTGCTTGACATGGGTAGGGAAAACATACAGACATTAAATTGAGAAATGAATTTTTTAAATGCATAGATTAAAATGACCGGAAGGCACACTTGGCGCCAGCACTCACAATGCCGTTATTATGTCAGCTTTATAAGTATCATCCATTCCTTATGACAGAGGCTACCGTGACAGTGACACCGCTGTGCAACCAACTAATCACAAACAACGTACTTTTCACAAAGGGCTGCCACCACCGCACGTGTGTGCAACCAAAACTCTGTTCTGACAATTGCCACCCGCGAGGCTTTTAGTAATCCACACACACACACACACACACACACACACACACACGAAAAATTATTTCTTCACAGTTCCAAAGCAACACATGTGTCACAACAAACAGGTCATAATACAAGATACTCACGAGGATTACACGTAACCCCAACGCATAGACAGCTCAACACAAGTGTGATCACAACTGTTCCAAATGGCACTCAAGAATCTCTGTCCAAACACACCAGACTACTTTTATTGTTTTCGAGACTACGCACTGCCAGTGTTAAGTTCACAAGTCTCAGATATGGACAGGTTCACAACATAACAACAGACGCCACATCAACCGCAGTAAACTTCTTTCAGAAACTCCTAGCTGAAAGGATTCAGAACTAAAACCGTTGACGTGCTTTTCTTCCAACCCATTGGAAAGTCGACTAACCCAGAGCTCGTACGCTTGCACTATGTCTCATCCACACTGATGACGTCACCCCAGGCCAAGACGGCTTCCAGTTGGTAAGAACAGATGTTAAAACTCGACTCGAACCTGTTTAGTCTTTAGGTTTCGTTTTTTTAACTTAACTGTGACAGTCTTAGTTTTGTGACAATAGTGGTGTGCCCCCCCCCCAAATGTCCACAGCTGAATCATTTCTAGCACGATACTTACCGCGATGTTCTTATTTTCTGTGGCAATACAGGTGTGTCCCAAGTGTGCACAACAGTCATTTCTAGCACGACACTAACTGCGACATTCTTATTGTTTGAGGCAATAGAGGTGTGCCCCCCCCACCCCCCCCCCCCCCACCCCCACCCCCACTGTCCACACCAGTCTCATTTCTAGCACGACACTAACCGCGACATTCTTATTGATTGTGGCAATAGAGATGTGCACCCAAATGTCCACACCAGTCTCTCATTTCTAGCGCGACACGAACTGCCACATTCTTACTGATTGTGGCAATAGAGGTGTGGTCCCCAAATGTCCACAATAGTCTCATTTCTAGTACGACACTAACCGCCACATTCTTATTTCCGTGGTATTAGAGGTGTGCCCTCAAATATCCATAGTCTCATTTCAAGAACAACACGCTCACCTCACCCGAGGAAATTGGACGCGGGCAGAAATTTGAAAAATATACGGAACAAAGAAATTGAAACCGGAAAACAATTCAGTTTTTTAAAAATGTGTGACAATACCTTAATATCCAAGTGTTTCATGAAAATACTGTTTTGAAAATTCATTGTCTGACGGAAAAGGGTAACAGGAACAAAGAATTCTTTCCAGCTTCGACTAATATATTTTTTTAATGTATGTACATGTTATTGACATGGACGTCTTCCTGTTCCTGTGTGCATTCTGTGTAACAATGCCCAAGGTCAAAAGGTCACACTGCCTTTTTTTTGTTGCTGTGCATGTAATATCTTCAGCTCCTGTGTTGTGTGCATGCGTTTACTCTTGGCACAGGGGCAAGCTGGTAATACCCATTTGTAGGGCAGTTTTCCTTGTTGGTCTGGCGAGTGTCAATGTTCTTCTCTACCCGTCTTTCATCTCACAACGATCGCAGATGTGGATGTGGTGCGTGTGCCACACACACACACACACACACGCACGCACGCACACAAGTCCGATCAGTGGACTACAGAACTGTCCAGCCGGCTCCTCTGTTAGGGATAAAAATGTCGCAGTCCCGCCCTCTGACTGACTGGCCACACGCCTGCAAAGACCCGATTGGGAGGACTATTCAGCCAGTGGTACCCTTTGTTCGGCTGGGCCCAGGTTTTACCGTAATGAGCATCCAGATAGGCCTCAGGAGGGTAGGGGATACGAACCTTCAGCCCCCCAAACTCCGCCCATCGGAGTGAGAACTTGGGAAAGATTAACCTGCACACAGAATAGAAGCCTAGGTACAAAACTAAACAAAGTGATATTCATTTGTGACATATTGCGAAACAGACCCATGAAATTTCTACAATATTGCAAAACAGACCCATGAAATTTCTACAATATTGCAAAACAGACCCATGAAATTTCTACAATATTGCAAAACAGACCCATGAAATTTCTACGATATTGCAAAACAGACTCACGAAATATCGACAAGCATACCCTTCTCCAGATATCACAATTAGCAGCTGATTTCAAACGTAAAAGAAGATTTACTGTTTCGCCAAGGAAAGTGACTGACAAATTACAAGACAAAACACGACGCGTTTCAACCTCTTTGGTCTTCTTCAGGCAAGACAAACAACATTCAAGACCATGAAAGAAGAAGGACCAATCACCTGGCTCTTCAATTTGGGAGCAAAATGGATGTGGAATGAACACGAGGCTGCTGAGATTGAGACAATAATTATTATCTTGATTCGCATTAAGTTTTCAAAACGGAGTGACTGAGGGCGGAAAATGAAGCAACATTTGGAAAGAGAGGGGTTAGTTACCGTCAAGGACACAGAGTACAGGACAAGACACGATGCATTTCGAGACGAACAGAAGCCAAGCCAAGTGGCTACGTGTTCTTGTCACTGTCCTAAATGTATTTGTTTTTGCCTGAAGAAGACCCAAGAGGTCGAAATGCATTGTGTCTACTCCTGAACTCTGTTTGTCTGTGTCCTTGGCGGTAACTAACCCCCTCTCTTTCTAAATTTTCATTCGCATTGTCGCCTTCCCAGCAGCCTCGTTTTCATTCATTCAACATCCGTTCTTTTCAGAAGATAAGCGAGTATTTCGTTTCAACTGAATATCTTGCCTGAAGAAGACCAAAGATGTCAAAACGCCGTCGTGTTTTATATTGTAATTTGTTTGTCTCTTTCGTTTGACGGAACAGTATTTATTTTTTTCTTAGTTTTTATTATAATTAAGAGAAGAAAATATGCGCAAAACAACATTTCCCCAGGTAGCTGTTAGCGATAAACTTTGGCTGTCAACCCAAACTGAACCATAGGCAATAGAAAAGGAAAAGCTTGGAAAGAAGAGCACGAGAGGCCACGGCTATATAACGATATGACGCGCATGTGATGAATAGCCGCCCTGTGAGTGTGAAAGTTGAAGGGTGGATGAGATGAAA
>JADBJO010002288.1:107500-120000 GCA_016801955.1 Conus betulinus
TATACTACCGAGGAGCTTACAAAATTCGGTTAAATTTATAAATTGTTCTTACTTAAACTATACATCACACAAAATTATCATTTATAGCCGCCAATAACGGATTTTCTGGTAAAATAACACTTCAGGCATCATCCGTGACCTATAATGAACATATCTACAAATTTTCAGAGATCGGTCCAGCAGTTTTGTCTGGAACGAGTGGAGCACATTTTGACCACGGACAGACAGACACACGGACAGCATTTTTTCGTTCCCATTGTAAAGAACTCCCTGTTCTATAAGAACTGGGAGTACAAGAACAACCTGGTAAACACTAGCCATACAAATATCCCCGGAGGTAATGACCCTACGAATAAGTCTGTGCATACTGTCCCTTCAAACAATCGTGTGGACACTGATCCTACAATCACTCAGTAGTTACTGACCCTTCAAACCATTTCCTAAGTATTGACCCTGTAAGCAACCCTACAGACACCGACCCTATTATTTATACAACCTTGTACACGTCGATCCTGAGACAACTCTGTATGCACTGATTCTGCATGCAAGCCTGTACCCCACTGGTCTCGCAAATCAACCTGCCTCGGTCAGACAGCAGTGTCTATATTGACCCTACAAACAATCTTGTATGCACTGACCTCAGTGTCTATATTGACCCTACAAACAATCTTGTATGCACTGACCCCAGTGTCTATATTGACCCTACAAACAATCTTGTATGCACTGACCCCAGTGTCTATATTGACCCTACAAACAATCTTGTATGCACTGACCCCAGTGTCTATTGACCCTACAAACAATCTTGTATGCACTGACCCCAGTGTCTATATTGACCCTACAAACAATCTTGTATGCACTGACCCCAGTGTCTATATTGACCCTACAAACAATCTTGTATGCACTGACCCCAGTGTCTATATTGACCCTACAAACAATCTTGTATGCACTGACCCCAGTGTCTATATTGACCCTACAAACAATCTTGTATGCACTGACCCCAGTGTCTATATTGACCCTACAAACAATTTTGTAACAATCTTGTATGCACTGACCCCAGTGTCTATATTGGCCCTACAAACAATCTTGTATGCACTGACCCCAGTGTCTATATTGACCCTACAAACAATCTTGTATGCACTGACCCCAGTGTCTATATTGACCCTACAAACAAATCTTGTATGCACTGACCTCAGTGTCTATATTGACCCAACAAACAATCTTGTATGTACTGACCTTAGAAAAAGGTACACACATTGATCCTTCGAACAAGTCATTCGACAATGCTCCTTCAGACAACCGTGTGTATATTGCCCATTTTTAACCACTTTGTAGATCAATATATCGACCTTCAAAGAACCCTGTGAACCCTACGAACAACCCTGAAGGCATTGATCCTTCAAACAACTTTTTGTGTTCCTGATCCCCTTTTCAAAGAATTGTACAGATATTAACCCTACAAAGAACCCAAAGAAACGTACTTACACACAACCTCTGTAATTATTGACCCTTCGAAGAAAACCCTGCATGTACTGAGCATTCAAACAACCCTACATATACTCACCCTTCATACTACCTTTTATATCAACCCTCTAAAGATACTCACCCTGCATACAATCCTTTATATCATCCCTCTAGATTCTGACCCTACACGCAACCCTGTACATGAACCTTCTAGATACTGACCCAAAAACATTTCTATAGATTCTGAGCCCACAAACAACCCTGTATATTAACCCTCTAGTTACTGACTTTAGAAACATTCATATAGATTCTGACCCTACAAACAACTGACGCTGTAGACACTGGGCCCTACAACAACCCTGTATACACTGACCCTACGGTCAATATTGTTGATACCAATGTATGTATTAACCCTACAGCTGCCCATATACATACTAACTCTACACACCATTTTGTTGATACATACCCTACAAACAACCATGTAGACATGACCCTATAAACAAATATGTACACATATAACCCCAATAGCTAACGATATACATATCGACCCTACAAACGATTTCATTGACACTGACCCTACAACCAACCATGTAGATACTGACCTTAGTAATATTGACCTTACAAAAAAAACATGTACATATAACCTCACAGCTAACCACATACACACTGACCCTGCAAACCTTTCTTTGATACAGGCCCTACAAACAGCCCTGCAGAGACTCACCCCTAAAATAGCCTGTAGATAATGAATGACCCTACAAACAACTTCGTCGTAGATACTGACCCTACGAACACAGACCTGTAGACAGTGACCCTTCAAGCGACCCTGTAGATACTAACCCTATCAGCAACCCCGTAGATCTTGACCTAGAAACGACCTTGTAGATACTAACCCTGTAAACAACCCCGTAGATCTTGACCCTAGAAACGACCCTGTAGATACTAACCCTGTCAGCAACCCCGTAGATCTTCACCCTAAAAACGACCTATAGATACTAACCCTATAAACAACCCCGTAGATCTTGACCCTAGAAACGAGCCTGCAGATACTACCCCCATAAACAAGCCTGTAGATCCTGACACAAGAAACGACCCTGTAAATACTAACCCTATAAACAACCCTGTAGATCTTGACCCTATAAACGACTCGATAGACACTAACCCTATAAACAACCCTGTAGATCTTGACCCTAAAAGCAAACCTGCAGATACTAACCCCATAAACAAGCCGGTAGATATTGACCCTATAAAGGACCTTGTAGATACTAAACCCCAAAACAACCCTGTGGATATTGATCCTATAAACGACCCTGTAGACAGTAACCTCATAAACAAGCCTGTAGATATTGACCCTATCAACTACCCTGTAGATACTAACCCTATAAACAACCCTGTAGATAGTGGCCCTATAAACGACCCTGTAGATACTACCCCCCATAAACGACCCTGTAGATCTTGACCCTAGAAACGACCATGTAGATATTAACCCCATACACAAGCCTGAAGATACTGACTCTGTAAACGACCTTGTCGATACTAACCTCATAAACAAGCCTGTAGATACTGATTCTATAAACGACCTTATAGATACAAACCTCGTAAACACACCTGTAGATATTAACTCTTTAAACGACCCTTTAGATATTAACCCCATAAACAAGCCTGTAGATATTGACCGTTATAAACGACGCTATAGCTACTAACCCCATAAACAAGCCTGTAGACATTGACCATTATAAACGGCCGTGTAGATACTAGCCCCATACACAAGGCTGTAGATATTGATCCTTTACACGACTATGTTGTACAGAGCATGCAACGAGCCCTGTGGTATCCATTGCTCTCACCCATCTAAGAAGATCCACCCTGATGTCACTGACTGACTTTTCAGCACAGACAACACAGTCGAACTAACAGAACTGAAAATCAGTAATTGTATATGGACCGGATGGTACTCATCGGATGAAAACCGTTTTTTTTTTTTTTTCACTTTTATTTTTTAAAGATTTGTTACCGAGTCCGCTAAACAACAGGGGCAGACACATTGCAAGACAAAACACGACGACGGTGTGACCTCTTAGGTCTTCTCCTTTCCATTCAACGCTCATCCTGAGCCGAATATAAGAAGATAAAGTGATTGCTCGTTCTTCGTTTTCATTGTCATGATGATTGTCGTTTATCATGCCTGAAGAAGACTACGAGGTCGAAACGCGTCGTATTTTGTCTTGTAGTTTGTTTGTTGTCCCTGTTGTTGGGCGGACTCGCCAACAATTCTTGTTAAAAAGAATTATTTCAGTTTTCACCACCAGCAGTCACCTCACTTTGAAACTAAGGATGAAAACATGTTTTGTTTTTGTTTTTCTTTCTTATTTTGTTGTCTTACCTGTACTTTCTAAAGGAGCCGGGGTCAAACATGCCAAACCAGGTGTGGTTCTTTTCCTCGAAGAGAAAGAAAATGTCCATGTTCATCCCCAGCTTGAACGTCAGTTCAAAACTGTCATTGAGCTGTGCAGAACAAATGGGGGGGAAATCACTCAAATTTGACTGGAGATACACTGAGAAGTACATGACACGCCACAACACACCCTCGTATACATATGCCTGCACACACCTATCCACTGTAGCATTCATAGTGTTGCATACCCACCCACCCCCCCTTCTCCTCGCCAGCCTTCCCAACGCACACACACTCCTTTGCTCTCTACAGCAAATGAGCAAAGTTTGCCTACGTTTAAGGATATATGCTACACTGAACATTGCTGTTTTTCTCCAACACAAGGAGAGGGATAGACTCTCTACAAGTAGGAGTTGATGAATTTTTCAGATTAGGGTCATAATTATGATTCCATTTCTACAGCGATGAATGATCTCTACATGTGATTTTAATATATGTCTACAAAACAATACTGTGAACCTCAGAACAAGGTATAAGATTCAGTCAAGCAAAGACATAAAAGAATCAATACAATATCAAGATTTTCTTGTTCTTCTTTTTACTTATCTTTCCTCTCTCTTTTGTCTTTTTTTAATATCTTTACACACACACACACACACACACACACACACACACACACACACACACACACACACACACACACACACAAACACACACATATATATATATATGTATGTATATATATATATATATATATATATATATATATATATATAATGCTGAACAATTAAGTAGTACATACATAATTAGGGAGAGAGAAACAAGATAACATTTAATTGCTTCCAAAGCCGAGGCTGGTCACAATGTCACCTATCCCGGAGTCTTGAAGACCGTGTGGGCGCCACAGAAGACCACGCAACCAGCTTCCTCCACTCCTCCCGGTTCTCAGACGCTCTTGAGCAGTGCTGAGTGTGAGGGCAGTCCATGCACTGATGTTGTCCTCCTCCCATCTCTTTCTCTGTCTTCCTCTCCTTCTGCCTCCTCGCACTGTTCCTTGTAGAAATGGTTTTGTCAAGGCCTTTTGATCTTGATACATGACCGTACTATCTTATTTTCCTTCTTTTCACTGTGGAAAACAGGTTCGTATGGCGCAATGTCTTATTCAAGTAAAACCACTGGTCATAACGTACAATGTCATAGTGGATGACAACATTGGCCGTTACACACACGACGTTTTACTGACGTTTTTAGATTATCGTTCACTGGTTATTGTCTGGTGTGATTCAGTCACGGTGGTGGGTTGGTGCTTGAAGATGTGACGAAGGCCAGATTTCGGGGTCACACCAAAGGTCAGGTAATAATAACCAAGTTTGAACAGATGATCATCGCCCTGGCTTCGTGGAAAAACATTGTTTTGAATGTGCAGAAGATGATCTTCTTCTGGAATCTAGGGTCAGGACATTAGTTCAATGTCATATCTCAGTAAAATACAGCTGAATGGTGTTTGACTTGTGGACTCCTTGTGTTTCGACGCCATTGATAGGGCACGATGATTTTGAGAGCATAACGACTGGAAAATGAAGGGTCATGTAGTTCGTGCTTGCCTTGAAAAGGGAACGGACATGAGACCTGCCTCAGAGACAGGCATAGTATGCATCAAGGGCTGGACTGTGCCATGGATATGCTTTGTAATTGTCTGAAAGAGCCACTAAAGCAGGAAGTTCAGCTTGCTCTCAGTGTCGGATGCTTCTAGGTCCCTGACCAGACTGGCACAGGCAGCAGGTCTCGGAACAACAGACACATTGCCAGACCCCGACCACCGTTAGTTTGATGGTGGATGAGGAGGTCGGAGACGTGTCTTTCAGTAGAATGTTACCCAGTCCCACGCCCAGTCTGCAGCGCAAGCTTCGTCAGCACACAGAAGGAAACGAACAGCAGTCTGGCACTGGCACCAACAATTCTGGTCTTTTATAAACGCCGCGTGCTAACACACACGGGCGGAGTCTGAACACGGCAGGTTCCAGACCACCTTTCCCAGCCTCGCGGACCGTTGAGATAACACGTCAAGGAGTTGCACGTGACTCCAGCACATGAATTGGCCATGATAACAAAACAAAAGCTGCTTGAAAAGTAGCAAAAAAATAGAGAGAGAGAGAGAGAGAGAGAGAGAGAGAGAGAGAGAGATTACGGGTTAAAGTCACAGAAAAAAAAAAACGGTTAAAAATCGAAAACAAGATACGAACATGCGCAAGCACAAACGTGTTTTGGCATGAATGAATGAATCTGAAATATGACCGGGAGAAAGCATTTACAAAAACAAACGTGACTAAGCACTTAATCAGGGAAGAGTGACCCAAGAAAATTCACCAGTCAATGACCAGAGTTCACAGTGTTCAAAATTGTTGGCAAAACCTTTTAGCTGGAACATATGTCGTATTAGATTTCAAATGGCCAATTTCTTGTATGCCTTGGACGTGATTCACAGCAAGAAATGTGAAATTGAATTGTGCGATGATGGTTACATGTACACAACAATTCGACAAGAAAAACTAAAATCTCCCTGTGGGGTGAAAGGAAGAAATGCGAACTGTCACAAGGTGTCAGTTGCAACACACAAAACCCAACGGGGGAAAACTAAGTCAGTCGGCTATTTTGTGATGTTTTCCTTCCGCTATTTCTTTTCCTGGTTAATTGTGTAACGTTTTCCTTGCGTGACGTTTCCTTGTCATTTTATTTCCTACATTCACAGGAACACTGGTCCCCAGTTCAGACTTTTATACGTTGTAAAAAGTTGAAAGGCAATATACCTGTTTTGATGCCCCTCCAGGCATGAACCAGTCCAAGCTCTATCTTAAACTGTAAGTTCTACTAAATGCAGAAGAAACGGCTGCCTGAGACAACACAACCCTCTCACTTTTGATCCCTGCTATTTTCACGCCTGCACTGAGTTCATGTGAAAAGTTTCCTGTGTCTGTAGACTCACAGTGACTTCAGGTTTGATCCCTTCTCAGTTTCACACCTGCATCAATTCCATGTCAAAGTCACTTGTGTCTGTAGATCCCTGATGCCATCAAGTTGGATTCCTGTCCACTTCCACGGCTGTCGCGAGACGAGGTTAAAGTCCTTAGAGTCGAGAGGTCCATGGTGATCGGCGGTTCGATTCTTCTCTGTCACGGGGGTATGATGGGTCAGTGTTAAGGATTTCGATGTCAGCAAATCCATGGTGAAGCAGTCTGGAGTGGCGTCCATGATAGTGGTAAATTCATGTTGAAGTCTTTAATGTTTGAAGACTCACGGTAATTCAGTTTGGACTCCATCCCATTGTTACACCTGTAGTAAGTCAGGATCAAAGTCTTTGCGGTCTGTTGATCCATGATTCTCTTTTCCTGGAATTTTGTTTTCTAAGTGAATGTTAACACCCAGCACAGACACAACAAAATATACGGCGTAAGAAAGATCAACAAGAACATTCAAGAATGTAGTCGTCAATTCTCATTGAGAAACCTAAAAAAATGTAAAGGGAAAAAAAGAAACAACCAAAGAAAGAAGTCTGGGCATACGAAAATAAGTACAACATATATTTTCTATGTATTTGTGTAAAGAATCATAGGGCTAAGTAAGTTCCTAAGTTTTGCACTGAACATATTTTTCACATCATCATGGAACAAAACTAAACGTGATTGTACGTCTGTAAGAAGTGTTTCACAATGTATCTGTTCCTTCCCTATGGGTATGCGATTTCACTTCTTAAGGTCTTTGGAATGATTGAGTTTCTTTCATCTAACTTCAGACTATATTTCTGTGAGTGTGCGCCGACTGAGTGCAAAAATTGAGAAATTTTCAAAGTGCCGTTTCCCTAATTTATTTTTCTTTAATAATATTGATGAAAGCTCACACCATATCTTAGAATACTACTATTATCACTATCCAGCTTTATTTCAATTTTTGTTAACTATTTCTCAATGAAATTCATGCAATGTATGAAAAAAAGTCCATAGCATAGTCATATTATTAATTAATCATCCAAAGTCTTTCAAGAAATGTTTCATTGCAACTTTTCATTATCTGGTGAATTTGTTTTGCTTAGTTATTAACTTTCCTGGGTTTTTTGTCATTGTAAAAATAAAAAAACCAACCAACAGCAAAAAAAAAAAAAAAAAAAAAGAAAAAAAACCCAAACAAACAAACAAACAAACAAACAAACAAACAAAAAGGCTGAGGTAATCGACTGATTAATGTTTGGGGCGCCATTCAGACACAGAATTCTCTACATGCTTGAAGGGATACGTCCAAAACAAATTAGAACTCAGTCAGTCGGATAGGTTAGGCATCAAAGTCCAGGAGCATATCGTTTTAAATAAAACTAGAGCTTTGAGAGCAACGACTTTTGTAACCGGCGTTATACATCTCTGATCGTGAAGCTTGAAAACTGTTTTACTGAAGAACGCATGGTTATGGCTTACAGCTTAATACTGCTTTAAGTCACGAATAAATTAAACTCAGAGTACTTTCAGTTTACAAGGATTTCATGTCATTCAGATAAAAACAGTATATTTTTCCAGACTTTCTATAACAGTTCGTAGTATGTCTATCTAAAAACAAGAAAGAAAGAACAGATTATATCCATGAATAGTTGTGGCCATTGTCTACTTACTGACTGTCATTAGCAAGCAGGGGCAGTTTTGTGTTCCACATCATTTATTCTAATGTCTTCCATCAGCTTACCTTTCTTTACCGACATGGCTTCAATTTTGGCACTCAAAATTAACACGTGAGGAAAGATAGGGGTCTCTCTGGTACACCCCCTTTCTATTTTTAACGCTGCATAGTCTAACTATTTACGACAGCTTTTGCTTTGATATTCAAGCAGAACGTTTTTATTCAGTGACATGTGCGTTCACTAAATCCCGAACTGAACATGAAATCCAATCAAAAGAATCACAAGCTACTTCAAAGCCAGTGTACAGTAACAATCCAGAGAGATTTTTGCATATGAATGATTAACCAAATCACAAGTAAGTTTAATATCATCACCATAATTTTGCTAAGTATGAGACCTGTTTGATCATTACTTATAAGAGTGGGTAATATATTTTTTTTTTTATTAAGCTCGCGAGTAACCTGTCTTGTTCACACGTTGTGGAAGGAATATAACGCCATTAAAAAAAAAATCATTTCTTTCAATTTAACACCTTTCGGTTAACAAATAATTCCTTTTCCTTCTGTGTTGTCAAACGTTCTCCATCTTTGTACGATTTATCGAGGGATATTACAAATAGGCCTATTGTTTTCCCAAAGAACTTGAAAAAATCGGCACAAAACCAAGTTTACCTGGGGTTTGCCCATCTCTAAATGTGTTTAAGACTTGGCCTGCTTCTCCTTTGTCTTTTAAAGAATTTTGTGAAGATCCACAGGGACCTCAGTTTTGACTCCTCATTTTCAAGCTTGTGGTGAATCAGTGTGTGAAGGACTTTTGCTGTCTGTAGATCAATGCTGACCATGGTTTCTGCTTCGTTTCACGTTTACTACTGTAGTCGGCCCACGTTCAATTCTTCGAAGATTGCACGTTTATAGGGCAGAGGGGGCCAGAGGGGGAGGTGTGTCTCCAAGCTAGGGGAATGGACACTCGGTGCAGCTCCCCAATCAAGGAATAACGTCTTCATTGAGGGTATGCAGTTGGTGGTGTCCTGCATAATGTTTGTTATAACAGCCCACTCTGGAACACCAAACCATTCACTCCACGGCAGTGCAGATTCTGCTCTGGTAGGTATCCTTACAACGCCCGGTACTCATACTTCTCTGTGACCTGACAGTACCAGACTGTGATATCCATACTTCTCTGTGACCTGACAGTACCAGACTGTGATATCCATACTTCTCTGTGACCTGACAGTACCAGGCCTGTGATATCCATACTTCTCTGTGACCTGACAGTACCAGACTGTGATAGCACAACTCTACAGGCGACTAAGTGGGAACCAAGATGGATATTGTGACATAATATCATTTACCTTTGCACGGAAGGACGCCCCCACCCCCCACCCCCTCCCCCCACCCCCCTCCCACCCGACTGCCAAACACTTCTTGAAAGAACTTAACATATATAAGATT
The DNA here is from genome assembly GCA_016801955.1 of Conus betulinus. Taxonomy (NCBI): domain Eukaryota; kingdom Metazoa; phylum Mollusca; class Gastropoda; order Neogastropoda; family Conidae; genus Conus; species Conus betulinus. The sequence continues at coordinate 117,468 of JADBJO010002288.1, forward strand.
GACAAATATATGCATTATTTAGAAATGAAGTACATGGAATTTAACACGGATTGCTACCCTTATGAGAAAACTTGTTGATGTGTCTAATGGCACAAGTTGGGGAAGGAAGGGAAACACAAAGCGAGCATAACGCGCTTGATGGTAATAGCTCGGCTAATGAAATTCACGAAGACTCTTCCACTCATGTGTGAAATTCTTACCACTGTACCCTGCATGGTCAGACATGTCGGAGGTCTCTGTTTCTCGAATGACTTATAGATGAGAGGAAAAAAAGTAGTGTGTTTGTGTGCTTTTCTTTCAATCTGGTTATTTTTTTGTGTGTGTTTTTTCCCCTAGATTATTTAATTGAAATATTTTAACGCTTTGTGTGTGCAGTTCTTCTTTATGTGTTGAGATAATTGTTTTTGATCTCCCTGTCCTTCCCACCTGAACTTGTATCATGAACTATATACCGTTATGTCGTCATTCTGTCTGTTGTCAAATCTGGAAAATCATTGAAAGAAGTGGAACAAAAATGACTGCGATTCAGTATAAACAGTTGACCTGTCAAAGCCATCAAACGATAAACAGTTGACCTGTTAAAGCCATCAAATGACAAACAGTTGACCTGTTAAAGCCATCAAGTGATAAACAGTTGACATATTAAAGCCATCAAGTGATAAAAACAGTTGGCCTGTTAAAGCCATCAAATGATAAAGTTGACCTGTTAAAGCCATCAAGTGATAAACAGTTGACCTGTTAAAGCCGTCAAGTGATAAAGAGTTGACATATTAAAGCCATCAAATGATAAACAGTTGACCTATTAAAGCCATCAAATGATAAAACAGTTGACATATTAAAGCCATCAAGTGATAAACAGTTGGCCTGTTAAAGCCGTCAAGTGATAAACAGTTGACCTGTTAAAGCCATCAAATGACAAACAGTTAGCCTGTTAAAGCCATCAAATGATAAACAGTTGGCCTGTTAAAGCCATCAAATGATAAACAGTTGACCTGTTAAAGCCATCAAATGATAAACAGTTGACCTGTTAAAGCCATCAAATGATAAAAACAGTTGACCTGTTAAAGCCATCAAGTGACCTACTTTCCCAAGCTGTCGGATCAGATGCAGGCCATTGGCGTTCAGGGCTTTTGGTATGGCCGGCGTGTAATCCTTAATCTTCATTTCTATGTCCACATCGCCGGTGTAGGGAACCACGTCACAATGGCGGTACCAGCCAGCCTGCCGGAAAAAAAAGTGTGCTAGCACCTTTTCAAGAACATCAGGTGAATAGGGTTATCACCTACCGGCCGTTGTTGAAATTATATCAAGCAGTTACAACAGAATATGACATTGCAGCACTGATAGACCTGAACGCGAAACTCATGAGCGAATGGTAATGTAAAGGTAAATATGAGTTCAGACATGCATTACAGCTGAATGCGGGCAATAGAGTAATATTGTCAAAGATGGGATCAATGTGCATATTAAAAACTGAGAAATGGACCAAGAGTTCTTAACACGCTCCTTCGTTTTAAGATAGGAAGAGGTCTCTCACAACGTGCTGGTAGCAGGGTACAGCCAGTCAAACCCTTTTCATAAAAGGACAATAAAATGTGAGAATAAAACTCGCTGGATGGAATATTACATTACTTTTATAACTTACAGAAAATACAGGAGTTAATCTAAAAGAGTAGCAACTTAGGATACCCAACTGCACCAGACTTCACAAGACAGAGTGCTCATATCATTGATAAGCACAAATACATATTTTCAATAAACACAAATACATATTTTCGTGAAAATAAGAAAGACGCTATAGCACATTTGTTTCTGATTATGCAATGCAACAAGAAACTTCTGATATCGTCAACAAAACGTTCGAAGTCATTGTGACAATTCAACAAAACCTGAGCCGACAAAAGCATGTGTGTTGTTTGGCATTTATCATGTGAACTACACAGGTGGTGCACTTCAAGTTTTACTTTGTAGACACAAATGAGAAAAACAGCTTTAGATTTAGCTCCATCTTTATTTATTTATTATTTATTTTTTTTATAAAACTTTCAAATGAACAGGCTTCAGAAGTACATACAACAAAATAAGTTGGAAAATATGTAGGTTTTCAATTGAAAAAGGGTTACACAATGCCAGGGTAAGGAAGTCTGAAGCTGTCAATTCTTGTGCCAAAACGAGTATGATGACTCCCGCTATTGAAACTGAGCTTGCGACCTTCGCCGAGTATAAGCCATCACCATACACCGAAAAGAATTTTCAGATTCTTAGAGCTTCAGGAGCAAGGCTCAACGTTGTGCCTGGTGTTGTGTCAGCAAGTGCCGGGGAGGGCTCAACGGGAACGTGCAAGTACACGGCGTATAGACAGTGTCAAGAAAGCACTAGAACCATTCATGAGCAAAAGGCGTGCTACCCCAGAAATAATCACAAAGGCCAGCCGCAAGAGACTGGTGGAACACTATTCCGACCTGTTCTTCAGAGAGAACGCTGCATCACCATCAGCCCTAGCATCATGGCGTGTGTGACAGCCAGGGACGAA
>JADBJO010002288.1:130000-135000 GCA_016801955.1 Conus betulinus
GTCCATGGAACCATTAATATCTGACTGTCATATTGGTGGAGGAAACACACAGAGCTTTCTACTGAGTACTATTTCAGTTTGTCCATGGAACCATTAATATCTGACTGTCATATTGGTGGAGGAAACACATAGAGCTTTCTACTGAGTACTATTTCAGTTTGTCCATGGAACCATTAACACCTGACTGTCACATTGGTGGAGGAAAAGTACCGAGCTTTCTACTGAGTACTATTTCAGTTTGTCCATGGAACCATTAATACCTGACTGTCACATTGGTGGAGGAAAAACACACAGAGCTTTTCCACCGAGAACTATTCCAGAAAAGTACAGGGCTTTCTTCATGGCTGGCTGGCCACGGTCTCCTGTCCATTTCATGGCTGGCCTGCCACAGTTTCCTGTTCCTGCTATGTGGCAGAGTCCCATCTCCTCCTGTCCCTGCTATGTGGCAGAGTCCATAGTCTGCCACAGTTTCCTGTCCCTGCTATGTGGCAGAGTCCATAGTTTCCTGTCCCTGCTATGTGGCAGAGTCCATAGTCTCCTGTCCCTGCTATGTGGCAGAGTCCATAGTCTCCTGTCCCTGCTATGTGGCAGAGTCCATAGTCTCCTGTCCCTGCTATGTGGCAGAGTCCATAGTCTCCTGTCCCTGCTATGTGGCAGAGTCCATAGTCTCCTGTCCCTGCTATGTGGCACAGTCCATAGTCTCCTGTCCCTGCTATGTGGCAGAGTCCATAGCCTGCCACAGTCTCCTGTCCCTGCTATGTGGCAGAGTCCATAGTCTCCTGTCCCTGCTATGTGGCAGAGTCCATAGCCTGCCACAGTCTCCTGTCCCTGCTATGTGGCAGAGTCCATAGTCTCCTGTCCCTGCTATGTGGCAGAGTCCATAGCCTGCCACAGTCTCCTGTCCCTGCTATGTGGCAGAGTCCATAGCCTGCCACAGTCTCCTGTCCCTGCTATGTGGCAGAGTCCATAGTCTCCTGTCCCTGCTATGTGGCAGAGTCCATAGTCTCCTGTCCCTGCTATGTGGCAGAGTCCATAGCCTGCCACAGTCTCCTGTCCTGCTATGTGGCAGAGTCCATAGCCTGCCATAGTCTCCTGTCCCTGCTATGTGGCAGAGTCCATAGTCTCCTGTCCCTGCTATGTGGCAGAGTCCATAGTCTCCTGTCCCTGCTATGTGGCAGAGTCCATAGTCTCCTGTCCCTGCTATGTGGCAGAGTCCATAGTCTCCTGTCCCTGCTATGTGGCAGAGTCCATAGTCTCCTGTCCCTGCTATGTGGCAGAGTTTATAGTCTCCTGTCCCTGCTATGTGGCAGAGTCCATAGCCTGCCACAGTCTCCTGTCCCTGCTATGTGGCAGAGTCCACAGTCTCCTGTCCCTGCTATGTGGCAGAGTCCATAGTCTCCTGTCCCTGCTATGTGGCAGAGTCCATAGCCTGCCACAGTCTCCTGTCCCTGCTATGTGGCAGAGTCCATAGTCTCCTGAGTAAAAGTACCGAGCTTTCTACTGAGTTCTATTTCAGTTTGTCCATGGAACCATTAATATCTGACTGTCATATTGGTGGAGGAAAAGTACCGAGCTTTCTACTGAGTACTATTTCAGTTTGTCCATGGAACCATTAATATCTGACTGTCACATTGGTGGAGGAAAAGTACCGAGCTTTCTACTGAGTACTATTTCAGTTTGTCCATGGAACCATTAATATCTGACTGTCACATTGGTGGAGGAAAAAGTACCGAGCTTTCTACTGAGTACTATTTTCAGTTTGTCCATGGAACCATTAATATCTGACTGTCACATTGGTGGAGGAAACACACAGAGCTTTCTACTGAGTACTATTTCAGTTTGTCCATGGGACCATTAATATCTGACTGTCACATTGGTGGAGGAAAAGTACCGAGCTTTCTACTGAGTACTATTTCAGTTTGTCCATGGAACCATTAATATCTGACTGTCACATTGGTGGAGGAAACACACAGAGCTTTCTACTGAGTACTATTTCAGTTTGTCCATGGAACCATTAATATCTGACTGTCACATTGGTGGAGGGAAACACACAGAGCTTTCTACTGAGTACTATTTCAGTTTGTCCATGGAACCATTAATATCTGACTGTCACATTGGTGGAGGAAAAGTACCGAGCTTTCTACTGAGTTCTATTTCAGTTTGTCCATGGAACCATTAATATCTGACTGTCATATTGGTGGAGGAAAAGTACCGAGCTTTCTACTGAGTACTATTTCAGTTTGTCCATGGAACCATTAATACCTGACTGTCACATTGGTGGAGGAAACACACAGAGCTTTCTACTGAGTACTATTTCAGTTTTGTCCATGGAACCATTAATATCTGACTGTCACATTGGTGGAGGAAAAGTACCGAGCTTTCTACTGAGTACTATTTCAGTTTGTCCATGGAACCATTAATACCTGACTGTCACATTGGTGGAGGAAAAGTACCGAGCTTTCTACCAAGTACTATTTCAGTTTGTCCATGGAACCATTAATATCTGACTGTCATATTGGTGGAGGAAAAGTACCGAGCTTTCTACTGAGTACTATTTGAGTTTGTCCATGGAACCATTAACACCTGACTGTCACATTGGTGGAGGAAAAGTACCGAGCTTTCTACTGAGTACTATTTCAGTTTGTCCATGGAACCATTAATACCTGACTGTCACATTGGTGGAGGAAACACACAGAGCTTTCCACCGAGAACTATTCCAGAAAAGTACAGGGGCTTTCTTCATGGCTGGCTGGCCACGGTCTCCTGTCCATTCTTCATGGCTGGCCTGCCACAGTTTCCTGTTCCTGCTATGTGGCAGAGTCCATAGTCTCCTCCTGTCCCTGCTATGTGGCAGAGTCCATAGTCTCCTGTCCCTGCTATGTGGCAGAGTCCATAGTCTCCTGTCCCTGCTATGTGGCAGAGTCCATAGTCTCCTGTCCCTGCTATGTGGCAGAGTCCATAGCCTGCCACGGTCTCCTGTCCCTGCTATGTGGCAGAGTCCATAGTCTCCTGTCCCTGCTATGTGGCAGAGTCCATAGCCTGCCACAGTCTCCTGTCCCTGCTATGTGGCAGAGTCCATAGTCTCCTGTCCCTGCTATGTGGTAGAGTCCATAGCCTGCCACAGTCTCCTGTCCCTGCTATGTGGCAGAGTCCATAGCCTGCCACAGTCTGCTCCTGTCCTGCTGTGTGGCAGAGTCCATAGTCTCCTGTCCCTGCTATGTGGCAGAGTCCATAGTCTCCTGTCCCTGCTATGTGGCAGAGTCCATAGCCTGCCACAGTCTCCTGTCCCTGCTATGTGGCAGAGTCCATAGCCTGCCATAGTCTCCTGTCCCTGCTATGTGGCAGAGTCCATAGTCTCCTGTCCCTGCTATGTGGCAGAGTCCATAGTCTCCTGTCCCTGCTATGTGGCAGAGTCCATAGTCTCCTGTCCCTGCTATGTGGCAGAGTCCATAGTCTCCTGTCCCTGCTATGTGGCAGAGTCCATAGTCTCCTGTCCCTGCTATGTGGCAGAGTCCATAGCCTGCCACAGTCTCCTGTCCCTGCTATGTGGCAGAGTCCACAGTCTCCTGTCACTGCTATGTGGCAGAGTCCATAGTCTCCTGTCCCTGCTATGTGGCAGAGTCCATAGCCTGCCACAGTCTCCTGTCCCTGCTATGTGGCAGAGTCCATAGTCTCCTGTCCCTGCTATGTGGCAGAGTCCATAGCCTGCCACAGTCTCCTGTCCCTGCTATGTGGCAGAGTCCATAGTCTCCTGTCCCTGCTATGTGGCAGAGTCCATAGCCTGCCACAGTCTCCTGTCCCTGCTATGTGGCAGAGTCCATAGTCTCCTGTCCCTGCTATGTGGCAGAGTCCATAGTCTCCTGTCCCTGCTATGTGGCAGAGTCCATAGCCTGCCACAGTCTCCTGTCCCTGCTATGTGGCAGAGTCCATAGCCTGCCATAGTCTCCTGTCCCTGCTATGTGGCAGAGTCCATAGTCTCCTGTCCCTGCTATGTGGCAGAGTCCATAGTCTCCTGTCCCTGCTATGTGGCAGAGTCCATAGTCTCCTGTCCCTGCTATGTGGCAGAGTCCATAGTCTCCTGTCCCTGCTATGTGGCAGTGTCCATGGTCTCCTGTCCCTGCTATGTGGCAGAGTCCATAGTCTCCTGTCCCTGCTATGTGGCAGAGTCCATAGCCTGCCACGGTCTCCTGTCCCTGCTATGTGGCAGAGTCCACAGTCTCCTGTCCCTGCTATGTGGCAGAGTCCATAGTCTCCTGTCCCTGCTATGTGGCAGAGTCCATAGCCTGCCACAGCCTCCTGTCCCTGCTATGTGGCAGAGTCCATAGTCTCCTGTCCCTGCTATGTGGCAGAGTCCATAGTCTCCTGTCCTTGCTATGTGGCAGAGTCCATAGTCTCCTTCCCTGCTATGTGGCAGAGTCCATAGTCTCCTGTCCCTGCTATGTGGCAGAGTCCATAGTCTCCTGTCCCTGCTATGTGGCAGAGTCCATAGTCTCCTGTCCCTGCTATGTGGCAGAGTCCATAGTCTCCTGTCCCTGCTATGTGTCCAGAGTCCACAGTCTCCTGTCCCTGCTATGTGGCAGAGTCCATAGCCTGCCACAGTCTCCTGTCCCTGCTATGTGGCAGAGTCCATGGTCTGCCACAGTCTCCTGTCCCTGCTATGTGGCAGAGTCCATAGCCTGCCACAGTCTCCTGTCCCTGCTATGTGGCAGAGTCCATAGTCTCCTGTCCCTGCTATGTGGCAGAGTCCATAGCCTGCCACAGTCTCCTGTCCCTGCTATGTGGCAGAGTCCATAGCCCGCCACAGTCTCCTGTCCCTGCTATGTGGCAGAGTCCATAGTCTCCTGTCCCTGCTATGTGGCAGAGTCCATAGCCTTCCACAGTCCCCTGTTCCTGCTATGTGGCAGAGTCCATAGTCTCCTGTCCCTGCTATGTGGCAGAGTCCATAGTCTGCTGTCCCTGCTATGTGGTAGAGTCCATAGCCTGCCACAGTCCCCTGTCCC
>JADBJO010002288.1:140000-152500 GCA_016801955.1 Conus betulinus
ATGACTGTGGTAAGACCCCCAGCATGACATGACTGTGGTAAGACCCAGCATGACCCGTGGTAAGACCCAGCATGACTGTGGTAAGACCCAGCATGACTGTGGTAAGACCCAGCATGACTGTGGTAAGACCCAGCATGACCCTGGTAAGACCCAGCATGACCCTGGTAAGACCTACGCATGTGGCCTTTTCTGTGAGCTTTTCGCAGTGCTGGACTTGAGATTATCATGAAGTTTGTTTGGTTGGTGATTTTTCTTGCTCTTCCTGTTTAGCTTGGGTCTGCAGCAACTTCCTCTCTCGATGGTAGGCTCTGCCTGATGACCTGCTGTACGGTGGCGTTGGTCCTGGTCGTTGAGGTGATTCTCTAGATCTCTTATCACATCAGATCGGCCGAGTTGCAATCTTAGTGTCAATGTTGATTTTCCTCTCGGTGTGCCTGCGCACCCTCACTTCCTTAAGACACCTGAATGTCCTGGGCAGTACATCCACATGAGTTTCTCCAATAGAAGGATGAACATTACTTAATGCCAGTCAGACTTCTCGTTCCACTTTCTGAAGTAGGTTCATGAAGTCAGTATCATGGCTTGTTGAGTTTCAAACTTGTCTATGGATGAAAGCCAGTGGAGCGTTTCTGTCCCTGCCTCTACCTCCCACCGGAAGTGCACCATTGTCTTCCTGAATTGTTTAGCCATTCGCTTCATCGTGTATCCCCGAGTCCACCTTACCTCTGATGACTAACCTTCTGTGTATATCATGCACCATGTCTCGGAGTATGTCCAGTTTAGTTTTCCTCCCTCTAGCTAGTCTCGACAGTCTTTCAAGCACCGATTCAATGGCAGTTTGATAGAGATGCTTAAAATGGCCAGGATATTTTTCTCATTCCGCAGTTTGCGTTTTGATAACTGGTTCACAGGCTGTAATTTGTCTTCTGTCTGTCCCATCCATGCTTCTCCATGTCCCAGACGAGCATCTGTTCTTTCCTTGACAGCCTCATGTAGTGGGTTTTGTTGATTTTTAACTGCTCTAAGCGCCATCACCTTTTCTACCTTGTGCTTGACATGCATTGAAGAAAAATCCCAGCGGTATATCGTTAAAATTGATGTGCTCCTTATAGTTCACTGGACCAGTCTCATCGCTTCATTTTGAGTTTTTTTTTTCTTGATTAAGAAAATTGCTTTAGGACAACGTAGTGAGCCCTTGTCCATACTCAGTCACATCGTGTACAAGTGTCTGATACAGCCAGTTGATGTGACGCTGTTCAAAGGTTTCAGCTGGTAAATCTGTCATTCATGCCAGAAAGTCCTTTGTTTGCATTGGAGTGCGATATTCTAGTTTGAAAATATTGAAATCTTGTGATATAATTACCTTGGTATTGGTTTTTTTTTTTTTTTTTTTTTTTTTTTTTTTTTTTTTTTTTTTTTAGCACGACAGCGTCTACCGCGTGTCTTACGGCAAACAGTGGAGGCTTACATTTTGTACCTGCCTGTAAGCCGTTTCCACGATGTATTAAGTCACTAAGAGATGTACAAAATACATCTTATTAAGACGGATCTTTTCGTCGCAGACTGCAAAGAACATCTAGGGTCTTCATGGGTAGAGGAACCATAGGATTTGGCTCAGAACGACGTGGAACTGGAGAACTTTCAGATGTTTCCTAACCGGATAACATACACGGGCTAAGCTAGGGGCAATGCTGAATTATCCCCCTTTAATTTCACGACCGTAGTTTTACACTCTAAAATACTTCTTACTAAATTGTCCCCCTTGAATTTCACCACCGTACAGTCTAAAATACATCTTACTAAGTTATCCCCCTTAAATTTCACCACCGTACATTCTAAAACACTTCTTACTGAATTATCCCCCTTTAATTTTACCACCGTACATTCTAAATGCATCTTACTAAATTATCCCCCTTAAAATTCACCACCATACATACTGAAATACATCTTACTAAATTATCCGCCTTGAATTTCACCACCGTACATTCTAAAATACATCTGACTAAATTATCCCCCTTAAAATTCGCCACCGTACATTCTAAAATACTTCTTACTAAATCGTCCCGCTTTAATTTCACGACCGTAGTTTTACACACTAAAGAAAAGTTCCTCCACGTTATTTTCAGGATCGGGCTCGGCACAAGATTGGGGGTATGTTTTGTTCTATACTCGTAATATAGCCGTCGTGTTTGTTGACATGCATAAGTGACAAACTGTTTTGTTCGAATGATTGTAAATCTGTTTCATTCGGGCCGTGTGTTGATGGACATTACAAATGGGGTGAATGATACGGAGCGCAAACGTTGTGAAAGATCATGGACGGAGAGAGGGGTTGGGGGCGGGGGGGGGGGGGGGGGGGGGGGGGGGGGGGGGGGGGGGGGGGGTTGGGGGAGAACTTGCGCGTATTGCGCGTGAGACGTTTGAAACAAAAGTTTTCCCTCACAACGAGAACATTTTCTGGACCGAGGAGAGAATGCTCTTAGAAATTGTGTGGATGGGGGGTAAACCGTGTCTTGATCACATGCACAGTTACAGTCCTTGAATATTATCCTTGACACAGTATACACACGTCCCAAGCAGTTAGTACCATGCCATACACACAAACGTATTACAATCCACAAGGGAATATACAGCCATACGGAAGCGAATGTACGTAAGATCAGTACTTGTTAAGCCCATCCAGTGACAGACACTACACCAGGCAAGGTACTGTAAAAAGGCAAGGTGAAAATGAACAAGCAAACAAGTTAAAACGTTAAAGCAAAAAGCAAACAAACAAAACAACCTAAAATCCAACTTGCTCGAAAGTGTGCTTACAGACTCTCCATGCGCTTCTACGCTCGCTTCACGTTTTTTTTCCCCGCTCTCCTTTATCCTATTAAAGCAACTCCAAGGACAAGGACTGGAATCAGCAACTGCCTGGGTTTTCTTCAATACTCTACTACAATAGCGCCGCATACAGCCGGCTGATAGTCAGGTGCATATTCTAAATGTCAGGCACCTTGATGGGATTACACACACACACACACACACACACACACACACGCGCACGCACGCACGCACGCACGCACGCACGCACGCACACACACACACACACACACGCACGCACGCACGCACGCACACACACACACACACACACACACACACACGCACACGCACGCACGCACGCACACACGCACGCACACACGCACGCACGCACGCACGCACACCACACACACACACACACACACACACACACACACACACACACACACACACACACACACACACACACACACACACACACACACACACACACGCACACACATGTATAATGTTTCGAGCAATTTTGTAGTAGGGGAAAACAAGCGCAGGCTATCCATTTCCCCCGTAATTATATTAATGACTTGGCAAAGACTTAAAAAAAAAAAAAAAAATAATAATAAAAAAAAGGGGAGAGGGAGAGAGGGGAACGGATGAAAAAGAAAGTGAGAATAGAAAATCGGGGAAATATGAAACACACACACACACACACACACACACACACACACACACACACACACACACACACATACGCACGCACGCACGCACACATACACACATTCACACGCACACACACACAGATACATGAAAACACACCACACGTCGGCTTTCTTCTCCCTCAACCCCACCACCCACTCCCCGTCACTCCACCTTCCACACCCCCTTCAACCCACCCACCACCCCCCCGTCACTCCACCTTCCACACCCCCTCAACCCACCCACCACCCTCAGTCACTCCACTTCCACACCCCCTCAACCCACCCACCACCCCCTCAGTCACTCCACCTTCCCCACCCCCCTCAACCCACCCACCACTCCCCGTCACTCCACCTTCCACACCCCTCTCACCCACCCACCACCCTCAGTCACTCCACCTTCCACACCCCCTCAACCCACCCACCACTCCCCGTCACTCCACCTTCCACACCCCCCTCAACCCACCCACCCCACCCTCGTCACTCCACCTTCCACACCCCCTCAAACCCACCCACCACTCCCCGTCACTCCACCTTCCACACCCCCTCAACCCACCCACCACCCTCAGTCACTCCACCTTCCACACCCCCTCAACCCACCCCCCACCCTCAGTCACTCCCACCTTCCACACCCCCCTCAACCCACCCACCCACCCTCAGTCACTCCACACCTCCACACCCCCCTTCAACCCACCCACCACCCCCCGTCACTCCACCTTCCACACACCCCCCTCAACCCACCCACCACCCCCCCCTCACTCCACCTTCCACACCCCCTCAACCCACCCACCACTCCCCGTCACTCCACCTCCCACACCCCCTCAACCCCACCCACCACTCCCCGTCACTCCACCTTCCACACCCCCTCAACCCACCCACCACACCACCCCCGTCACTCCACCTTCCACACCCCCCCTCAACCCACCCCCCACCCTCAGTCACTCCACCTTCCACACCCCCCTCAACCCACCCACCACTCCCCGTCATCCCCACCTTTCCACACCCCCCTTCAACCCACCCACCACTCCCCGTCACTCCACCTTCCACACCCCCTTCAACCCACCCACCCACCACTCCCCGTCACTCCACCTTCCACACCCCCCTCAACCCACCCACCACCCCCCGTCACTCCACCTTCCACACCCCCCTCAACCCACCCACCACACCCCCCGTCACTCCACCTTCCACCCCCCCTCAACCCACCCACCACCCTCAGTCACTCCACCTTCCACCCCCCCCTCAACCCACCCACCACCCTCAGTCACTCCACCTCCCACACCCCCCTCAACCCACCCACCCACCACCCTCAGTCACTCCACCTTCCACACCCCCCTCAACCCACCCACCACCCTCAGTCACTCCACCTTCCACACCCCCCTCAACCCCCACCCACCACCCTCAGTCACTCCACCTTCCACACCCCCCTCAAACCCACCCACCACCCTCAGTCACTCCACCTTCCACACCCCCTCAACCCACCCACCACCCTCAGTCACTCCACCTCCCACACCCCCTCAACCCACCCCCACCACCCTCAGTCACTCCACCTCCCACACCCCCCCTCACCCACCCACCACCCTCAGTCACTCCACCTTCCACACCCCCCTCAAACCCACCCACCACCCTCAGTCACTCCACCTTCCACACCCCCTCAACCCACCCCCACCACCCTCAGTCACTCCACCTCCCCACACCCCCCTCAACCCACCCCACCACCCTCAGTCACTCCACCTCCCACACCCCCTCAACCCACCCACCACTCCCCGTCACTCCACCTTCCACACCCCCTCAACCCACCCACCACCCACCCCCGTCACTCCCACCTTCCACACCCCCCTCAACCCACCCACCACCCTCAGTCACTCCACCTTCCACACCCCCCTCAACCCACCCACCACTCCCCGTCAATCCACCTTCCACACCCCCTTCAACCACCCCCCCACTCCCCGTCACTCCACCTTCCACACCCCCTTCAACCCACCCACCACCCCTCCCCGTCACTCCACCTTCCACACCCCCCTCAACCCCCCACCACTCCCCGTCACTCCCCTTCCACCCCCCCTCCACACCCCCCTCAACCCACCCACCACTCCCGTCACTCCACCTTCCACACCCCCCTCAACCCACCCACCACCCTCAGTCACTCCACCTCCCACACCCCCCTCAACCCACCCACCACCCTCAGTCACTCCACCTTCCACACCCCCTCAACCCACCCACCACCCTCAGTCACTCCACCTTCCACACCCCCCTCCACCCCCCCACCACCCTCAGTCACTCCACCTTCCACACCCCCTCAACACCCACCCACCACCCTCAGTCACTCCACCACCTTCCACACCCCCTCAACCCACCCACCACCCTCAGTCACTCCACACCTTCCACACCCCCTCAACCCACCCACCACTCCCCGTCACTCCACCTCCACACCCCCTCAACCCACCCACCACCCTCAGTCACTCCACCCTCCACACCGCCCCCCCCCCCTCAACCCACCCACCACCCTCAGTCACTCCACCTCCCACACCCCCTCAACCCCACCCCACCACCCTCAGTCACTCCACCTTCCACACCCCCCTCAACCCACCCACCACCCTCAGTCACTCCACCTTCCACACCCCCTCAACCCACCCACCACCCTCAGTCACTCCACCTCCCACACCCCCTTCAACCCACCCACCACCCCCCGTCACTCCACCTTCCACACCCCCCTCAACCCACCCCCCACCACCCCCCGTCACTCCACCTTCCACACCCCCCTCAACCCACCCACCACCACTCCCCGTCACTCCACCTTCCACACCCCCTTCAACCCACCCACCACCCCCCGTCACTCCACCTTCCACACCCCCCCCAACCCACCCACCACCCCCGTCACTCCACCTTCCACCCCCCCCTCAACCCACCCACCACCCCCCGTCACTCCACCTTCCACACCCCCTCAACCCACCCACCACTCCCCGTCACTCCACCTTCCACACCCCCTCAACCCACCCACCACCACTCCCCGTCACTCCACCTTCCACACCCCCTCAACCCACCCACCACCCTCAGTCACTCCACCTTCCACACCCCCTTCAACCCACCCACCACCCCCCCGTCACTCCACCTTCCACCCCCCCCCCTCAACCCACCCACCCCCCCCCCCGTCACTCCACCTTCCACACACCCCCAACCAACCCACCCACCACTCCCCGTCACTCCACCTTCCACACCCCTCAACCCACCCCCACCCACAGTCAGTCACTCCACCTTCCACCCCCCCCCAACCCACCCCCACCACCTTCAGTCACTCCACCTTCCACACCCCCTCAACCCACCCACCACCCTCAGTCACTCCACCTTCCACCCCCCCCTCAACCCACCCCACCACCTTCAGTCACTCCACCTTCCACACCCCCCTCAACCCACCCACCACCTTCAGTCACTCCACCTCCCACACCCCCCTCAACCCACCCACCACCCTCAGTCACTCCACCTCCCCACACCCCCTCAACCCACCCACCACCCTCAGTCACTCCACCTTCCACACCCCCCTCAAACCCACCCACCACTCCCCGTCACTCCACCTTCCACACCCCCCTCAACCCACCCACCACCCTCAGTCACTCCACCTCCCACACCCCCCTCAACCCACCCACCACCCCCCGTCACTCCACCTTCCACACACCCCCCCTCAACCCACCCCCCACCCTCAGTCACTCCACCTTCCACACCCCCTCAACCCACCCACCACCCTCAGTCACTCCACCTTCCACCCCCCCCTCAACCCACCCACCACCTTCAGTCACTCCACCTTCCACATCCCCTCAACCCACCCACCCACCCTCAGTCACTCCACCTTCCCCCCCCCCCTCAACCCACCCACCACCTTCAGTCACTCCACCTTCCACACCCCCCTCAACCCACCCACCACCCTCAGTCACTCCACCTTCCACACCCCCCTCAACCCACCAACCACCCTCAGTCACTCCACCTTCCACACACCCCCCAAACCACACCACCACCCTCAGTCACTCCACCTTCCACACCCCCCTCAACCCACCCACCACCCTCAGTCACTCACTCCACCTCCCACACCCCCCTCAACCCACCCACCACTCCCCGTCACTCCACCTTCCACCTTCCACACACCCCCTCACCCCACCACCACCCCAGTCACTCCACCTTCCACACCCCCCCTCAACCCCCCCCACCACTCCCCGTCACTCCACCTTCCACACCCCCCTCAACCCACCCACCACTCCCCGTCACTCCACCTTCCACACCCCCTCAACCCACCCACCACCACCACCCCGTCACTCCACCTCCCACACCCCCCTCAACCCACCCACCACCCTCAGTCACTCACTCCCACCTTCCACACCCCCCTCAAACCCACCCACCACCCTCAGTCACTCCACCTTCCACACCCCCTCAACCCACCCACCACCCCTCAGTCACTCCACCTCCCACACCCCCCTCAACAACCACCCACCACCCTCAGTCACTCCACCTCCCACACCCCCCTCAACCCACCACCACCCTCAGTCACTCCACCTCCCACACCCCCCTCAACCCACCCACCACCCTCAGTCACTCCACCCTCCCACACCCCCCTCAACCCACCCACCACTCCCCGTCACTCCACCTTCCACACCCCCTCAACCCACCCACCACCTTCAGTCACTCCACCTTCCACACCCCCTCAACCCACCCACCACCCTCAGTCACTCCACACTCCACACCCCCTTCAACCCACCCACCACTCCCCGTCACTCCACCTTCCACACCCCCTCAACCCACCACCACTCCCCGTCACTCCACCTCCCACCACCCCCCACACCCCAACAACCCACCCACCACCCTCAGTCACTCCACCTTCCACCCCCCCCCTCAACCCACCACCACCACCCCCCGTCACTCCACCTTCCACACCCCCCTCAACCCACCCACCACCCCCCGTCACTCCACCTTCCACACCCCCCTCAACCCACCCACCACCCTCAGTCACTCCACCTCCCACACCCCCCTCAACCCACCCACCACCCTCAGTCACTCCACCTTCCACACCCCCCTCAACCCCCCCACCACCCTCAGTCACTCCACCTCCCCCACACCCCCTCAAACCACCCCCACCACCCTCAGTCACTCCACCTCCCACCCCCCCTCAACCCACCCACCACCCTCAGTCACTCCACCTCCCACACCCCCCTCAACCCACCCACCACCCTCAGTCACTCCACCTCCCACCACCCCCCTCAACCCACCCACCACCCTCAGTCACTCCACCTCCCACACCCCCCTCAACCCACCCACCACCCTCAGTCACTCCACCTCCCACACCCCCCTCAACCCACCCACCACCCTCAGTCACACTTCCTCCCACCTCCCACACACCCCCTCAACCCACCCACCACCCTCAGTCACTCCACCTCCCACACCCCCCTCAACCCCACCCACCACCCTCAGTCACTCCACCACCCACACCCCCCTCAACCCACCCACCACCCTCAGTCACTCCACCTCCCACACCCCCCCTCAACCCCCCACCACCCTCAGTCACTCCACCTCCCACACCCCCCTCAACCCACCACACCACCCTCAGTCACTCCACCTCCCACACCCCCCTCAACCCACCCACCACCCTCAGTCACTCCACCTCCCACACCCCCCTCAAACCCACCCACCACCCTCAGTCACTCCACCTCCCACACCCCCCTCAACCCACCCACCACCCTCAGTCACTCCACCTTCCACACCCCCCTCAACCCACCCACCACCCTCAGTCACTCCACCTTCCACACCCCCCTCAACCCACCCACCACCCCCCGTCACTCCACCTCCACACACCCCCCTCAACCCACCCACCACTCCCACTCACTCCACCTTCCACACCCCCCTCAACCCACACCCACCACCCCCCGTCACTCCACCTTCCACACCCCCTCAACCCACCCACCACTCCCCTCCCGTCACTCCACCTTCCACACCCCCCTCAACCCACCCACCACCCTCAGTCACTCCACCTTCTGCCTCCCCCCCCCCCCTCCCCTTCGGGTGAAACGGCTGCAATATTTAAAGCCACCACACGGCTGCAAACCGCCCGATAATTGCTGTCGCCTGTATTGTGTCATGACTGTCAGTTGAAATCTGAAGAGTCGGTCTTGAACAAGTTTTCCATGAGCAACCAAGCTCATCTTTCTGCTCTGAAGTCCTGGCAGCCGTCTTCTGCGCTAAAAAAAAAATTGAATACTGACTAATGCAACAGGTGTTCAAAATCCAAAACGAAACTCTACTTTTTTGTGACTATGCTTTACTTCGATTTGACGGCTATGCTCTCCATTATTGTATGAAACATTTGAACAGTAACAACACAGAAAGTATACGGATGTTGCGAATGGAAATTCTGGTAATGATAATGAGGGGTGTTCCTAAAATTGCTGATGAAATCATCCATCATCAACGATCTCGACAACTTAGTATCTGGAGTAGAACAAGTAACGGCTTTTACCAATTCAGGTTGAACCACACAATGTTTAAACAACACATGATAACATAAAGGACGATGAAAACACAAACATACAATACAAATGGATCTGCCTTCGAGACGGATTACGATGGTTTCCTCATGCAGCAAGTGAGGAATTTTCATATTTATAATATTTTTTTTTCTTAATTTCATGTTTCCCATTTTCTTCATCTTCAACCCCCCCCCCCCCCCCCCCCCACTCCCCCAAGTTCAAATCTTTGCCAAGTCATTACTGTGATGACAGAGGGGTTGTTGGCCTGCGCTTGTTTTTCCTCCACTATTAGATTGTTCGTCTTTGTATTTGTCTGACTTTATTCAAGTTGAAAAGGCTGTGCCAGTCTTGAATAAAAGTTACTCTGTGTTAGGTTTCCTTATGGAAGCAACAGTTACCTTACTTGTTTATTGTTTATGGTTTACTGTTCCCTGCCTCATTTCATTTTCAATGACAAACATACATGAAAAAAGGAACGAACAAACATTTGTGACAGAATGAAACTGGAACGACCGTGAACTTATTTGTGGAAACTTGCTGTGAATGAGCCGAAGAATGGTCGACTTTGCCACGTGACTTCTGACAAAGTGAAAGAAGAAGACACATGAACCCACAGTGTGTATGAAGCTGATGACGACGATGATCAGTTCTCTGATAGGTATTCAGCTGTTTGCATGATGCGATTAGCAAATGTCTGAATCTCATATATGCCTGAGTTGCAGTCAACACTCGACATTGGTTCAAACATTAAGCGTCCATATCCTGGATAGAAGAATCAGAGTGAAGCTAACTTGTATGTTCATGACATTGACGCTGATGGCTTAGATGACAGATATCATCATTACCAACACATTTCTCAGCGTGTGGAACTAGTGAAACAGTCTCACATTGATGACCAAAATGATCAGATTGATCGGATAATGACCACTGCAGCTGGGCTTTGTGGCGTGTTCAATAAGCACCTAAATAATGTGGCTCACGAGGCTGAAAGCTGAGGGAAACTCGCTTATCGGCAAACGCAGAAGTAAAGAAATGCTGCCCGGTTCAATGCAAAATTCAGATGCCGGAGGGTAATTTCTGGCAATGGTATATTTGTTTTTGAGCTGTCACTTCTCTCAAACAATACCAGCCATAAACAAGTTCTGGTCATAACAAAGCTATTCATAAAGGATTGAAGTTACACGCCCAACCCAACGGATGCCAAAGACAATTTCGAGTCATGAGATCGTCAGACAAATTTGGCAATTGACAATTGATGAAAGTAAAAACAAAAATTAAAGAAAACCTTGCCCTGAAATAATTAAGCATGATACATCGAATAGTTATGTGATTTCTTCCCAGGGTAGTCTGGTTCTTCAGAGAAGGATGCCTTTGTGTCTCATCAAGTAGACAGTTATATTGATATTAATCTACGGAACAGTGAGTGAAATCATTGAAAAGGATGTTGTAAGATGTTGATAACAACTTTTAAAAATGCATCTCGCGGAAACGACTTTTAATTTGGAAATGTAAATGAGTTTTAAAAAAAAAAACCTAGTTCAACTAAAATGACAGTGCATTACGGCTTTTTTTTCTAGATGATCTTGAAATGTAAAAACAAATGAAAAAATAAACAAAAGATAAACACACACACACACACACACACACACACACACACACACACACACACACACACACTGTTGGCTGGTCAAGTGGATGTATTACTCCGTTACGAAATTAATGTAAGAGAAAGCGCGAGCGATCCGGATAATCATAACGGAGTAACTGTTCTCTCAGCTGTCTCCGACAGCTTTTCGTCAGTTAACAAACGATGGAATCTATTCTTTCCTAAAGCTTACACTTTGCTGGGAGATGAATGAGCAGATTTTCGCAAGAACCACCCCACCATTGAAAACATTTTGCTTTGAATTGTCTACTTAATCTATACTTCAGACTTGGCCAAATTTCCCGCAAACAACACAGACTGTTTGGTTTACCCAGGCAAGTTAGAAAATGCACCGTTTATAACATGGATGAAAAAGGGGATGATTTTCATCACAAATTTAACAGTTTTTTTTTCAGTCATTTCAGACCGCAGGACACAATCATTCACTAAATATGTCTAACATCATCCAAACGTTGTTTTTAAACGCTTTAATCCACACCCAGCCAAAGTCCAAACTTAAAATGAAAGCGTCAAAATTATCCCGCGAGATATTCCGTCTTTTTTCTCCAAACCTACAGCCATGATTAGAAACTGTCGTTGTGATATGGAAACAGCGCTGTGATCCTGGACAGGCTGTGCTGTATGTTTCCCAAACAACTGGCTTTAACTTGTCTATTCGCTCCTTCATTTCTGTCTTTTGTACTCGTAACGTGTTTGTAACGCACTGGCTGTTGTCAGTTATAAGCTGCTTGTGTATCTTTGCTTTAAACGTCTCCACTTCCCGTGGTCAACGCATACTGAAAATAAACTATGTCAAATGGAGCGGAAATGAGGTGATTATTCCTAGAGGACAAT
>JADBJO010002288.1:170000-180000 GCA_016801955.1 Conus betulinus
GCTGATGACGTTTACAACTACAGACAGTGTTCGCTATGCTGTATTTGCATTATTTAGCTTCGTTAGAAAAACCTGCTGGATCTCTTTTGGCTCATCGTCTGAGATTCATTTTTTTCCAGATATATCTTTGAGGAGACAGAAGCCGTTATGCAAATTATCCATCTTTCTCTTTATGTAGGATCAGGAGAAATTATTTACCTCAGTTGTTCTCTGAGGAAATCATTTGAGCGACATTGAGTCCATGACAGTGGTGACCCTCAAGTTTTTATGCGCGAGCGTCGGTCAGAACACTGCACCCATATTCTTGCTTGAAAAGTAGTTGAATTTATTTTAAATGTAATTAATAGCGAACCAAAAAAAAAAAAAAAAAAAAAAAACTTAAACAAACGAATCACAAGACAAACCACGACGCGTTCCGACCTCTAGGTCTTCTTCAGGCAAGATACAAAAGACTCTTGATTGCTCGTTCATGTTCTTTGTCCTGAGTGTTTTGTATCTTGCCTGAAGAAGACCTAAGAGGTCGAAAACGCGTTGTGTTTTGTTTTGTGATTCGTTTGTCTACGTTTTCTGAGCGGTTCGCCATTAGTGACATTAAAAATTTGTTTAGGTTTCCGCCTGCAGTCGCCTCATTTTGCAACTGGATCTAAGTTGAATTTAGTTAACCCACTCCAAAGCATACGACAGAGTACAACACTCACAAGAACTGTCCTGTCAGGGCACCAACACTCGCAAGAACTGTCCTGTCAGGACAGAGTACAACACTCACAAGAACTGTCCTATCAGGTCACCAACACTCACAAGAACTGTCCTGTCAGGACAGAGTACAACACTCACAAGAACTGTCCTATCAGGACACCAACACTCACAAGAACTGTCCTGTCAGGACGCCAACACTCACAAGAACTGTCCTGTCAGGACACCAACACTCACAAGAACTGTCCTGTCAGGACAGAGTACAACACTCACAAGAACTGTCCTGTCAGGACACCAACACTCACAAGAACTGTCCTGTCAGGACACCAACACTCACAAGAACTGTCCTTTCAGGACAGAGTACAACACTCACAAGAACTGTCCTATCAGGACACCAACACTCACAAGAACTGTCCTGTCAGGACACCAACACTCACAAGAACTGTCCTGTCAGGACAGAGTACAACACTTACAAGAACTATCCTATCAGGACAGAGTACAACACTCACAAGAACTGTCCTATCAGGACAGAGTACAACACTCACAAGAACGGTCCTATCAGGACAGAGTACAACACTCACAAGAACTATCCTGTCAGGACACCAACACTCACAAGAACTGTCCTATCAGGACAGAGTACAACACTCACAAGAACTGTCCTATCAGGACAGAGTACAACACTCACAAGAACTGTCCTATCAGGACAGAGTACAACACTCACAAGAACTGTCCTGTCAGGGACACCAACACTCACAAGAACTATCCTGTCAGGACACCAACACTCACAAGAACTATCCTGTCAGGACACCAACACTCACAAGAACTGTCCTGTCAGGACAGAGTACAACACTCACAAGAACTATCCTGTCAGGACACCAACACTCACAAGAACTGTCCTATCAGGACAGAGTACAACACTCACAAGAACTGTCCTATCAGGACAGAGTACAACACTCACAAGAACTATCCTGTCAGGGGCCGAGGAGGTCTCCAGAGGTCGGCGGGTGACGAACCACACGCCGGTCATGAAGACCACCGCACACAGGCCCAGACACATGCACTTCACTTCCACCGCTTGTGCACCATCATCAACGACCCACAGGCCATGGCTGCCGCTTCTGGGGAATGCCTCCCTCCTTTGACCTGTCACAGGTTGAACACAACAACAGATCATTGTGAGTAGCGTTGTTGCGATTGTTGTTCCCCCCCCCCCCCCCCCCCCCCCCCCCCCCAGCTCATTTCACCACCATCCCTCCACTTCCAACTCTTTGCTTTCCACCCTTTCCACCTTCACCCCTCCCTCCTCTCCCCTCCCTTTTCTCCACGCCTTCCTACAATGTCCCCTCCACCCCCCCCCCCCCCCCCCATCCCTCAGTGAACTTTTTTCCGGTGAACTCTTTTTCAGTGAACTTTTTTTTTCAGTGAACTCTTTTCAGTCAACCACAGAATTCTACGCTGTTTTGTTCGTCAGTTGGCCAGTGTTGCTTAAAAAAAAAATGTTATAATAAACTGAAACATTGCAGTAAATGCATGGGTGTTGTGTGGCTTCAACTTTTTATCTTCCAGCAAACAAACCATTAGACGAATAAAGCGTGGCAGAGGAAAAGAAACTATGAACATCAAGGAGAATTGTAACAACTGCTAGTTATTTACACGTTTACTCCAAAAGATCTCAAAAGGAGGAGGAGGAGGAGGAGGAGAAGGAGGAGGAGGAGGAGCTTCTGGAAACTACAGACGATGCATATGTTTGAATAGCTCTCTCCTTCCGTGTTGTTAGCGGAAAGTCTGTTTGAAGTCCGCGGGACGGAATTATCTTCATTATATTCATGGGGAAAGATGTAACCAATATTGAGTAACACAAGTGAACATAGATCCAGTTGCAAAGTGAGACGACTGCGGGCGGAAATTTAAACACCGCCAGCCAGAAAAAACGTATACAAACGCATCACCAGACAAAACACGACGCGGTTTGACCTCTTGGGTCTCTTCAGGCAAGATACACAATACCCAGGACACTAAAAACGAGCGAGCGATCACTTTTCTTCATCCAAATCGGCGCAAGATGGGCGTTGAATGTTGTGTATCTTGCCTGAAGAAGACCTCAGAGGTCGAAACGCGTCGTGTTTTGTCTTGTGATTCGTTTGCCTACGTTTTTCAGTGGAGCCTTATAAATTGTTTTTCAAACAGGTGAACATAGTTTGAAGCAGGAAAGCGGAGAGGCTGGAGCAGAGAGAGAGAGAGAGAGAGAGAGAGAGAGAGAGATTCAGATTCAGATTCAGATGATCTATTCATGTAAGGCCACAGCCCCATATGAAAACGTTAATATCAATATTACAGGAAAATTATGATATAGGCAGCAGTATCAGAAGTCCTTACCATTACAAGATGCAAACTGTCATGAAAATAATGTTTCTCTTAACAGGAAAGCTTTGCATATACAAAGAACTAAACTGCAAATTACACTCTCTTTTTTTCTGATGACATCAGCAGGCAAAAAACGAAACAGATATGGCTGATGGTAAAACTTCTTAGGTATTAGCTGTAAACGGAGATCACTAAAATCAAGTCACTGCAAAACAAAATGAACTTCATCTTCAACAGATTCTGTAAAAAGGGGGCAGAGCAATTCGTCGTAATTCACAGTTTTGTAGCGATTAGCATGCAACTTAATTTCAGTGAGTCCAAATCTAAATCTAGTGAAAAATAAATCGTAGGTGCTTGTTCACATTAAACAAAAAGTAATTCTTACCTAATGTGAGGAACTATCAACTATGTACACTGTCATGACCAAAAAATATTGTGTCAGTTTTTCATGTTGAGTAGTGCAGGTGGAGTTTTTTTTTTTTTTAAAGGGATTGTTGGATTTTGACCAGAATATTAGACCATATGTGAACAGTGCTTGAATCCCTGACTTTTTCTTGCTGTTGATTGGACGCTGAGGCACGTGATGGGTGAGAGGAGCTCACTGTTTGCGGGACGGGACTGTTTCCGATCTGTATGGCAGGGCAGGAATCGCCAGACAGGAGGACAGGGCGCTTGACTTGGGTTAAGGTCATAAATGTTTTTCAGCCTTGGGGGTTGGAACGGAAAACTTAGTTTTTCCGAGCGACCAGAGAGTGGTTGGTGATGCAGCTGAGACAGAAGTCTGCTAAGGATTTTATTTTTGTTATGATACTGATTCCCTGTGGGTAAGTTGCCAGTTGGGAAATAATCATACATAAAGAGAAAAGCGAAATTATTCATTGATGAATGTAAGCGATTAATGTGAATAATTAAAAAAGTAAATAGAATGAGATGATAAGAAGCATTTTGTGAAAAACGCATAATTTTATTACACATAAAAATACCAATCGTTTTTCGAGACTAATCATTTTTGTAAACGTTTCACGTTGTATCCAAACTGTAGGTAGGAATGTGCCGAAAACGGAATGCTACGAATTTGTGATTATGATGTGTTACCATGTTCTGTTGTTTAATGTCTTGTGAAAAAAAAATTACATGTTCCAAAGCTAAAGGTGGGACATGGGTTTCTTTCCGGAAAACCTCAGCGTCCAGCCAGTGGATCGGATCTACTTCCTGAAAGCTTGACTCCCACTGGTGGAGCTTTTACACAAGAAAAAACACTCCTGTGGAACTATTGATTATTGGAACAGAAACAAAGAGTCACGCAATCCTTCATGTGTTGTACATTAAAAAAAAAGGAAATTAATGACAAATCGTTCGTAACATTTGTGTGAAAAAATTCGAACGAAAATTGTTCGGAAAATTTATATGTTAGTGTGATTGTCAGTTGCGAAACTCTGTGGTTTTTATTTTAGTAAAGGGAGCGCATAAAAGTGGATTCCTGGTTCCCCTGTCTCTCATTTGAATAAATGGAGTAATGCGCGCGTATGAAGTTAACACGTTGTGTGTGTGATTGATTGTATGCAAAAGCGGTGTGTGACATGCACATCAAAACTGTTACTTGATTGAATATGACATTTCCATGTTTGCCATCTACTGTTGATCAATCTGTGTCGAACTGTTTGGATAAACTTACGTTTTTTTTTCCCTATTCCTTGGTATGTCCATAGATGCCCTAGTCCCAGCACTTTAGCCCTGTGAGTGGAGATCAAATAGCGTATTATACGCTTTTAGGGGCAATCTATCGTTATTCATATTTAATGACTTAAACCAGTAGTGGATACTTTTAACTGCAGAATTTATATGTGCTGAACATCTATTTGTTTCCCCGTACACTATCTCATTCTGCGTTCTAAACTCTACTCACTAAAACCTTTTTTTTTTATTTTTAGCCCAGTTAAAAGAACCGATTCACAATACACGACCGCATTCTTACCTAAACCCCCATAGCTCCGAACCGTATTGCTCAATGGGTTATACCTGTGCATCGAAATTTTTGAGGAACACTTCCAAGGAGTTAAAATTTCACACAAAGAATTTCCTCACAACGCATAATAACACGTTTTCCTGGCTCTCCTAGAACGGTCTCTACCTGTAGCAACAAAACTCAGCCGAGTAGCGAAGTATTGGGCATTTAGTTTGCACAGAGATGTTGAAAAAGAGAAACTGTAAGGAAAAGCTAATAGAAGTTTGTGAACTCTACAAAACATGGCTGAAAAGAAATGTTACTCCAATAGAAAGAGTTGGTGTGCCTAAATCCTTTATCCTGTCAAAACCTCCACATTTGTGAATGCTGCTTCTAAATCCATCTGACAGTGTTGTTGATGAATTTCAAACAATTTGCTTTCGGTTTGCGTTGCATGGAGAACAAGACAGAATTAGTCGTAGGACAGCTACAGAAGATGTAAAAGGTGACGGAATTAATGTGCCTAATTTCATTACATACATTACTGGTCTAAAATGAACATGAATCAATGGAATCAGAAATAGTAGACATTAATGGGAAAAATTAATGTTATTCAGAACTGCCCACAACAATAAAGAAACACACCCCTGGTTATTTATGTAGAAACTGCAAAAGACGAAGGAAGAAAGAAAGAAAGAAAGAAAGAAAAATGTTTATCCAACACGTCTTTCTCTCACATACAGTTTTTTTTTTTTTTTTTTAATGAAATTAGACGAGTAAGACCTGAGACAATTTTTGCACAGCCAGTGATTTCCAGAGAAAACCACAAACCTGGTAATAAAATCAAATCAACCCAATCGAAATCAATGGATTCATATTAACTCCTATTTGAAGAAAGAGAAATTTAAAATGTGTGTGTGTGTGTGTGTGTGTGTGTGTGTGTGTGACACACACACACACACACACACACACACACACACACACACACACACACACACACACACAGAGAGAGAGAGAGAGAGAGAGAGAGAGAGAGAGTATTCTACATGTATTAAAGACTGCTTTTCATGTGTGTTTAGATATGACTGGTATGTTAAGTAAGTAATCACCTATCTTTTTGTATATGCCTTGTACTGCGCTTTGAGCTGATAAATAGTAGTATACTGGGCCAAACAAATGCTTTTTGTTATCATTATTATTGTCATTATCATCATCATCATCATCATTGTTGTTGTTGTTGTTAGTAGATTACAAAGTCTTATAACTCCTATGATATCTCTGCGGTTGACATCAATATACTTTGTGGTGGCGTTCCACTCTAGCTCGCCAGCCTCTCCCTCCCTTCTTCTTCTCCCCTCCCCACTATCCCCTATTCGCAAACTGCTACCCCATTATGAAAACCTGTTTCTCTGTCTCTGTCTCTGTCTCTCTCTCTCTCTCTCTCTCTCTCTCTGGATATAAAATGTTTGAGTGTTAGTGTGTTTAAAAAAATCTATTTGCCTTTCTGACAGGCTGTTATGAATTTGCCTTTGTATATAATTCCATTTATTGTTGTTTACATTGATTCAGTGATGAACTGATTAATTGATGATTTATTGAATATCGGCAATGTTGTATTCATTTTTAACGAGAGAAACTAACATCACTAGAGGGGGGATGGATGGAGGGTAAGAACAAGAAGAGGGTGGATAAAAGGGGGGGGGGGGGGGGGGGGGGGAACATTTTTATCTTTTGATCCTTCTGGCTAAGCAGCATATATGCACGTGTGTGTGCGTGTGTGTGTGTGTGTGTGTGTGTGTGTGTGTGTGTGTGTGTGTGTGTGTGTGTGTGTGTGTGAGTGTGTGTGTGTGTGTGTGTGTGTGTGTGTGTGTGTGTGTGTGTGTGTGTGTGAATGTGTGTGTTGTGCGTGCGTATACAATGTAAGTGTGTGTGAGCAGGTGTATAAATCTTTCCCCACACAGGACAAGAGTAATATACTTTCAGAAACTGGATTACGCACACCTACACTTTACCTATCAGACTGACTGGCAGGCCTGGAAGGGGACAAAACGAGGCAGCATGCCGTAGAATGCTGCCGCAATGGCACGTTATTTGCTGCCATCTGTGCACGCCGCAACCAGCCAGTCCTGTGACTTCATGACTTGACTTAGTCCTCTGAATTCCCTGGACAACATAGGGCCGCAACCACACTCTTCCAGCGGACGTCATTCCGGCGGCCTTCACTTCTGCGTCGGTACTCCTTCGCCATGTCTGTCTTGGTCTTCCCACTTTTCTTTTGCTCTGAGGGTTCCATTCAAGGGCTTGTCTTGCGATGTGGATGGAGAATTTCTGAGGGTGTGGCCAATCCATCCCCACTTCCGTTTTCTGATTTCCGATTATATTGGAACTTGTTTGGTCTTGTTGCACAGTTCTGTGTTGGCAATAACATCTGGCCATTTGTTGTTCACAATGTTTCGCAGACATTTGTTAATACATGTTTGGAGTTTGTGAGTGTTTGTCTTGTTGTTCGCCACGTTTCAGAACCATGTAGAAGGACAAATTTCACATTTGAGTTCATGGCACAATGGTAAGCTTCATGCTCCAAGGCTTTGCTGACAGCACCACGTACCAGCATGCGCTTCAAACTATGAATACATTCTGGAACTGAGTGGCACTCACTCACTGATCTTGGACTTCCATAATGGTATTTTGAATGTGAGGGTTTTTTTTTTATTTACATGTCAGGTTTGACGTGTACTTGAGTATAAAGAATGATTCTATTGCAGTAGAAAAACCTGACTAATGCTGTGCTAAAAGATTCTGCGAAAAAAACTCAATGCTGGAAGGCCAACTTTCACGTTTGATCTGCACCTTCACTCTCTCCGCCCCTCCTATCCCAACTCGCCTCCCCACCCCCACCCCCACCCCTTATGGTTCCTGCTTTTACAAACACTGATGCTATGTTAGTGCACCCAAGCCCTACTTTAGGCCTCTCCCTTCGGTTGGTACTTATCTTCCCTGCATCCTTTGTGACACCAGCCAATGCTTGGAAAGCCATCAACAGCTTGCTGTCAGACATTGAGGTAGTCTTAGAGAGAAAGAAGCAGCTCATACGAGGCGAATTTTGAAAAAAAAAAAGAATTGCTGGTGATTTCCCAGGACAATATGGACAAAACAGATCACAAAGACAAAACACGGCGTGTTTCGACCTCTTAGGTCTTCAGGAAAACAACAACACAACGTTCAGGGCAAGGAAAACGAAGACCAAACAGTCATTTCATCTTGTCATATTCGGCGGAAGATGGGTGTTGAATGAAGAAGACCTAAGAGGTCGAAATGCGTCGTGTTTTGTCTTGTCAATTCTTTGTCCGTATTATCTCGCGGAATCACTAACAATTCTTTTTTTTTTAATTGTTTCAATTTCCACCTTCAGTTACCTCGCTTTTGACACTAATGGTAGGCGACTTCTGTCACGTTCTGCCTGACCTTGCAAAACAACTCTCACTGTGAGGATGGAAAACTGAGAAGGTCTCGGCTTTGTCAGTCTTTTAAGTCAAGGTGACCAAGATACAGGCCAGCGGACCATAGTGAGATACAGTGTGCACAGTGGCTCTTACAGTTAGACCATGGCACACGGCGACATGAAGCTGATGGTGATCCTCCCGATTCAGCGGGCGTCCCTGCATAGCGCCACCTCATGAATGGGCACCGTTGACTGTGCTTTAGCAGGCATCAGTGACCTTGACCTGTTACACACTGGGCATCGTTGACTGTGCTTTAGCAGGGATCAATGACCTTGACCTGTTACACACTGGGCACCGTTGACTCTGCTTTTATATACTTCAGTGACCTTGACCTTTTATACACTGGGCATCGTTGACTCTGTTTGCTTTTATAGACATCACTGATCTTGACCTTTTATACACTGATCAATGTTGACTGTGCTTTAGTAGACATCAGTGACCGTGACCTTTCATACACTGGGCATGGTTGACTTTGCTTTTATAGACATCAGTGACCCTGACCTCTTACACAATGGTCATTCCTGCTGCTAGAAATGATGACACGCTTTTTTTTGGTGTTGTTCTCAGCCATCTAAATGATCAGCAGAGCAATTGAAGAGCGAATGGGCATCGTTTGACTCTGCTTTCATAGACATCAATCACCTTGACCTTTTATACACTCTTCATCCTTGCTGCTAGAAATGAGAGCACCATTTTCTTTTTCTGTCAGCGATCTCAATGCTCAGCAAAGTAGATGGAGGAGCCAAAGACAAATGGCACTGCTGATAAACCATTATATCTTTTTTATACACTGTTCATGCTTGCTCCTAGAAATACAAGCACACTTTTCTTTTCTCTCAGCGATGTAAACGATCAGCAGCAAAGTAGATGGAGAGCCAAAGACGTACGGCACTGGTGATCGCTATTTGACGAAATCAAAGAAGCCGATATGTAGGCCTCAACAGTGAACTTACAACAGCACACGTGTCTACACAGTAAGACTGATGAAGGGCTCTTTCAGGCGGGGACGCTCAACCACGCTGGCTCGGCGACAAAACAGTCGTCGTCGTGGTTAGGTAGGGATGGGGGGGGGGGGGGGGGGGGGGGGGGGGGAGGTTAGCGGGGGGTGGCCTGTGTGTTCTGGATTAGAACAGGCACCACTGAACATCAACAAAGTGACTCGACGGCAGTGCAGTGTCTCCTCTGGTGGGTTGCCTCTTGATGGCTTGATATTGACTACTGTCTGTACACTGCCAGTACTGCTGTCTGTACACTGCCGGCACTGCTGTCTGTACATTGCCGGTACTACTGTCTGTACACTGCCGGTACTGCTGTCTGTACATTGCCGGTACTATTGTCTGTACATTGCCGGTACTGCTGTCTGTACACTGCCGGTACTGCTGTCTGTACATTGCCGGTACTACTGTCTGTACACTGCCGGTACTGCTGTCTGTACACTGCCAGTACTACTGTCTGTACACTGCCGGTACTGCTGTCTGTACACTGCCGGTACTAC
>JADBJO010002288.1:185000-200000 GCA_016801955.1 Conus betulinus
AGTAATAAATGATCGAAATTAATTTTAAGAACTGATTTATCACAACATTGCAAGATAAATGAGAGCGCAAGCTTTCTGCGTCGCCTTCGACAGTCGCGGAGTGCTGAACAATACCTATCATCATATATTGATCTAGACACAACCTTCGGCAGTCGCGAAGAGTGCTGAACAATACCTGTCATCATATACTGATCTAGACACAACCTTCGGCAGTCGAGAAGTGTGCTGAACAATACCTACCATCATATACTGATCTGGACACAAAAAGCTTTTCGCACATTAAATTTTCTCCTCGGAAAATTTTATATTTGGAACACTGTCGCACGAAAATGTGTCACAGCTGAAATTCGCTGGACGAAGTTTCAAACAAAATCATGGGTAGTTCATTTTTTTTCGCTCATTCTACTCTGTTTTTTTTTTTTTTTTTTTCTTTTTTTTTTCTTCTTTCTTTCTTTTTTTTTCTTCTTCTTCTTCTTTTTTTTTTTAACATTGATTGCTTATTGCCACCTTACCGTACACTTTTGTACTCATGTGACGTCATACCCCAGTCAACTGTCACCGGAAAAAAATCAGCTCTAATCTTCAGCGGTAGTGGTATAAAACTCAGCGTGTTTAATTTCTTCAGCGGTATTGGTATATGTGAAACTACAGCGTGTAACAATTTCCAGTGACTAGCCTTCAGCGGTATTGGTATATGTGAAACTACAGCGTGTAACAATTTCCAGTGACTAGCCTTCAGCGGTATTGGTATATGTGAAACTACAGCGTGTAACAATTCTCCAGTGATTAGCCTTCAGCGGTATTGGTATATGTGAAACTACAGCGTGTAACAATTTCCAGTGACTAGCCTTCAGCGGTATTGGTATGTGCGAACTACCGTGTAACAATTTCCAGGGAGCTAATCCAGGGAGAATTTGTGGACACCGTCTACAGTTACAAACATTTTTTTTTCAGTCCGTAAATGACTACAGGCTATACCATCATAAAAGCATTGCTGTTGTAGCTGTTTTTTGAATACAAAAAGCAGTACACCTTCGAAATTCACTGTTCACACACATGGTCAGCCAGTAATCACGTCAAACAATTTTTAGTAAAAGTAGGGCCTGTCTATAATGACTCCACCGAACAACTTGAACAAATGAATCACAGGACTAAACACGAAGCGTTCTGACCTCTTCGGCTTCTTCAGGCAAGAGAAACAACACTCAGGACAACGGAAATGAAGAACGAGCCACCATTTCTGTTTGTCCAGTTCGGCGCAAGATGGACGTGGAATGAAAACCACACCAAACAAGAAAAAACCCGAGTGTCGTTTATCTTGCCCGAAGAAGACCTAAGAGGTCAAAACGCGTCGTGTTTTGTTTCGTCATTCGTCTGTCCATGTTGTTCGGCGGAATTTTTTTATAAACATTTTGAAAATTTAATTGGTTTTAAATCTTCTGCATTGCATTTTAACTTGCGGGAAAAGGAAGGGGCGGGGAGTGGGGGGTGGGGGGGGGGGTGGGAGGTGGTGGCCTTTCCTTTAGTCTCTGTTGTAGTTTGAAAAACCGCGTATTAGTATATATACACCAAAGTGTAAGTATTGCTGGGGTATTATCTGTGCACCAAAGTGTAAGTATTGTTGGGAGTATGTCAGCTCTTTCCCGTTGGACATGTCCACAAGCACACCCTCTCTCCTGCATATGTGTACGAACTGCAGATTGTCAACTGCAAACGTCAGGGTGCATTCCTGTCTTCGATGCCAACAAGTATTGAGGGCAGAAATCTGACAAAATAGCATTTAACTTTCAAACACCACTGGTCATCTATGGTCAGCCAGTATAGTTTATTGACGTGAAAGACGTGAAAGTGTGCAGCGATTGGTGGGCTTCTGATTTGATGATGCTCTCTGTGGACTCTGTTTTCTCCACGTGTACACAAATTGTCTTTTAGCTTTACCGATCGTAGAACAAATATTCATTCTGTATTGACGACCAGCATTCTTTCCTGCTTATCTTACCACGCCCATCCGCAAACCCTTTCCCACGTTTGCCCTCAGAAAAAAAAAGAATGTATGTATATGCGTTATTGTTATAATAGAATATGTACATGCGTTATTGTTATTCTCGGTTTCATGGGCAAACTGGAACAATGTACCGACATTCTATGTTCCACAGCGCTCAAATGGCCCTTTGCGGTCGGCTGAACTACAAGCAATATAACGGTGGCACTAAGTAAATAGAGAGAGAGAGAGAGAGAGAGAGAGAGAGAGAGAGAGAGAGAGAGAGAGAGAGAGAGAGAGAGAGAAAAGAGAGATGTGGTTTACCAGGAGGGACATCAAAGTTAAGGAACTTTGATGTCCCTCCTGGTAAACCACATCTCTCTCTCTCTCTCTCTCTCTCTCTCTTATTTACTTAGCGCCACCGTTATAAAACGCACCGTTGTAAAACGAGCGAAGAATCAAACAGAATCCCCGAATTCAAGTACAATAAAAAATAGGAGAATACCTACACAAACAACCTACAGATAAATAAAAACACAATTTAAAATTAAGAAAAAAAAAAAACAACAACACACACACACACACACAACAACCAAAATATATAAACACTCGGAGAACCCAACTGATGACCATGGATCACTTTTCACACACACACAGAGACACACACACACACACCTTGTAGCAGTAAGCCCACTGTCGTTTCACGCGCACCTGTCTTTCTTTCTCTCGTTCTCGCTCCGCCAACGGTGCAGTCACTGACGTTGGGAATTCTCATCTGGCCCCTTGCCATTGTCCTGTGTGTCAATGCTGGCTTCGGCTGCTAGACGCCGCCGCCCCCGACCTCAACCCCCCCCCCCCCCCCCCCCCCCATTCATGTTTAAGCCCCATGGGCAAGTTGGTGAATATGTATGAGCGCGCGCGCGCGCGCGCGCCTCTGTGTGTGTGTGTGTGTGTGTGTGTGTGTGTGTGTGTGTGTGTGTGTGTGTGTGTGTGTGTGTGTGTGTGTGTGTGTGTGTGTGTGTGCGTGTGTGTGTGCGCGTGTGTGTACGCGTGTGTATGTGTGGTGTGTGTGTGTGTGTGTGTGTGTGTGTGTGTGTGTGTGTGTGTACGTGTGTGTGTGTGTGCGTGCGACCATGTGTGTGTGTGTGTGTGTGTGTGTGTGTGTGTGTGTGTGTGTGTGTGTGTGTGCCTGCCTATCTGTCTGTCTGTCTGCCTGTCTGTCTGTGACACACAGCGTGTGTGTGTAAGGCGGGGGGGGGGGGGGGGGGGGGGGGGTGTTCTGGGTAATAAAATATCGCCCTTTTGTACTAAAAGCACGTTTGGTGTGTGTGTGTGTGTGTGTGTGTGTGTGTGTGTGTGTGTGTGTGTGTACGCGCGCGTGTGTGTGACTATGTATCTGTCTGTCTGTGACACACAGCGCGTGTGTATAAAATGAGGGAGGTGGGAGGGGGGCAGGGTAACATAAAATCGCCCGTTTTTTACTGAAAGCACGTTGGTGTGTGGTGTGGTGTGGTGTGGTATGGTGTGGTGTGTGTGTGTGTGTGTGTGGTGTGTGTGTTTGTATGTGCGCGCGCGTGCGTGCGTGCGTGCGTGAGCGCGCGCGCGCGCGCGCGCGTGTGTGTGTGTGTGTGTGTTTCTTTCTTTTTGTTTTTGAAAAAAAAAAGGGGTGGGGGGTCTTAATTTTATCAATTTTTCCCCCACTATGTATTTCCCCTTCACTGTCACATCTCTCATGCTGCTTATTCCGGTTTTCACATGCACACAGCCAGGGGCTTTGTATTAGTCGCTGACGCACTGACACAGTCCACAGGGAGCAAATGATATCAGGTCCGCCATGGAGCCACCCACTGCAGGAGACCCTGCACTGCTGCCGAGTCACTTCAGCTCAGTGTAGGGGGACTTTTCTCACTCACCACACACGGACAGTTACGAAAACTTGTACTGATGACACTGATTCCTTTTTTTTTTTTTTCTCTTTCTTTTCGTTTTTTTTTTTTTTTTTTTTTCGTTTGGTTTTGTTTAGGTCCTCCCACCTCCGATATTTTCCTTTGCCTTTTTTTTTTTTTTTTTTTTTTCATTTTTTTTTTGTTCTTTCTTCTTTCATTTTCCCCTCTTTCTTCTTCTTCTTTCTTCTTCTTCTTCTTCTTCTCCTTCTTCTTCTTCTTCTTCTCTTCTTCTTCTTCTTTCTTCTTCTTCTCCCTTCTCTTCTCCTCCTCCTCCTCCTCTCCTCCTCCTTCTTCTTCTTCTTTCTTCTTCTTCTCTTCTTCTTATTTTTTCTCCCTCCTATCTTCTTCTTCTTCTTCTTCTTCTTCAGGGGGTCAGGGGGGGGGGGGGTGGGGGGCCTCCATCGTGCTCTGGTCCCCCCCCCCCTTTTTTTTTTCGTTTACAAAATCTCACACACCATGCAAGTCTGTATATTTTGTATTATTCATGGACATGGTCTTGATGACTTCGATGGTTTTGCTGTTAGATACTGCGCGTCAGGGTTTATTTAGGTGGTAGTGGCTGGTACAGTGGGCACTCTCTTTCTGTGTGTAACAAAAAGATACATAAGAGAGGGAGAGAGAGAGAGAGAGAGAGAGAGAGAGAGAGGAGAGAGAGAGGTCCAGACGCCTTTCCCAAACCAGCCTTGCTTGAAACGAAAGACGAAAATAAGCATGTAACGATGATAACCACAAGTGCGCGAGCAGAGAGAGAGAGAGAGAGAGAGAGAGAGAGAGAGAGAGAGAGAGAGGTCCAGACGCCTTTCCCAAACCAGCCTTGCTTGAAACGAAAGACGAAAATAAGCATGTAACGATGATAACACAAGTGCGCGAGCAGAGAGAGAGAGAGAGAGAGAGAGAGAGAGAGAGAGAGAGAGAGAGAGAGAGAGAGAGAGAGAGAGAGAGAGAGAGAGAGAGAGAGAGAGAGAGAGAACAAATTGAACAATGTTTTAATATCTTTAGGCCACTGGCCCTTAGAAGGGCCTAAGTCATACATAGACACACTTATACAGAAAGCACTGGCACATTGAAGCATAAACAGTACCACAGATATTTATAACGGGCTTGATATCCTTTGGTATTTTAACATTATGAGTTCTCATCATTATTTTTTGTTCTTTTGCGAATAGCATAAAACAAATATAAAGAGGTTTTTTTTTTTTTATTCTTTCTACTGACCCGTTTTTTTTTTTTTAAAACCTCGGTGTACTGATTACTTGCTCCACTTAAATGTTTGCTTCTAATGTCAAAATAAAAGGGGCAAACATAACTACAATGAGAGAAGAGAGAGAGAGAGAGAGAGAGAGAGAGAGAGAGGAGGAGAGAGAGAGAGAGAGAGAGAGAGAGGGAGAGAGACCGTCTCGCGAATCGGCGTATTCTCCTAATAGGTTATCATTGTCGTGAAAAAAAAAAAACCTACAAGGAAGTCATGAAGAAAGCCCGGCAAGCGAGATAATGAGCATCTCAGAGAGAGAGAGAGAGAGAGAGAGAGAGAGAGAGAGAGAGAGAGAGAGTGAGAGAGAGAGAGAGGTTCTTGGTGAATCATACGATTGATCGCTATTATATAATACTATGGCGTGCGATTCAAAAGATACGGGAAATGTTCAAGTACCTAACTGATCGCAAAAAAAAAAAAAAAAAAAAAGAAGATTTTTTTGAAGACAGACTCTATTGCTAAGGCACTTATGCACATCTCAGCGAAGGGATTACCAAAGAACCCCCCCCTCCCCTCCCCCTTCTAACGCATGCTCACCATGCATAGTCTGTGTATGATTTCATATTGATAATACTGAGGGACAATAATGTGCAAGTTTTCATATTTTGTCGCATGGCCACACAACAAAGAAAAATCGATGTCGTGACAAAGTAAACAAGATGCAAAGCATGTAAACGTACTCCCAGTTTATCTTGAATACGCGTGAGATATTCCATAAAGAAGAAAATCCGTTTGGGGCCGTTGTAGCCGTTAGTATCGGATATTCTGGCAAACATCGGCCATCATCTGTGACCCATAATGAACATGTCTGCAAATTTTCAGAAAGATCAGCCGAGTACTTTTTGAGGTTTTCCATAAAAAGAAGAAAACCATTGTGGGCCGTTATAGCCGCTAGTAACGGATATGACGGTAAAATAAAAGAGCGGGCATCATCCGTGATCCATAATGAACATACTTACATATTTTCAGAAAGATCGGCCGAGTACTTTCTGAGATATTCCACACAAAAAAAAACGTTATGGGCCGTTACAGCCGTTAGTAACGGCTATCACGGTGTAATAAAACATCGGGCATCATTCGTGACCCATAATGAACATACAACAAATTTTCAGAAAGATCGGCCCAGAAGTTTTGTCTGGAGAGCGAGTGGAACACATTTTGACCACGGACGTATAGACAGACAGACAGACACATAGACAGTTTATTTCTTCGTTCCCATTGTAAAGTACTCCCTGTTCTATAAGAACTGGGAGAACAAAAGACAAAATGTCATGCGACATTGATGTGTTTGTCGTGTGGCCCATTTGAGGCTGCGTTCCCCTGGAAAGGGTGTTGATAAAATCCGCATCCCACGGGAACAGACAATATTCTGTTTGCTGATTAGTACGAGTATCATCATCATCATCATCATCATCATCATCATCATCATCATTGGTAGTAGTAGTAGTAGTAGTAGTAGTAGTAGTAGTAATGATAGTAGTAGTAGTAGTAGTAATGATAGTAGTAGTAGTAGTAGTAGTAGTAGTAGTAGTAGTAGTAGTAGTATAGCAGTAGCAGTAGCAGTATTTGCCGTTCAAAGAGCCAGTATCAACTATCCAAACTGAAGTCAGTCTTAATGTAGAGCCAATTCCTGTCGATCTTCTGGATAGTAATACTAAAACAAAAAATAAACAAAACAAACAAACAAAAACAAAAACAAAAAGATGAAAAGCTCTTCAGAATCGAAATCTGGAGGAGTGATCATCACCTTCTGCAGAGTTACCTCCGGGTGGCAAAATGAGAAGGGGGGAGCAGGCACAAATCTGCCTGACGTTTTCACCTTCATCACAGCTGCTGCCGGACCGGTAGCCAATCATTCCAAGCGATCCTTTCGCTACTGTCTCATTGTGGGTGATGCGATCGATGAATGCTGAAAAATATTTTGGAGACAAAATGGGCAACGTTCTGGGTGCTTTTTTATTATCAAAAAAGGAAGAGATATACAGCATGCATGTGGTGTGTGTGTGTGTGTGTGTGTGTGTGTGTGTGTGTGTGTGTGTGTGTGTGTGTGTGTTGTGTGTGTGTGTTGTCTCGTGTGTATTCAGTTTCAGCCTTCGCCCGGCGCTGAAAATCGATGGTCTACATGCTCTCCGTTTCCTAGCATCAACGGCAAAAACATTTCGCAGGCGACTGACAAAATGTAGGTCATTTTCCAAAAGCTTTAATCTCACACGTTGGAGGAAGGTGCTAAAAAGGGGTTCAAAATTACATGGGTTTGTCATTGTGGATGATGTCATTGATGGAAAAACTACAGGAGTATGCGCTAGGAACATGTGAATAGAAAGCAAAATCTCTCTCTCTCTCTCTCTCTCTCTCTCTCTCTCTCTCTCTCTCTCACACACACACACACACACACACACACACACACACACACACACACACACACACACAACACACACACACACACACACACACACACACACACATACACACACACGCATGCATGCACACACGCACACGCACCCCCACACACACGCGCGCACACACGCACATACATACACACTCGCGCACACACACACACATACACACGCGCGTGCGCACACACACACACACAGAAACACACACACACAACACACACACACACACACACACACACACACACACACACCACACACACACACACACACACACACCCACACCCACAGAGTGAGAGTGAGAGAGAGACGGTGAGAGAGAGAGAGAGTCATTTACATATAAGTAAACACCAAAATGTTTATTTCTTATTGTAAAACAAAGAGAATAATGATAACAGAAATAAAGACAATAACAGGCACACTCATCTAAAATCAACTGACAGAAGAACATGAAACGAAACGGAAGCGAAGCAACAACAACACAAACATACAAAAACAGACATATAAATAAAAAGACAAATTCGCCAGGAATTTAGACAGTGTTTTTAACATTTCGTAAAGCAAGCAAGCACGCACACACACACACACACACACACACACACACACACACACACACACACACACACACACACACACACACACACTCACGGATTCATATCTGCAATTTTTATTGTATACTCATACATGCAAATGTATCAAAGAGTGCTGATCCTGATAACTTTTGGATCTATATCGAGACTTCTTTTTCTTATCGAGTTGTCAAGTTGTTGCTGGTGGAGGGGGGGGGGGGGGGGGGGGGGGGGTGGGGTGGGGGGTATGGGGTGTGAAACAATCTGCTCTATCAGCTCTGTCTTTCTACCGTCTTGGTCAATCAAACTTTAACACTTCTCTGTATCTTTCTGAAACAATCAAACTTGAACACTTCTGTCTTTCTGATCTGTCTACGTTGTCAATCAAACTTGAACACTTCTCTGTCTTTCTACCCCTACCGTCTTGCCAATCAAACTCTGAACACTTCTATCGTCTTGTAAATCAAACTTGACCACTTCTCTGTCTTTTCTACCGTCTGTAAATCAAACTTGAATGTCTTTCTACCGTCTTGTCAATCAAACTTCTTCTCTGTCTTTCTACCGTTTTGTCAATCAAATTTGAACACTTTTCTTTTCCCATCTGACTTGACATAGACACACCTATGCCGATCCTGTTTTCAGGACCATTACATGTACTCGGATTCCCGTGTTTATGCATTTACGGGTATTGTTTTTGTTTGAAAACATGAGTGATGGGGGGGAGTAGGAAGAAAGAAGACGACACACCCCGACTGCCGAACAAACCAGCCATCTGGGTGTAATCCTGCACCACCCTTAGAAGCCTGCGCTGCGTTCACATAGGGTGCAAGCATGCACAGGGCATGCCATTAGGACGTCAAGGGACATAATTGCTCCCTGGTAGATGCCATTGCGTTAATGCCACCGGATGTGACATGACAGAGCCTCCACGGGGAGCGTCCCACTAGATGTACCAGCCTGTACTTCATGACCGTACAGCTGATCGTCAAAAATCGTCACCGTCACACAATTGCCGCGTGCATCCCGTACCTCACTCGTTGCTGTTCCGCTGACAGGAGAAGACAGTACAACTCCAGACACGGCCAACTTTCGCCAGGAGGTCTTACGTGCCCTCTGAAGAGAATCCTGGGTTACAGTCTTTCCCGCTGTCAATAGGACTTTCGCTGCGGTCAGTGGGTTTTTTCCTTGCTGTTACTGGGCCTTTCCCCGGAATCGGCCCAACGGCAGACAAGAAAAGGATACACCTGAAGGTGCGAGTGGGACCCAGAGAAGTACTGTCCTCAACCGCCGAACAAACCAGCTGGGAGCAATCCTGCACCACCCTTGGAAGCCCTGGAAGTGTGCAAGCATGCTCAGGGCATTCCATTAAGACATAATTGCTCCCTGGCAGATGCCATTGTGTTATGGCCACTGGATGTGACACGACAGAACCTCCTGGGAACATTCCCATAGGACTGCAGAATCCTCCCAGAAAGGGAGTGTCAGCCCATATTTCATCACTGCAGAATCCTCCCAGAAAGGGAGTGTCACAGGGCGAGGCTGGGCAGTGGTACGTGTATATATGTGGGGCGAGCTTGTAAGGGACAGCAAAATCCGTTTTGCGAATTGCCTGCTGTTTTAATTCATGCCTGTTGTTTTAATTCATGTGGCTTGTAGTGTGAGATGCATGCTTGTTTAGTGTAAACGCCAAGGACATTCAATTTATTAGGTGCACACATATTTGATGATGATGATGATGATGATGATGATGATGATGTTGAAACTTTCAAATATCTGAAAAAAAGGCCTGATTGTCCATGAAAAATCGTCAGACTAGTGACTGATTAAAGTTCAAGTGGTCTATGTAAAGGGACTGAGCTACCTAAGAGGGATCCTGAGAGTGGAGAAGTGACATTCGGGGTGTACTCGGCTGCCCCAACTCCGTACTGACACACACCATACCGCACTAGCACACAGAACCGTACTAGCACACAATACCGTACTGACACACCATACCGCACTAGCACACAGAACCGTACTAGCACACAATACCGTACTGACACACGATACCGCACCGCACTAGCACACAGAACCGTACTAGCACACAATACCGTACTGACACACCACCATACCGCACTAGCACACAGAACGGTACTAGCACACAATACCGTACTAACACACCATACCGCACTAGCACACAGAACCGTACTAGCACACAATACCGTACTAACACACCATACCGCACTAGCACACAGAACCGTACTAGCACACAATACCGTACTAACACACAATACCGCACTAGCACATAGCGCCGTACTAACACACCATACCGTACCAACACACAATATTGTACTAACACACAATACTGTACTAACACACAATACTGTACTAGCACACAATACCGTACCAACACACAATACCGTACTGACATACAATACCGCACTAAACACACAAAACCGGCCCAGCCACTTTCACAAGAAGGACAGCTAGAGATCGTGGAAACGATTACAGTCCCTAGGACAGCTCAGAGCACATACTCTGGCTATCTCACACTCATATCTAGACACGGGCCAACGACCAAAGAAGAAAAAAAAAAAAAAAAAAAAAAGAAAGAAAGAAAGAAAAAAAAGAAGAAGAGAAGAAAAAGAAGAAGAAGAAGAAGAAGAAAGAAAGAAAAAAAAAAAAAAAAAGAAGACAATTGCCGCGTTCGCAATTTGACCGAAATGTTACAAAAACTGCGGCATGGCGCCATGAAATGTCGGGTTCTTGGAGGTGCTAACTCAAGGGGGGGGTGATTCATGAAGTCTGTCCACTGAAACTACAATTGGTTATGTACTAACAAGAATGCGGGTCCAGACAGAAGCATGTTGATTTATGTGTAAGCCATTTCTGAACGACTGTCAATAATACGATTTTTGTACATCAACATGGAATCAGTTCAGAAGCCATAATGCAGCTGTCTCTGGGGAGAAAATGGCACCACCATTAAAACAAACAACAAACAAACAAACCGCTGAAATCGCGTTACCACCATTTTTGTTTACTTATTCGGAGCTTTTAATAAAAGCATGATATCTCTATACAGCCTGAAAATCTCTCTCTCTCTCTCTCTCTCTCTCTCTCTCTCTCTCTCCCTCTCTCTCTCTCTCTCTCTCTCTCTCTCCTAAAAAAAAAAATATGAAAGAATGGAGAACCGTACTGAGATGTCGCCTTTTGAGTATCAGATATATAAGTACGGACATATCGCATGTTACATACACACACACACACACACACACACACACATGCACACGTACATTTGCACACACCACATTAGTTACATCGTGCTTGTTTTCGAGGAACTTCGCAAACTGCAGTGAGCATTCAAAAGGCAAGTTTTGCTCCCTGGCGTGGAGAGAAACACCGCTAGAACGGGGCTCTACTGACGTGAAATCGTGTGAAAAACCTTCAGTGCAGTGACTCCATAGGCCTTGCTGTGTTGAGGCCACGGGGAGAGAAGCTCCCCCCCCCCCCACCCCCACCCCCCCCCCTCCCTTCTATCGCTGTGAACCACCAACCAACAACACCTGTCAACGAGTCGTTGTACAAGCTGGGCAAGTCTCCCTTTCCCAACTCCAGTCTGGGCTATGAATGTCATTCCATAATAAAACGAGGACTGAATTGAGATTAATATTGCTCTAGGACAAGGAATATTACAACAGCAACAAACAACAGCAACAAACAACAAAATGGTGGGTTGTACAATGTTTTTTTGGTACCAGTATATCAGTGGCTGAGTGCATTCATTGAAAATAAAAATAGAAATAAAATTAGAAAAAAAAAAAGAAATGAACAGCAGGTGGCAGTGGCTTGCGGTTACGCGAAATTGCGTCAATGAACATCGCGATTCAGTCATGCATAACAAACGACAAACGTGATCGTGCGGCAGTCTAATGTTGTGTTAGCGAGTGCGCGTGCGAGTGTGTGTGTGTGTGTGGTGGTGGGGGGGGGGGGGGGGGAGGTTGCGCTGTGATCTTCCTGAACCTGTTTTGAACTGTTGTCAAAATACTGTAATAAATCAAATGTCTTTTGATATCAAAAGTTCACCAGAGCTGATGAAACTTTTACGAATGAGTTGTGTAAATGGGGAAAGCGTTCAAATGAAAATGTTTAGTTTTCTGTGCTATGGTTTAGCCCAGCAGAGTAAAATTTGTGTGTGTGCTTTTTTCCAGTACAGTAGAACGTGTGTGTGCTATATCTTAACCCAGTACAGTTGAACTTGTGTGTCCTATGTCTTAACCCAGCACGGTAAAAGATTGTGTGTAACCCAGCACAGTAAAGATTATGTGTCCTATGTCTTAACCCAGCACAGTAAAGATTGTGTGTCCTGTCTTAACCCAGCACAGTAAAAATTGTGTGTCCTATGTCTTAACCCAGCACAGTAAAAATTGTGTGTCCTATGTCTTAACCCAGCACAGTAAAAATTGTGTGTCCTATGTCTTAACCTCGTACAGTAAAAATTGTGTGTCCTATGTCTTAACCCAGCACAGTAAAGATTGTGTGTCCTATGTCTTAACCCCGTACAGTAAAGATATGTCGGTCGCCCGACTGCCCGCGACAGTCACCCGTGTGTGACCGGATCGCGTCACCTGATAGTACCCGCGTGTTGCTGCTCTCCCCTGCCATTACTGCTCTTCCCCCAGACCTCGTCTCCCCCCACTACTCCTTTCCTTCCCCCCACTTCATGCTGTTTGGTTTCTCTGTCTGTTCACCTACCCCCCCCTCCTCCTCCTCCTCCCTCCCCTTTTCATCCCTCTCCTCACCAGAAGCTTTTGTTTCCTCCATTTTTTTTTCTCCCCTCTCCCTCCCA
Organism: Conus betulinus; assembly: GCA_016801955.1. Taxonomy (NCBI): domain Eukaryota; kingdom Metazoa; phylum Mollusca; class Gastropoda; order Neogastropoda; family Conidae; genus Conus; species Conus betulinus. The sequence goes on from JADBJO010002288.1 coordinate 197,970, forward strand.
TCCCTCACACCACCTGTCTTTTCTCGCATCTGCATACTATCTAGCCCAGAAATTATCTCTGTGCGTGTGTGTGTGTGCGCGCGCGCGCGCGCGCGTGTGTGTGTGTGTGTGTGTTGTACACACACACACACACACACACACACACGTGCGCGCGCGCGCGTGCGCGAACACACACACACACACACACGCGTGCGCGAACACACACACACACACACACACACACACACACACACACACACACACACACAAAGAAAGAGAGAGAGAGAGAGAGTAGTAGTAGAGTAGTAGTGGTGGTGGGGGTGGTGGTGGTGGTGGTGGTAGTTACCATGGTGGAAAAGCGAGGAGGCTGCTCGTTGGAAAGCACCTTAAATGAATTCAAAATGAGCGAAAGGAACCCATTACGCTTACATTGAAAAAACACAACTATGGGCAATAACGCCAAAAATGCGTCCAGCACAGCCATGTGATTGAAAAAAAAAAAAAAACTAACATGATAATACATGTATACTTGTGTCAGTACATCCGACATTGACACACATACATATTCAACCTTTTTTTCATTAAATCACTTGCATGATCTCTATACACTTTTAGGAGACTAGGATCCAAAACCAGCTAAAAGGGCTAGCGTTCTTCTTCAACACCTTTCAAAACAGACAAACAAACCATCACAACAAACCGATAGTTCACGAAGTTGGTGGCCCTGAAACGGAGAAAGGCCAAGTGTGGAGGGTGGAGAGTTGAGGGATGGTGGGAGAAGGTGGAACAGGAGGGGGAGGAGTGAGTGAGGAAGATTTTGGTGAAAGGGGACCGAAAGGGGGCAGCGGTGCGAAGAAGTCGATAAAAAGATGCCACCACAACATCGGCAACAGAGAGAACAGAAAGAAACAGACAAATGAATTGAAAAAATCGCAGTTTCTACTACATCTCAACGGAGAGAAAAAGTGGAAATAACAGTGCATGTACTGCACAGTCTTGAAAACAGACACCGGGACGAATTTCCTTTCGGTTCTCAAGAGAAGGGAAAGAGGGCAGCAGCTCTCGTGACCTGGTACATGTATATACATACCTGCACCGTGTAACGCTTTGGAGCGCACAGTACTGGTTTACTGTTTTCATCATGGCTGTAGTGAGTGTACTGTCATGTACATTACATTTTTTTTCCCTTTTTTTTTTTTCAAATCAAATAAAATCAAATATCTATCTTGGCTTACATTTCTCCAAACTCCCTCCAGCTACGAAAATTCTAGCTATTGATCGTTCATTGTTGCCGCTGCTTTCCTTCTTTTTCTTTCACACAGTGTAAGGAATAGTTTTTGAGTACGTCTTACAGATATGCCATTCGTATGTTGACGAATCGCGCACTATTCTCTGTTGGCGCAACTGTGAACTCTGAATCTCTTTGATGAAAATGTGTATTCTGTTTCTTCGTATGCGCTAAGTTATTCTGTTCTAATAATCCGTTGACTGCGCCGCTCTGCACTACACCGCTAAACATGTGATTAAACAGCGGCAAAACCCAGAAACTGCACACTGTACAGACGGCTCAACATGTGATTAAACAGCGGCCAAAATCCAGAAAACTGGTAAGCCCCCCCCCCCCTGTACACTGTGCCGACTGCGGAACTGAAATACGTCAGTCTCAAAGTCAGGTGACTACAGATGGAAACTCAAACAAGTTTTGAAAAGAATTGTTAGTGAATCCGCCAAACAAAACAACAGGCACGAATCACAAGACAAAATACGACGCGCTTCGACAGCTTAGGTCTCCTTCAGGCAAGACAAACAACATTTAGCACAATGAAAACGAAGAAAGAGCAATTACGTAATCTTCTCATATTCGTCGCAAGATGGGCGTTGAATCATTGAATGAAAACCATTGCTTCAGATACGCGCTTATTTTCTTTCTGTGTACGTGTTGGTGTGCTCCACCTACAACATCCACTGGTCAGCACAACTGGACATGGCCAGTTTTTCTGTGTGCTGTAGGTACATACCGCACGTTGCTAAGATGGTTTCTTGCTACAAAAT
>JADBJO010002288.1:222500-225000 GCA_016801955.1 Conus betulinus
TTTTTTTAATGGCCAATCAGATGCTGACAAATAGTTTCACACAATTTGCTGTTAAATGCTGTGTTTTTTATGACCAGTCAGATGATAACAAACAGTTTCACACAGTTTGCTGTTAAATGCTATGTTTTTCTTTTATGGCCAATCAGATGATGACAAACAGTTTCATACAGTTTGTTTGTTTTTTTTTTTATATCTAATAAGATGATGACAAATAGTTTCACACAGTTCGCTGTTAAATGCTGTGTATTTAACGGCCAATCATATGATGACAAATAGTTTGCTGTTAAATGCAGTGTTTTTAATGGCTAATTAGATGATGACAAATAGTTTCATACAATTTGCTGTTAAATGCGGTGGGTTTTTTTTTACGGCCAATCAGATGATAGTAGTTTGACACAGTTTGCTGTTAAATGCTGTTTTCAATGGCCAATCAGATGATGACAAATAGTTTGCTGATAAATGCTGTGTGTTTTTATGGCCAATCATGTTGCCAAATAGTTTTGCTGTTAAATGCTGTGTTTTTTTAATGGCCAATCAGATGTTGACAAATAGTTTCACACGGTTTGTTGTTAAAAGCTCTGTTTTTGGGGTTTTTTTTTAGAGATGATGACGAACAGTTTTCACACAATCTGCTATTAAATGCTGTGTTTTAAATGTCCAATCAGGTGATGACAAACAGTTTGCTTTGAAAACTATTGGTGGCCAAGCAGGGTTGAAACACAAATCCGGTGATGACACACGCTTTTCTGTCAAAACCTTTCGGATGACCAAGTCCAGTCCGGTAAATGCCAAACAGTCTGAGGTCAAAAGTTATTTTAATGACCAATCAGGTAAGGATGGACACTGTTTTTGGTGACCAATCAGGTGAGGTAATGTAGCCTGTCGTCAAAAGCTATTTTAATGACCAATCAGGTAAGGGTGCACACTGTTTTGGTGACCAATCAGGTGACGGCACACAGTTTGCTGTCAAAACCTATGTTTGATGATCAACCAGGCAATAATACGCACTGTTTTTGACCAATCAGGTGATTGGACACACTGTCAACGATTAAAGATGATTGTTAATGACGGATCAGGCCATGACAGACACTGTGGCTGGCGACCAATCAGTTTCGGTGACTGACCAGTCCGGACATAGCAAACAGTTTGCTGTTGACGACTGGTTTTGGTGAGCGTTGTTGTGACAGAAGACTATTTTTAGTGACCAATCAGGCGTTGATACACACTGTTTTTGGTGGCCAGTGAGTTGACGTTTTTTTTTTTTTCCTATCCATAACTGTTTTTGGTGACCCTTAAGTGATAACGTACAGTTTGCTGTCACAGACTGTTTTGTGTGACTGTGATCGATCAGGTAATAACACAGAGTTTACTGTCAAGGATTGTTTTAGGGAGACCATGATCTATAAGTTTAATGATACATAGCTTGCTGTCATAGACTGTTTTCGGGTGACCATGACCAATGACACACAGCATGCTGTCACAGGCTGTCCTTGGTGACCAATCTAGTTATCACACGCAAATTTGATGTCACAGACTATTTGGAGTGACCATGATTAATCAGGTGCTGACAGACACTTTACTGTCACAAACTGTTTCAGATGACTATGTTTAATCAGGCAATGACACACAGTTTGCTGTAGACTGTTATGATTGATCAGGTAAGATACATAGGCAGCTGTCAAAGACTGTCTGGGGACCATGATTAATCGAGCAGTGACATACACTTTCTTGTCTTAGACTGGGGTGACTATGACCTATCAGGTAATGACACACATAGTTTGCTTCCGCTGACAAAGCTCTTGTGTCTGTTTGTACTCTCCACTTTCTTGCTAGCGGAGTTGTGGTTCTTGACGGCAGCATTGACGGCGTCGATGACGGCAAGGGCAGCGCCCTCTATGTGTCCGGCATGCACCGCCATGGCCGCTTCCGCCGTGACTCGGGCTGCGGTGATCTGGAACCAAACACACAGTTTATACCAAATATATTCATGCTTTTCTCCTCCAGCCCTTTCAAAATTATACAGAAGTTTCACGATTTCACAGGCCAAAATTAAATAAAATCACGGGACTAGCAAGAAAATGACAGTCCTTAAATCGAAAAAAAAAATCGGCCAGGTCAAAAACTACCATGATATTTAAACACCCACCACCATCATTACCACCCACCACCACCACCACCACCACAACAACAACAACACAGCAACGCTCCAACCTACCTGCGCAGCGGAGATCAGTTTCCTCCCATTCTGATCCCCTTCCGCTTCCTGTGCTACGTAGTCCGCTACGGCGGAAGCCAAAATGGCTGCCACGAAACCGGAAGCTAAACCGCATGGCTTCCGCCTCTAGTTCCTGGTGTGTGATGGTGTGTGTGACCCCGTGACCTGGTGGGTCTGGTCTGTGGGGAAGGTGGTGGGGTCGGCTGCTGCCTGTAGCTCTTGTTTCCTGTAGGGTCGCTGATTTCTGAAGCGGCTGAAGAGTTTTGGTTCGTTGTTTGTTTTGTT
>JADBJO010002288.1:237500-240000 GCA_016801955.1 Conus betulinus
CCATCTGCCGCAGACACTAACTGCCAGGGAGTCATGTGGGGTACAAGAAGTTTTGCTCCAAAGTATTAACCAGGAGTGATGCAAGCTCTGTGCCAGCTACACCTTGATCTTCTCTGATTGCGCATGTGGCTGCACACCAAAAAATCAATGCACCAAGGCCTTGCTTAAGGAGTCGAGTATTTATAGACTGGCGCAGTTTGTATTGTGTCTGAAAGTTGATTCTCCTCATTTTCTTTCATATGGTCATCAAGGTACAAGCCAGGTGGTTCCAACAAGCAGACTGGGTAGAATGAAAGGAATGGGACTATTTTGGGGGAAGACAAATTTCACTGGTGAGTGCCAAGGCCTGAAATGTGACGTCAACTAAGGGGGAGGTCATACATTTGAAGACTGTTTTTGATTTCCTCGGTAAAAATCCCCCCAAAACAAGGGAAATATGGATAGGAGTTGTTCTCCTGATCAATTATCAGTTACCACTAAAAGCTGCCTCAATTTTGCGATAGGCCTCAAAACGCTTATATGGATTATATAATTGTGGCGTATGGCTTGTGGGGTGGATGGGAGAGTGGAGGGGGAGGGGGCGGATCTGGCTCTGCCCTGTACAGGGAGGGTGGTGGGATGGAGGGAAGTCACTCTTGTCGGTCTGGGTCGGGGTCAGACGGACTTAAGGGAGTTTAAACTGGGAAAAGGTGGTGGAAAGGTCGGGGGGGGGGGGGGGGGGGGGGGGGGGGGGGGGGGGGGGCGCTTGAGAGTGACACACGGGCCCCAACAATGTGGAAATAGCTTAGCGCCTCTCGCCCTACACAAAAGAAGGCAAGATCACGTTACGCTGCCGCTGAAAGGACTGCTGACTGCCAGTGACATTTCATGGGCTAAGGCACACTTTCCTTGCTTTTCCAACTTGGTGAGAGAGAGAGAGAGAGAGAGAGAGAGAGAGAGAGAGAGAGAGAGAGAGAGAGGAGAGAGAGAGAGAGAGAGAGAGAGAGTGCGTGTGTGTGCACGTATGTGCGTGCGAGCTTGCGTGTGTGTGTGTGTGTGTGTGTGTGTGTGTGTGTGTGTGTGTGTGTGTGTGTGTGTGTGTGTGTGTGTGTGTGCGCGCGGCGCGTGGATGTCTGTGATGTGTGTGTGTTTGCGCGCGCGCGTGCGCGCGCGGTGTGTGTGTGTGTGTGTGTGTGTGCGTGCGTGCGTGCGTGCGTGCGTGCGTGTGTGTGTGTGTGTGTGTGTGTGTGTGTGTGTGTGTGTGTGTGTGTGTGTGTGTGAAGGAGGAGGAGAGAAAGGAGATTGGTGCCTCTCTTCAGCAAAACCCTTTCTGCCGCTCTCTGTGTAAAAGGTCAGGACACGAAGACTCTGACGGTGTGTTGAATGTTCTTCCAGACATTCCACCTCACCTGTTGGGAACTCACCCCCTCGCTCTTCAGGCAGTCTGCAAACCTTACCTGACCTTACAGCAAGATCAAAACCTGTCTGTCTGTCTGTCTGTCTGCCTGTCTGTCTGTCTGTCTGTCTGTCTGTCTGTCTGTCTCTCTCTCTCTCTCTCTCTCTCTCTCTCTCTCTCTCTCTCTCTCTCTCTAGCATGTTGAACCGTGCTGTTTCTCAAATACATGAATATACGCACAATAGTTTGAACTGTTACTGTTTAAGTTTTATTTTTTTTTTTTTTTTTTTTGTTTGTTTTTTTTTTTTACTTGGATGAAAGACGGAATAAAACGTGTATGAGTGCATAAAAAGTATCTAAAGAATTTAACTAAGCTACACAAATTTCATCTGTCTAGCTAGTTACTATTATTATTATTATTATTATTACAATTATTGTCATTATTATTATTATTATTGTTATCATTATTATCGTAGTCATCATTATCAGCACCGTTAGTATCATTATTATCATCATTATCGTTGTTATTGGTGTTATCATTACTATCATTGTTATCATTATTGTTATTATCATCGTATTATTGTTATTACTATTACCATTACTGATATCGTCGTTGTTGGTCTTCTTGCTGTTGTTGCTCTTGTTGTCATTACTATCTTAATTTACCACCATTGTTGTCATACTTGCTTACGAGGATGCATAGCCTATAGGTCTATACCGAATAGCTGCAGATATGTTTCTCTGAGATTCCAAACAAAGAACATTCCCGGCGGTCACTATTCAGACATTTGTAACAGTTCCTTGCGTGCCTTAACAAAAATGCCAAATCTGTCTTTTTTGTTTGTTTGTTCGTTCGTTCGTTCGTTTGTTTGTTTGTTCATTCAGTATCCTGTCAAGTTCAAACGGCCACAATGTGAATGCCGACATCACGCCTGCTCTGTTCACAGAATCTTCCAGAACTCAACGATAGTTACCTCTCCGACTCGGAGCAGCGCTCCGTAGCGCCACAGGTGGCGATAACTGCTACACCCCCGACTCAAAAACAGGGTCACCGCCAGGAGGCGCTGTAACAGTCCCGTGTGCGCGTGCATGTGGAAAGACCACGTGACCTGGATGTCGCCTTCG
>JADBJO010002288.1:245000-252500 GCA_016801955.1 Conus betulinus
ATTGTTTCAGTCATTCTACTTTTTTCTATTTTCGCTGCAGGTATTGTTTTTAAGTCATTCTACTTTTTTCTATTTTGCTGCAGGTATTGTTAGTCATTCTAACCTTTTCCTATTTTTGCCTTTTCTATTTTGCTGCAGGTATTGCCTTTTCCTATTTTTGCTGCAGGTATTGTTCTAGTCATTCTAGCATTCTACTTTTCCTATTTTGCTGCAGGTATAGTTCTAGTCATTTTCTATTGTTTTTCATTCTATTTTCTATTTTGGCTGCAGGTATTGTTTTCAGTCATTCTACTTTTTCCTATTTTGCTGCAGGTATTGTTTTAGTCAGTCATTCTACTTTTTCCTATTTTTTTCGCTGCATGTATTGTTCGGTCAGTTCTTCCTTTTTTCCTATTTTCGCCGCGCATATTGTTTCAGTCAATTCTACCTTTCCTTTTTTTTTTTTTCAATTTTGATTCTGTTTTTTACTATTTTCGTATTTTCGCTACACATACCGTTCTGCTAACACTACCTTTTTCTGTTTTTTTTGCTGCACATATACTGCTCTGTCAATTCTACCCTTTCCCAATTTTCCTATTTTCGCTACACATATCGTTATTAATCAATACCAACGTTTCCTTTTTTCGCTACACATATCGTTCAGCCAATATTCTATTTTCTCTATACGTATCGTTCAGCTAACACTACCTTCTATTTTCTCTATCCGTATCGATCAGCTAACACTACCTTCTATTTTCTCTATAGGTATCGTTCAGCTAACACTACCTTCTATTTTTTCTCTACACTACGTATCGTTCAGCTAATGCTACCTTTTCTTTTCTTCTTTACACATCGTTCACACAACACTACTTTAGAGACATACGTCGCTCTGGCAAAGTACTTCTTTTCTTCGTTTTCTGTTTTTTTTTTTTTTTTTTTTTTTGGGGGGGGGGGGGGGGGGGGGGGGGGGGGGAGGTGAGGTTGATGTTGTTGGTGGTGGGGGTTTTGGTTTTTTGATCGCGGTGTATCTTTCACTGATCACTTTTTTTTCTTCCTTTTGCTACAACTATTGTCAAACCAACAATTTTTTTTCCTTTTATTTTATTTATTTTTACTGTAGGCATCATTTAACCAGCACAGCTTTATACTGCTTTCTCTTTTCTTCATTCCCATGTGCTATATGTCAGTCTATGTAATCATATGGTCTGGGATGTGCGTGTGTATGTGTGATGCATTTGTACGTGTCTCGTTTGAGATTTCCTTTCATACACAATCAAACTGAGGTTATTTGATGTGTTTCGGCGCGTCTGTAAGTTTGCTTGACTCGGCTCAAGATCAAAACGGCTGTGCCGGTTTTGAATACATGTTAATTTGTGTTTGTTCATTTTTCCAGCTGTTGCTGTTTAGATGTGTCCGGTACAGGGTATATAGGCAAGCTTGGAACATCCTTTGGGGGGGGGGGGGGGGGGTCTCCTTGTTTGTTCTGTGTGTTCTGTGCTGTCATATCTGCTAGGCGAGTCGGTGTTGTAAGCAATATTCGTTTGGAGTTATGGACGTGTATTTATTTCATCGTGAGAGCAAGGGTGACCCTACTCCTTCGTTATTTACTGTTCAGTGTTCTCCGCCTCATTTCAGATATCCTTCCATGCCAGTCAGTCTGAGCTTCTCTCGAATTATTTCGGGTTCGTCTGCGTGTTGTCTTTGCTTGACTAAATCAAGAGAGAGAAAGATGGTGCCAGTCTAGAATACATGTCAATGTGTGTTTGTTCATTTCTCCAGTTGTCGTTGCCGTGTAGATGTGTCTGGTACAAGGTGCACGGGCAAGCTTAGAACATCCTTGTTGGGGATGTTTTCTTGTTTGTTCCATGTGCTCTGTGTTGCCATTTTGGAGTTACGGGCGTGTATTCATTTCATCGTTTGAGTTACCGTACTTGTTCGATATTTACTCATTTTGCGTATATATATATTTTTTTTTTTCAATGTTATGGTGTTGCAGCACGTAAGTATGCTTCTTGTACTACCACTTTTTTTTTTTTTTCTTTCTCTTTTTTTTTTTTCTTAGTTGACTGTGCTATTTATCGTCGATGATTTTCTTGGCAAGCTTTCTTCGTCCATTTTCACAGTAGATCATTTTGTGGACAAAATCTTGCTGCAACACCGGGTGTTATTGGGTTAAGTAAATATCTCCTACTAAGTGTCTCTGACGCACAGAAAGAAAACGTAGATCTGTCAAGAAAAAGGGAATCTGCGTGACAGACGTGACGGGAGGGGCGACAACACTACCAGCAACACCGCAGGTAGCCCCCCACCCCCCCCCCCCCCCCCCCCCCCATCAACTTTATATGCACGTCATTTGCGAAAACGGGCGCCCGTGTCACCCCACTCCCTCAACAACAGCTGGAGAGAGGAATGCAGACCTCTCGCACAGTGGGGGTGCGTGTGGGTGCGGGCGGGGGAAAAAGGGTGGAAGGAGGGGAGATGCAGGATGAAAAAAAAAAAAATGCTGGGACTCGTAAGAGGTTTGAGCGGAAAGCCTGGCAGGGTCAGACGAGGTGGGACAGGGGGAGGGGGGGGAGGGGGAGGGGGCTGGTGGTGGCGGGAAGGGGTTATTGGCGGTACGACAGTGAAAAAAAGCCTTGAAGGTCGGGGGGGGGGGGGGTGGGGTGGGGGGTGGGGGGAGCGGGAGTGGCGGGGAGGGGTTGCTGGCGGGGAGATAGAGAGAGGGCTGAATTAGTGGTACATACGGGGGGTGCCTTGAGGGGGGGGGGGGGGGGGGGGGGGGGGGGGGGAGTGGCGGGAAGGGGGTGTTGGCGGTAGGAGAGTGAGGTTGAATTAATGGTGAATGCGACAGTGAATAAAGCCGTGAATGCTAGGGGGAGGGGTGGGGGGGGGGGGGGGGGGGGGATGGGAATGAGGATGGATCGGTGCATAACCATGTTGGTATGTATCTGTGTGCAGACGACCGTGAAGTTGTTATCCATTCTGGCGTTCACCTATTCACAATTTTTTTTTTAGCAATGGAAAAAAAAAATCGACACAGTTCAGCCCACAGGTAGAATGGCATGTGATGGCGTTGGACAAGTCAGAAGTGTGGACAAGTGTGGGGAATAAACGCTGGAGTGAATGAAGTGTGGACTCTGGGAATCAGGTCTGTTGGGGAAAGAAATGATGGGAACATAGGGTAAGGCCTGCCATTCCATAGCAAACAGTCTCACCTTTTCTCAGTGTAAGGATCCAGATCATATTTTGTGCACGCGTCATTTGGTGAACAAACGTCACAGGTAGAATTGAATCGATCAATGATGATATTACTAGCTGAAGTGAGTGTGTGTCATAGCTCGCCGTTTCATGCGCATGTTTGAGCTTTTCCCGTTATTTGAATGAACTGTTAAGCCGAGTGACTGAGCGAAAGCGACCCGGTTCGGAGCGAGAGAGAAAAATTAAAACCGAAAACAAAAGAAAACAAAACAAGTGTTTGTTTAAACTTATCTTCTTGGGGTCAAGATTTGATAATTTTTTTTCTTGGTAGCCATTATTTTCTGGTTATGCTTATATGAAGAAAACTTCACCAAGATGGCTCTGGTAAAACCGTCGTTAGCTGATGGTTTTCTCCCCACACGATGAGAACGTTCTATGGCTGAATCAGGTCACTCCACACCTATGTCAGTGGCAAAATCTTCTGCATAATAGCGTCTGTATCCTCGCCCTCTATTCCTGTATCCCGGTAATCCGATTGACGTTCGTCTTCTGTACTGCTCGAAATCATCCACCTTGTCTTTAAGAGTTGGGGGGTCTCGCCATCTATTTCCGACAGTTGTTCTTGGAGAACAGCTATTCCTTTTTTCATTATTTCTGTCACCTGTTTGGCGACACTGGTGCCAATCATACCCACAAAATCAGGATCACTCAATACAGATTTCAGGGTCTCTTTTAAGGAATCTACACCGTCACTCCTTGTGAAGTCCCGCTTTGATACCTCCATAAGCGCTAGTGAGAAAAATCTGCGTTGAAGATAGCACTGTCTGAGTCTGACTCTGCAAAAACTACGTCTGTGCCCCCACTGTCTGTACACTGCCTTTTCTCGCCGTCTTGCTGAAGCGGGGAGCTGGCTGCCCTTAAGTCACGGTCCTCAGACAGGACTGGACAAGTTAAACAGAAGGACAAACATTGACTGGAAAATGGTAGGAAACAATGGATCCGCACCACGTTGAAGCATACAAGATGGCTGACGAACAGTTCGTTGCACTAAGTGCCAAGCAGGAAAACAACAGCTTCTTTAAAGTTTTTCCTTTTTGTACTCCCAGTTCTTATAGAACAGGGAGTGCTTTACAATGGGAACAAAGAAATGCTGTGTGTCTCTGTGTGTGTGTGTGTGTGTGTGTGTGTGTGTGTGTGTCCGTCCGTGGTCAAAATGTGTTCCACTCGCTCCAGACAAAACTACTGGGCCGATCTTCCTGAAATTTGAAGGTATGTTCACTAAGGGTCATGAAAGATGGTGATGTTTCATTTTACCATTATATCCGTTATTAACGACTACAAACGGCCCATAACGGTTTTTCTTCTTTATCTTTATTGAAAATCTTAGAAAGTACTTGGCCGATCTTTCTGAAATCTTGTACGTATGTTCATTATGGGTCATGGATGATGCCCGATGTTTTATTTTACTGTTATAGCCGTTATTAATGGCTATAACGGCCCATAATGTTTTTTCTTCTAATGGAACATCTCAGAAAGTACTTGGCCGATCTTTCTGAACATTTGTATGTATGTTCACTACAGAAGATCTCACGCGTATTTAAGATAAACTGGGAGTACGTTTATTTGCTTTGCATCTTGTTTTGTTCTTTTCTTTGTTTCCCTTTTTTTTTTACTTCGGAACACAGCAAGTGTTCAGACAGACTATCTAATCACAAGATAAACATATGTCGCAGATCATAATCGCACGGGTTTAAACACTGTTGGCCTCGGATGTACAGCAAAAAAAATTCCATGTGACAGGTCAAAAGAGAAACTCAAGGTAAATTCCTAAGACGAACGTTTGAAAAAAACCCGGAAGGTCCGTGGAAATGGCCATTCTAACATCACAACCTCGTCTAGCACATAGTCACAGTCAGTATCACAACTCACTGATTTCAACACCACACTCATTTGATTTTGTTGGACGAGCACAACACTGTTCAACATTCACCCGCCATAACCGACCTTGACCTCAGCCTTTTCCTTCTTCAAGTCACATGTCTTCTCTCTCTCTCTCTCTCTCTCTCTCTCTCTCTCTCTCGTCGTCCAATGCCTGTATTTACCTCGGTCACATCTCCCTCTGTCTCTCTTCTTCGTCGTCCAATCCTGTATTTACCCGTGCATCTCACCCGCACCTCCACCCGCACCTCCACCCGTCTAATTTTTTTTTTTTCCCTCTCGTTTGTTTTCTAAAAACATTATTTACTATGCTCGATGTTTGTCGTTGTTCTGCCCCCCCCCCCCCCCCCCCCCCCCCCCCCCACACATTTTTTACACACACCTTTTCACACACACACACACACACACACACACACCCGTTCTGCCGAAAATTCACTTTTTCTGTCATCATATCTCGCGTTGAACAAGCAGTACTCTACATGTGTTTTTTTGTGCGCATGTGTATTTTGCCTTATAATGCTTCTATCAATAACTTCTTTATGCCCGCAAAAAAAAAAAAAAAAAAACGCAAACCTATATAACTGGTTATCCTATGCTTCTATTTTTCCCCGAACACTTCTTTGTTATAGATTCTTTATTTTTTGTTCCACTGGCAACGTAATGACAACAGATCTAATACACATGTGGAACTGTCATTTTTCTTTCAGGTGTACAAGGAAACAAAGTCCACAATAAACGAGTTTCGATCAATGGAGATATCTACTATTTCAGCCTTACCTAGAGGGTGCAACAAAAGAGACAGCCCACAAAGGCTTACGCCGGCAAGCAAGAGCAGGTCTGCCAAATTGCCTGTCCAAGCTGTCACCGCACATTTCTCGCACGCACCTGCCTATCCACAAATCATCTTATCCCCGAGATGACTAAAGTGGTTCTCGTCGTCTCGACGGACGAACAACAACACCAAGAAGGGAAAGTGTCCATTTTGACCAATTCGAAAATAATTTCCTTGCCTCTGTACACTTATTACTGTTTTTTTTTTTTTTTTCCTTTCAGTCGGATAATTCGTTCGTGGTCGGGGTCCTAGCAGTATACATTGTTAGAGTTTTAAGTCAAACGTATGTTCCTTTGTTCTGTATGCTATATTGTGTGTGTGTGTGTGTGTGTGTGTGTGTGTGTGTGTGTGTGTGTGTGTGTTGTCGTTTGTGTCCTGACAATCTTCTTCAGAGATATCTTCAAGTAAGGAATAAACTACGAAGTGCTCAAACTATTTCCAAACCAAACCAAAGTAAAAATGTAATGTGATTCGATCTGTTCCTGGTCGCTTAACATTCTGCATGTTCTTCAACGCTTCTGTGGCTTCTCGTTCGTCATAGTCTATGTAACACATGTGACTCGGCCTTCCCATCCCTGATCTGCATTACTTTTTTTATCATTTTATTCATATCTACGTCTTTTTTTTCTTCTCTCTGTGAAGCCTCTGAATTGGATTTCAGTCTCTTCTACGTCCTGACAGCGGCTTTAACAAATGTTTGCGCACAAAATTTCTTGTTCAATGAGCAAACGTTACGCCTACTTCGTGCTATTCTCCCCCTGTGATGCCCTTTTGAACATCATCCCTCCTTTTTTCTTTTTCTTCTTGATTTCTGTCAGCTGGGTTTCCTTTCCCGTTTTTCTCTCAGAACCATTCTGGAGTTTAATTTAAAGACGATTTTTCTCTGCAGAATGTCTCTCGTGTGTTCGGTCTTTTTCGGGACTTTATCAGCATTTACACTGTATATGATTATCCCCTGCCCCAATTTCTGTCAACAGTGTGTTCAAAAATCCTATCAGATATAAGGCATCAACAAACTGACTATGATTCTGTCTCCAGTGGGATCTTCAAGTGTTCATTTGTGTTTGGGAAGATTCTGTGCAGAAAGTGTCATCTTCTGTCGTTCTAGCTGCTGACTTATATACACTCTGTTAATAAAGTCACACAAATTACCAAGACTAATGATTTTTTTGTCGGCTCTAAATATTAACTTCATATTAAGCAAAAGTATGGTCCGTATGCTCAAAAAAGACAACAGTAATTACTGTATCTAAAAACAATGAATAAACAAATGCATGTATAAATAAATAATCTAAAATGAAATGAAAGATGAGGCGCGGCGGTGCTTACAACGGACCGGCTCTTAATGTTTTTGTTTCTTTGTTTGTTTCTTTGTTTTTGTTCGAAATTCGACATATTTAAAAGTTTCAGTTTGGATCATATTTCAAATACAGGCTTTCGAGGGGTGGAATAATTAATATTTCTGTTGTTGAGTGGTCCCGTTTGGACAAAGATGCAAAATTTTATTTCTCGTCTAAAATTATGTTCAGAATACCCGTTTCCTAAGCGTTATG
>JADBJO010002288.1:262500-265000 GCA_016801955.1 Conus betulinus
ATCTGGCCTTGCCTTCAGTAATCTGGCCTTGCCTTGCCTTCAGTCATCTGGCCTTGCCTTGCCGTCAGTGATCTGGCCTTGCCTTGCCGTCAGTGATTTGGCTTGCCTTGCCGTCAGTGACTTGGCCTTGCCTTCAGTGATCTGACCTTGCCTTGCCTTCAGTGATCTGGCCTTGCCTTGCCGTCAGTGATCTGGCCTTGCCTTCAGTGATCTGGCGTTGCCTTGCCTTCAGTGATCTGGCGTTGCCTTGCCGTCAGTGATCTGGCCTTGGCTTGCCGTCAGTGATCTGGCCTTGGCTTGCCGTCAGTGATCTGGCCTTGCCTTGCCTTCAGTGATCTGGCCTTGCCTTGCCTTCAGTGATCTGGCCTTGCCTTACCTTCAGTGATCTGGCCTTGCCTTGCCTTCGGTGATCTGGCCTTGCTTTGCCTTCAGTGATCTGGCGTTGCCTTGCCTTCAGTGATCTGGCCTTGCCTTCAGTGATCTGGCGTTGCCTTGCCTTCAGTGGTCTGGCCTTGCCTTGCCTTCAGTGATCTGGCCTTGCCTTGCCTTCAGTGATCTGGCCTTGCCTTGCCTTCAGTGGTCTGGCCTTGCCTTGCCTTCAGTGATCTGGCCTTGCCTTGCCTTCAGTGATCTGGCCTTGCCTTGCCGTCAGTGATCTGGCCTTGCCTTCAGTGATCTGGCGTTGCCTTGCCTTCAGTGATCTGGCCTTGCCTCGCCGTCAGTGATCTTGCCTTTCCATGCCCTAGGTAGTGCTGCCTTCACTTGATTTTCAGTGGGTTTCCTTTGCCTTGCATGTTTTGCATGGACACCAACACTGCCTGAACGCTTGCCTGGTCTGGCCTTGGCGCGGCAGCTTGAGATGACATTCCAGATGTTATGGCCGACGGAGTAAACGGTCCAGGGACAGTGGTAACAGGAACACACAGGTTCCAATGTTTACCCAATATGTCTAGGACAGCCGTGAACTGATGTTCATCGACTTGTTCTTAGTGAAATCCTAAACTGCTCATGTCGAATTTCAACACGCCTGGGGGTCTTGCCACGTCATTCTTGGTTGCACTCACTACTTAGAAGGTGACAAAACAAAGAGCTTCCCTTCCATAAGATACGAAACAAAGACATAATAAACAAGTAGGACAACTCTTGCTCCCATAAGAAGAGGCCATAATTCCGAACGATCACCAAATCGCCTACCAGAAATGACAACACAGAGCATACAATGTAAACAAGGAGAGCCCCCCCCCCCCCCCCCCCCCATCCCAAAAAAAAAAAAAAAAAAAAAAAAAAAAAAAAAAAACAGAGAGGCCGTTCCAAGCTTGCCCATAATATGCTCCGTACCAGACACATCTACAAAGCAACAACAAATGGAGAATTGAACGAACACAAATCAACATTTATTCCAGAGTGGCTCAACCTTTTCGATCTTGAATATAGACAAAGAACCACACGGACGAAGAATAAGAAATACAGGTAACTTCAGGTTTATTTGGTATGAAAGGATATCTGAAATGAGGCATGGAACGATAAACAGTACATTATATACAAGTAGGATACCTCTCGCTCCCACGGTGAAATAATTACAGGCCCACAACTCCAAACAACGCCGCTTACAACACCAAATCGCCTGACAGAAATGACGACACAAAGCACACAGAACAACCCCCCCCCCCCCCCCCCCCCAAAAAAAAAAAAAAAAAAAAGGGATGTTACAAGCTTGGCCATATACCATGTTCCGACACACCTACACAGCAGCAACAACTGGAGAAATGAACAAATACAAAATACCAATTACAAACACCAAACAAAGGAAGAAAAGAGGAATAGATGAACGCTCTAATACGGAAGCTGTGTCGTTTGTTAAAGAGGCCTCTGCCATTCTTGAAGTGATATTATTAGTCAATCGGAACACACTCTTTACTCTTGACAGTTGAAAGACAATTTCGTATTATAACGTCTGCTACCACAACACATTCAGTGAAGAGTAGGGGTGGGGGTGGGGGTGGGCGAGGGTGGAGGGGTAGGGGAGGCATTTACTGAATGTGAATCTGTTTTCTTCTTGGAACCTACTGAGCAATCTTATCGACGCCTGAAGAAAACATGTTGTTGAAAATGCGCTTCTCTGTCTGTCTGTCTGTCGATCTGTCTGTCTCAGTTGTATTGTGTGCTTTAAAAAAAAGTTGCTTTGCGCCTCTCTCTCTCTCTCTCTCTCTCTCTCTCTCTCTCTCTCTCTTTTCTCTCAGTTGCACTGTGTGCTTTAAAAAGTTGCCTTGCGCTTATTTGTGTGTATATTTGCTTTTGTATATTCTTTTCAGCAACACTATTATCTGCTTCACTCTTCCTGATATAATCTTGTTATCCTTCCAGAACGTGTCTTTTTATGTATTATATTTCATTTGAAACTGTAACATGCCTTTTCATATATTATTTATCTGGAACTGCAAATTCCAGATAAGTAATACGTAAAAAAAAAAAAACATGTTTTGGAGAAATAACATATATA
>JADBJO010002288.1:267500-272500 GCA_016801955.1 Conus betulinus
GTGGTATTTTGTCTTGAAATTTGTTTGTCCAAGCTAACCAGCGAAGTTACTTAAAATTCCTTCTAAAATTATTGTCAATTACCGCGTGCAGTCACTTTACTTTGTAAGTTATCAAATCCTAGTGCCTGAAAGGCACTTTGAATGTCAAGACACCTCCTACGTCTTAAACTGGCTTAACGTATATTTGAAAATAGTCCCTTTAGTGTGAATTTTTAAACAGTGTGACTCCGCTGAAAAATGTGGACAACGAATCGCAAGACAAACACGACGCGTTTCGACCTCCTAGGTCTTCTTCAAGCAAGATACACAACACTCGGGCAATGAAAACGAAGAACGAGCAATCACTTTTCATTCAACGCCGATCTTGCGCCGAAATCGACAAAGATAAGTGACTGCTCGTTCTTAGTTTGTATTGTCCTGGATGTTGTTGATTTCGCGTGAAGAAGACCTACGCGTCGTATCGAGTTTTGTCTGGCAGTTTGTACGTCCAAGTTAATCAGCGGAGTTACTTGAAATTCCTTTAAAATTTGTTTCCATTTTCCCCCTACAGTGACCTCACTTCGAAACCTATGAAATCCCAGTGCCTGGAAGGTGCTCTGATTGGTTAGAAACCTTCCACGCCTTAAACGTGTGTAATGATATTTATTTCAACACAAGCCGTTTAGAGTGGTTTCGCGTCTGTCTGCACGAAGCGCAAGGTCCTCCGTCCCCTCTTTCCCAGGATGTGTGTGCAAGATTAGTTTCTATCTAAGCGTGCACGTTTGAGAGAACTGATGACGTTACAGGCAGACAGACAGCCAGGCAGACTGGCTAACAGAGAAGGCAGACAGACAGCCAGGCAGACTGGCTAACAGAGAAGGCAGACAGCCAGGCAGACTGGCTAACAGAGAAGGCAGACAGACAGCCAGGCAGACTGGCTAACAGAGACGGGCAATTTAGAATTGAAGACATACAAACACATATGTTGTATATAACAAACAGAAAGAAAAATCCGATGTTTTAGTTGTTGTTCAACGTGTGGTTAAAAAAAACATACCACCACTGATAATTTATGAATAATCCATGGCAACTTGACCTGAAAAAGTACAAAAAAATAATCGAAGATGTGTTACCACATGTGAGAGATACATCACATCCTCCTCAAGCGATGCCTCGGAAATCCTGTCTCCTCCTTCTCCCTCCCCTTCCTGCTCCATCACCGCCTCCGCGAACTGTCGCCATGGCAACATGACCACGTCGCGGTCTCGAAGGGCAAGGAGTTTGTCGTACAGTGACGCTGTGGACTGCCGTTTAGTGCTGCTGCTGCTGCTGCTGCTGCTGCTGCTGCTGCTATGTGGAAAGCTTCCAACATCCGCAACAGCCTCCAGCACGATTCTACGAAGGTCGTTGATACCCTGAAAAGACGAAAGCATTATTATTAGCGTCGTCATCCACGTCGTCGTCGTTGTCTATCATTATCATTATCGTCATTATCATTATCATCATCATTATCATCATCATTATTATCATCATCATCGTCATCATCGTCATCATCATCATCGTTGTCGTCGTCGTCATCATCGTTATTGTCATTATCACCATCTTCATCACATAACCATGATCACAGTAGGAAGAAGAAGAAGAAGAAGAAGAAGAAGAAGAGAGGAAAAAAATCAAGAAGAAGAAGAAATCAAGAAGAAGAATGATGACGATGATGATGATGTTGATGATGATGATGGCGATGACGATAATGTTGATAATGACAATGATAATAATGATACTACTACTATTGCTAACTACTTTTGATTATGATAATGATTAATGATGATGATAATAATAATAAGAGTAAGAATAATGATAATGATAGAAACACAACCATACAAATAACAGCAATGAATGTTTCTCAAATGCATTCCTCCCTCTGTCATGCTCTCGAGCTCTCGGTGCTGCAGGAGTTCCGGTATGAAATTCAACATTGAGCGTTAACACGCCACGGGCGAAGGGTCGCCAGACTGAGAGTGAACTGCTACAGGTTCGCCTTGTTCAGGCCGCAGCATTAGGGGAGGAGGACCCGAACCGCTTCAATTCTCCTCTGATCTGAATCAGGTAGGACTACGTTTTTCAAGTCACAAAAATCATATTCATAAAGAGTTGAAAATCCAACCCTTAAAGAGTCAAGTATTAGAATTTGGCAAAAAAAAGCGTGACCACAGTAAACCACTCTCTAAACCTCTCCCTCTCTCTCTCTCTCTCTCTCTCTCTCTCTCTCTCTCTCTCTCTCTCTCTCTAACAAGAAGGTATACATCAAATGTTCAGAGACAACAGAGCTCGCACGCCCCCCTCCACCATCCAAAAAGAAGTCTCTCCCTTTCTTAAAATACAAGGATAGGTCTCCACCCCCAACAACCCCCCCCCCCCCCCCCCCCACACACACACACACACACACACACATACACACACACACACACGACGATAAATTTTTCCCATTCAGGCGACAAACACATTGTCCCAACCGCCGAAAGTTATCATAACACAGAATAAAGAGAGAGGAGGGGAGTGGCGATGTTGTTGGGGGGGGGGGGGGGGGGGGGGGGGAGGGGTGGGGGATATACAGGTGGGTACCTGCTGCTGTTGACAGCCAAGAGCATCGGGAGGCGACCACCAAAACAGCCCTCGGCAGCACCGTTCAGAAAGCCGTTCAGGCAAGCGAGAGGTTTCCGAATTTCACCCCGTCTCTTTTGCACAGCAGCACAGAAAACTTGGTCCACAAAAATACAGCCATAATGAAATGAATTAGGGGTTTCAAAGAGTTAAAAAAAAAAAAAGAACAAAAATTCTTTGGCCTGTGACCTACCCTAGACCCCAGACTTTAGCTGCTCCAGTTCCGAGCAACTCCTGAGGCAGTGATGGGTCCTACGCCAGGTTGCTGACATCTCTCAAATTCCTGTAGGCTAGCTAGATGTAAATCTCTCTCCACTTGCCCCTAGCTCAGGTAACACAGCCCCATACATAGTACATCGATAACATAATGTGATGAAAAACAAGGAGAAACCAACTAAGTGTCTGATTCATCTACTCCAGTTCGTGAATTACTTATTCTTGGCTCCAAAACACAATGAATATCCGTAAAAGGCGAGGGGACAGACAGGAAATCTCTAATCATGTCTCGCCATTACTTCTTTATTTGATCATGCATCTTGAATAGGGACGCTTTCTGACTGGTATTCGTTCTGCGCGCAGGTCTCTCTCTCTCTCTCCCCCCCCCCCCCTCTCTCTCTCTCTCTCTCTCTCACTCACACACTCACACACCTTGCCCGAGATACCGCTGACGATGACGTTGCGCAGGGTATTCTGTGTGCTCGTGGCACGTGCTAGTCTGTCTTGTAAGTAGGTCAGATGCTGTTGTAGCGGTGTGCCGTGTGCAGACTCGTCAGAGAGTAGGGCCCTCTCTGCGCCCGTCTGATGTGGCTTGGATTTCTCTTTCCCCCTCTCTTGGTCTGTGTCTTTGTCCTTGGCTTGGTGGTGTGTTTTTTCAGAAGGGCTCTGTCAGAGACGAAAAAAGTGAGCTTTGTAATGGGGAAGACACAAACGAACTGTGTGATGGATCCAAACAACTCTGTAATGGTAAAAGACAGAACTGCGTGACGGCGAAAGACAGAACTGTGAGAAGAAAGAAGAAGTAAGAAGAAGAAGAAGAATTTTAATGATCTGTGGGGCTTAATCTTACATAAGCCCTAAGCGCTTACATACACAGACAAGATTAATTAAAGAAAATATAAATGAAACCAATAACAAGATAAATATTGCAATAAGTACCATTCACATCTACAAACAAGAGTGCATAATTGTTGACACACATTCACTCACACACACACACACACACGCGAGCACACACACAAAATTTGCAAAATAAATTTGATGGGCAAGGGAAGGGGAAGAAAGAACTGCTCTTGACAAGTGAAGAGGGTTGTTTTAAGAGACACCTTGAAGACAGAGAATTTGAAGTAGGGTTCTCGCAAATCACTGTTATTGAAAAAGAAAATTCTCGTCATTTGTGTGAAGGAGAGAAAGAGTTCAAGAGATGACTACACATTATCACCCAAAGTGGTCATTATTGCTTATTCATTGCCCTGAATGTTGTTTCTCTTGCCCAAGAGGTCGAAACGCGTCGTGTGTTTTATCTGGTAATTTGTTTGTCCTCGTTCGTTTGGCGGACTGGTGAACGGTTCTTTTTGACACAGGAGCCAAGACAGAAACGTGGGCCAAGTTCACCTGGTGTCCTTAATCTCCAGGGACTCTTGGTCCTGTGCTTACCTGATGTCCTCGATCTCCTGTGACACTTGGACCTACCTGGTGTCCTCTCATCTCCAGGGACTCTTGGTCCAACCTGGTGTCCTCAATCTCCAGGGACTCTTGGTCCTGTGCTTACCTGGTGTCCTCAATCTCCAGGGACTCTTGGTCCCATGCTTACCTGGTGTCCTAAATCTGCTGGGACACTTTGTCCTATGCTTACCTGGTGTCCTCAATCTGCTGGGACACTTGGTCCTATGCTTACCTGGTGTCTCAATCTGCTGGGACACTTGGTCCTATGCTTACCTGGTGTCCTCAATCTGCTGGGACACTTGGTCCTACGCTTACCTGGTGTCCTCAATCTGCTGTGACACTTGGTCCTACGCTTACCTGGTGTCCTCAATCTGCTGGGGACCTACCTGGTCCCTGTAGCTCTGCTGGTGTCGGCCCAAGGCGTGCAGGACCCTTTTCCATGGACTGGGCGGCGCGTCTGTCCTCAGCATGGACCAGGTCTGCCTTGCTGCCCACCACCACCACTGGACTGCCTGGCCACTGCACCAGGGCCGCACACCAGTAAAGCAAGACTAGTCACTGCACAGGGCCACACACCAGTAAAGCAAGACTAGCCACTGCACAGAGCCGCACACCAGTAAAGCAAGACTAGCCACTGCACAGGGCCGCACACCAGTAAAGCAAGACTAGTCATTAGTCACTGCACAGGGCCACACACC
>JADBJO010002288.1:280000-287500 GCA_016801955.1 Conus betulinus
AAAAGTCAGTTTAATATCGAAGCCCCCCCCCCCACCCCCGCCCCATTTAAGGGAAGTGGAAATGGGCATACGCCTGTTAAACCATCATAAGGGTGTTAGTGGGCCATGCCTCTAACCACTTTCTGAAGAATGGTATTGGAATAGGGGGGGGGGGGGGGGGGGGGGAGGCTTAGAGCTGAAGAGATTCTTAAAAGGAGGGAGAGCAGGGAGTCAGCGGCGTTTAATTAAAAAAAAAAAAGAAAAAAAGGAAAGTTATTGTTTGTTTTGAGACAAAAGTCTCAAGCTTATTTGTACTGCCGAACTCGAGTTGGCGACTTTGTGCAGACAGAACGACGAGAACCCTTTTTACTACGATTGGGTCACGAGGCTAGTTAAACTGAGATGCCAAACAAGGCTGACACTACTCCCGTAAACTTGGAAGAACTTCATAATGATTCTCTCATGGATTGAAGAACACTACGCTCTCAAAACCAAATATACTTTTGCCTAAGATGTATGTGGAAACAAACCCTCTAGTTTGTAAAAAGGGGAGACATCTTTTCGAGATGTATTGTAAGCTATTGAAAGGACTGCGAAGAAACCTCTTGACAAATGGTGAAGCGTGATCATTGAAAGGACTGCGAAGAAACCCCTGACAAATGGTGAAGCGTGATCATTGAAAGGACTGCGAAGAAACCCCTGACAAATGGTGAAGCGTGATCATTGAAAGGACTGCGAAGAAACCCCTGACAAATGGTGAAGCGTGATCATTGAAAGGACTGCGAAGAAACCCCTGACAAATGGTGAAGCGTGATCATTGAAAGGACTGCGAAGAAAACCCCTGACAAATGGTGAAGCGTGATCATTGAAAGGACTGCGAAGAAACCCCTGACAAATGGTGAAGCGTGATCATTGAAGGACTGCGAAGAAACCCCTGACAAATGGTGAAGCGTGATCATTGAAAGGACTGCGAAGAAACCCCTGACAAATGGTGAAGCGTGATCATTGAAAGGACTGCGAAGAAACCCCTGACAAATGGTGAAGCGTGATCATTGAAAGGACTGCGAAGAAACCCCTGACAAATGGTGAAGCGTGATCATTGAAAGGACTGCGAAGAAACCCCTTGACAAATGGTGAAGCGTGATCAATCACAGTAATGAAAGAGAAAGGTGTGATATGTTTTTCTATTCCTTTTTTTTTAGGTGTGTCGAGGACACCGCTGGACTTTTGTGGGATATTAGTGCGCCCTATTGTGTAAATGAATGTTGGATTTGAATAGCGTGAAGAAATGTTGGACTGAAGGTACCCTAATTCTGAATAGGGACTAACAGCCACGAAAGGTGTTAAACTAAATTTTGATTTATATTGGTGATGTGAGCATCACAACTTGTAAAAAAAAAAAAAAAAAAAAAAAAAAAAGAGAGAGAGAGAGAGAGAGAGAGAGAGAGAGAGAGAGAAAACAGAATTATACAAATAAACTGTTTTTTTCCATTTTTGCATTTTCAGGGTTGTTAAAAAAAATTGTCATGAGTAAATAAAACGCTGGTGTGAGAGAAGAAATTGAAAATTATTGCTTGCTCTTTGTATTGAGTGAATGGAGTCAGACTGCGCTGCTTGAGGGTGCTCACGACGTGTGTGTGTGTGTGTGTGTGTGTGTGCATGTGTGTGTGTGTGTGTCGTGTGTGAGTACACGTACAAACTATTTGCGCTTTACCTTCACCGTAGGCATACACAAATTTGCACTTTACTGTCATTGTATACATACAAAATATTGGCACTTTACTTTCATTTTATACATACAAAATATTGGCACTTTACTTTCATTTTATACATGCAAAAAAATATTGGCACTTTACTTTCATTTCATTTTATACATGCAAAATATTGGCACTTTACTTTCATTTTATACATGCAAAATATTGGCACTTTACTTTCATTTCATACATGCAAAAGATTGGCATTTCAAATATTGGCACTTTACTTTCATTTTCATACATGCAAAATATTGGCACTTTACTTTCCACCTTGTACACTCAGCACTTTACAACGCACAAATACTTGCACTTTACTTTCATTTTAGACATGCAAAATATTTGTACGTTACCCTCATTTTATACGTAAAAAATATTTGGAGTTTATTTTCACGTTATACATAACGTATTATCACTTTACGTTGCATATCAAAAATATTTGCACTTTACTTTTATTTCATACATGCAAAATATTTGTATATTATTTTCATTTTATACATACAAAGTATTCGCACTTTACTTTCACCTTACACACAAAAAATAGTGTCAATTCACTTTCACTTTACACGTACCAAATATCTACACTTTACTCTCACTTTGCACATACAACATATTTACACTTTGCTTTCATGAATCTATAAATGATGTACGAGGGTGAAGATAATGATTTATTGCCGCCCAGACAGATGACGTGCCAGGTAGGCAGGCAGTCACAGATATGCAACAGAGTGAGTTATTTATAGCAATCCACGCTCGGTACACCTGCTCTTTCTCTTGTCCATCCCCCCTCCTTCCCCATCCTCCCCCACAAACATACTCTACGCACACACACACGCGCGCGCGAGCGCGCAACACACACACACACACACACACACACACACACACACACACACACACACATACACACACACCACACACACACACACACACACACACACGCCTGCGCGTGCCCCCACACACCAAAACACACGCACGCACGGGCACGCACGCACGCGCGCGCGCGCATACACACACACACACACACACACACGGGCGCATGCGCACGTACACTCACACATACACACATTTTCTCTTGACAGTCCCCTTCCTGCCCCTCCACACACACACACCACACACACACACACACACACACACACACACACACACACAATTTCTCTCGTCCCTCCCCTTCCTCCCCTCTCCACCCCCTCCCCCACACACACCCATTACCCCCTCCCGCTCCCCTTCTCCACACACACACATACTGAGAGAGAGAGAGAGAGAGAGAGAGAGAGAGAGAGAGAGAGAGAGAGAGGAGAGAGAGAGAGAGCGTGGGGAGGGTGGTTTGCTCCGGCACAGACCGGGCACCTGCCATCAGCAGCAGTTGAAAAGGAGCGAAGATCTCTATGGGACAATGGAGCCACACAGCATCTGCTGGGATTCCCAGCTTCTCTGGTAACAGATTCCAGTCCATGGCCTCATTCCACAACAGCACCGGCAGGCTGTGACCACAGATTCCATTCCAGGTAAGTCCATGGTCCTCATTCCACACAGCACCGGCAGGGTTACCACAGAACTTTGTCCATGGCATGATTCCACACAGCACCGGCAGGCTGTGACCACAGATTCCACTTTCTCTGGTAAGACCAATTTAATCACCGTTTCTGGCCTCATTGGTTTTGCGCGCTTGGAGAGAGAGAGAGAGAGAGAGAGAGAGAGAGAGAGGGGGGGGGGAGGAGGGACAGAGAGAAAGAGAGGAAGGGAGAGAGATTGGTTGATTGATTGATTGATTGATTGATTTTTGATACGGAAGAATGAAGAATTTTAGGCCAAAGCCTAGTCTTACAATCTGTCTTTTCATGCTTACATTTTTTCAACAGAGAGAGAGAGAGAGAGAGAGAGAGAGAGAGAGACAGAGACAGAGCACAGGAGACAGAGAGATCAGTTTACATCATACATCATTTACAAGAACAATGGGATTAGCAATCGCATCATATATCGATTACAAAAATATGTGATTAGCAATCAGAGCGAGAGAGAGAGAGAGAGAGAGAGAGAGAGAGAGAGAAGAGAGAGAGAGAGAGAGATCAGTTAACAATCATATATCAATACGAGAACAAAGGGATTAACAACCGCAGTTAAGTGAGCTGCGCAGGCTCAACTCACAAACTAGGGTGTGTGCGCTACTGGCCAAACGCCATTAGTTCATTAAACACGTTAAGCCCCGTACGCCCCAGCAGTACATCCTGTGATTCGACCAGAGATCGTGGGTACGAGGATAAGTATGTCACCTCGCTCTCCTGACAGTCTCCTTTGTTGGACACGTGTTCACTCAGACAGGTCACCACAGTGATCACGCTCCGCCACAGAATTGTTCAGCATGGCTAGTTTCACCCTTTCGGGTATGTATGTGGGCCCACCATTTTGCTGCGCCGGCTATGACAAAATAAGTTCTTTCTCGTTCTTCGTTTTTCATTGTCCTAAATGCCGTTTTTTTTTGCCTGAAGAAGACCCAGGAGGTCGAAATGCATTGTGTTTTGTCCTGTAACCTGTTTGTCTGTGTCCTGTGTTGGTACTATTACCTTTTCTTTTTCAAAGTTTGTGATGATTATGACAATTATGCGGAAACGCAAACTGTGTTACAGATCAGTCTTTACTTCGATTGTTGGACTTCCTTTTGAATTTTTGATCGTGGTATTTTTACTTTGTACGCCGTTTGTGTTTTAACTTGCATGCAGCTCTGATGTGGCCACTGTAGTCGGCTCCCCTGTATTTAACATGATTTGACTCTGATCATCAAGAAATCATGCGGTTGTGTGTGTGTGTGTGTGTGTTGTTGTGTGGTGTGTGTGTGTGTGTGTGTTGTGTGTAGTGTGTGTGTGTGTGTGTGTGTTGTGTGTGTGTGTGGTGTGTGTGTGTGTGTGTGTGTGTGCTGTGTGTGTGTGTGTCCATGCCTGCGTGTGTGCGTGAGTGTGTGTGTGTGTCTGTGTCTGTGTGTGTGTGTGCGCGCGTGTCTGTGTGTGAGCGCGCGCGCATCAGTCAGTCTATCTGTCTAACCGTCTGTCTTTCTTTCTCTAAACCATTGCTAGCAGCCTCCTCACAGCATCGTGAAGATAATTAGAAGGGGGGAAAAAAACCTGGGGGGGAAACCTGTCTCCCCACCCACTTTGTTTAGGATGTCCTTAAACCACGGGAGGGGTGGTGTACTGGACTTGATGGCAGCAGACCAATCCATCTGCAACGAGCCCCGACAAGGACCACATCACACCACACGGCACAACACACAGGCTCCCCAGTCATTCATCACTGCTGGGCGCAGGATGGGGGGTCCACTTACTATTCACCGTGCTGCAGGCCACAGGGAGTGGGTAATGGGTGGCTACAGATGGTGAATGGAGGGTGTTTGTCGTTGTTGTTGTTGTTGTTGTTAATGTTTTATTGCTGGCCAATCCTGATCTGGCCTGACCTTCTGACTGGTTTGGTTAAGCAGACAACCTCTGACTGGTTGGTTTAAGAGTGGATTAAAAAACAGAGGGAAGCTGGATCTTGATGGTGGTGGTGTTTGAGAAAAAAAAAAAAAAAAAATGGCTGTTTTTTTTTGTATTTTTTTCATTTCCGTGTATAGATAGATAGATGGATAGAAACGTAGATAGATAGATAGATGGATGAATTGATGGGATGGATGGATGGATGGACAGATAGATAGATTATAGCACACTGGGGTGTTTTAAATCTGTTCTTTTTTTTCATTTCAGTGAATAGATAGACAGATGGATAGATAGATAGATGAATACTTAGATAAATAGATAGAAAGAGAGACAGAGAGACAGACAAGACAGTCGAGATAGATAGATAGATAGATAGATAGATAGATAGATAGATAGATAGATAGATAGATAGACAGATACATAGATGGACAGATAGATACTAGGGTGTTTAATTCATTTTCATTTATCGTATCTGTCAATAAATAGAGACAGATAGAATTCAGAAAGAAATACATACAGGCAGACAGATCAATAGAAAGATAGATTGACAAACAGATAGATAGATAGATATATAGATAGATAGATAGATAGATAGAAGTCATAGTCAGAGAGACGGACAAAAATACATATTGAATATTACTGACATATGCTATGAACAAAGAATTCAAAACATGATTTTGTGTTGTTGTATGAGGACCTTGTAGAAAACACCCTTTGCATTAACATTATAATTTTTGTATTTGTACATATATAGTGTTTATGAAAAAGTACTCTTTTGTTTTGTGGAATACTGAAATGTTATTGCTGAATACTCATTTTGGAAAGAAAAGAACCTTCATCGCAAGGGGAAAGAGAGAGAGAAGAGAGAGAGAGAGAGAGAGAGAGAGGAGAGATAGAGAGAGAGGAGAGAGAGAGAGAGAGAGAGTGTGCGCGCGTGTGTGTGCCTACGCGTGTGCGCGCGCTTTAGTGTGTGTGTATGTGTTTGTGTGTGTGTGTGTGTGTGTGTGTGTTTGTTTGTGTGTGGTGTGTGTGTGTGTGTGTTGTGTGTGTGTGTGTGTGTGTGTGTATGGGTTGTGTGTGTGTACCTGTGTTTAGTGTGTGTGTGTGTGTGTGTGTGTGTGTATGTGTGTGTGGTGTGTTTGTGTGTGTGAATTTGTGTGCTTGTGTGTGTGTACAGAGAGGGAACGATGGGAGAAAGGGTTGATAGTAAAGTCTACCTTCGTTTTTTCACTTGTCATGAGGTCGAAACCACGGAAGCCGTTTGTTGTCGCATTGTCGATTCCACGTGAATTTTGATGCTTTTAAAATGTCCTGAATTATTCAATATCCGATGTGTGAAAAAAGGAATCAGGAAGTAAAAACAAGAATACGTATGTAGGTGTGTGTGTGTGTGTGTGTGTGTGTGTGTGTGTGTGTGTGTGTTGTGTTGTGTGTCGTATGTGTGTTGTATGTTGTGTGTGTGTGTTTGTGTGTGTGTGTGTGTGTGTGTGTGTGTGTGTGGTGTGTGTGTGTGTTTGTGTAAGTGTTTGTGCGTGTGCGTGTGTGCGTGCGTGTGTATTTGTGTGTCTGTGCATTTTTGTCTGTGCTTGTTGTTCATGCATGTTTGTATTGCGCGTGCAAATTTTAGAGAGGGAGACTGACTTCACAAGACAAAGAATGAAGAACAAAGTAAGCCATTGCAATTTTAACGACTTCGTTCTGCATCAGCGAAGCGCAACGTTTGTTTTGTTTGTGTTTCGTTTTTCCTCTCTCTCTCTCTCTCTCTCTCTCTCTCTCTCTCCTCTCTCTCTCATCTCTCTCTCTCTCTCTCTCTCAATCTCTCTTGTGCGCAGGCGCTCACGTGCGGTGTTGTGGGTGTGTGTGTGGTGTGTGTGTGTGTGTGTGTGTTGTGTGTGGGTGTGTTGTGTGTGTGTGTGTGTGCTAGCGAATTCGTGTGTGTGTGTGCATGCGCGTGTGTGCGATTTCGTGTATACATATGCATTGTGTGTGTGTTGTGTGTGTGTTTGTGTGTGTGTGTTGTGTGTGTGTGTGTTGTGTGTGTGTGCGTGCTAGCGATGCGTGTGTGTGTGTGTGTGTGCGATTTCGTGTATACATATGCATACGAGTAACTATAGTAAGTACATGCGCGCGCGCGCGCGCCCGCGTGTGTGTTTGTGTGTGTGTGTGTGTGTGTGTGTGTGTGTGTGTGTGTGTGTGTGTGTGTGTGTGTGTGTCTGTGTGTCTGTGTGTGTCCTGTGTTCCTGTCTGTGTCTGTGTGCGTATGTGTCTGTGAGAATTAGCATGTATCAGACAGACCGACAGAT
>JADBJO010002288.1:292500-295000 GCA_016801955.1 Conus betulinus
CACACTTACTGATAACAACGTGATTTAAATAGTGTCATCCCTCGGACAAAAAATAAACTTGGCGGTGCTGCCTGTGCCACACATTCCACTTAGTTTATCGCAGTAAGACATTTAAAATCGTACAATATCACACACACACACACACACCACACACACACACACACACACACACGCACGCACGCACGCACGCACGCACACACACACACACACACACACACACACACACACAAACACACGGAGTGCCATGCCTGGGGCGATAACTTGGCAAAAGCATTGTCGGCCATGTTACAGGATTACTTCGTGTCCATTGTCAGATTGGGCTCATAGCCAATCGCTGCATTCACAGGCCGCGATCTTGCAGAGATTCAACGGCGTCTGTATACGGTAAACATTACAGCATCATCTTTCTGTCCAATGGCAGGCTGACAGAAATAGATCAGTGTCATTTTTAGTGGGCAGAAATGGAAAGAAAAACAACCAACCAAACAAACAAAAAACACAATAAGAAAAAAAAAAAAGAAAAAAAACCTAGAGTGAGAACTGAAAAAACCTAGAGTGAGAACTGAAAAAACCTAGAGTGAGAACTTGACAACAGAAAGTCTTCGGAGAAGAACACCCTCCCCACCTCCCCCACCTCCCCACTCAGTTCTCACGCGAGGCTTTTTCGGGGGAGGGGGGGGGGAGGTTGGGGAGATGGGGAGGGTGTTTCTTCTCCGAAGACTTTCTGTTGTCAAGTTCTCACTTAAGGTTTATTTCTCTCTTCTTTTTTCTTATTTGAGAACTTGACAACAGAAAGTCTTCGGAGAAGAACACCCTCCCCACCTCCCCCCTCCCCCCCCCCCCCCCCCCCCCCCCCCCCCCTAACAACATTGTCTAAACCCAATTGCAAACGGTTTTGCAGCAATATTTGGGAGCAATCATACTTGGTACGGCTGTTTGGTAGCAGTCATATTTTGTATCACATTTGGTACGGCTTTGCCGTAAACTATTGTTATTAATATGATTTTGCCGCAAAATCTATTAAATACAATAAGCAAGCTAAAGTTTTTGCAGCAAATTTTGTCGAAAACAACTGAAACGATATTATTGCAAAATCCATTAAGCACCGTCTTAAAACAAAGTTTATATTCTGTGTAAAGAACACATTTTCTATCAATAAACAGAGTAACAAGTTATCCACCCACGACCACTCTTCCATTATCATTTTTTCGTTGAAGCTGACGTGAAATGATTTGCAACAATACCACGAGAGCCTAAATCAGCCACAAAATTGCCTCTGATATTTGGCCGAAAGAAAGTAGGCTACGTTAGTTTGCTTCACAATGCTCCATTGCATACTTTGTTATGTGCAAAAGTAAACAAAGGAACCAAACCAAACAAAACCACGAAAGAAGACCCTAATCATCCAAACATAGGCCATAAACAAATTTCTCCCTAATCATCCAACATAGACCATAAACAAATTTCTCCCTAATCATCCAAACATAGATCATAAACAAATTTCTCCCTAATCATCCAAACTAGACCATAAACAAATTTCTCCCTAATCATCCAAACACATAGACCATAACCAATTCCTCCCTAATCATCCAAACATAGACCATAAACAAATTTCTCCCTAATCATCCAAACATAGACCATAAACAAATTTCTCCCTATCATCCAAACATAGACCATAAATAAATTTCTCCCTAATCATCCAAACATAGACCATAAACAAAATTCTCCCTAACCATCCAAACATAGACCATAAACAAATTTCTAAGTGAGTTTCCATGCAGTGACACAAGAAGGAATCACACTCACTGATTCCAAAGAAAGCAGCAGCAGCATTAACAGCTGTCAAGCCGATTCTGGAATGGATGACATAAAACAGGAATGCAACTTTACAGACACATTCAAAAAAAGCTAAAATGCGTAAACAAATACATCCACAATGTATGCATACATACTGTAATTTGGTTTACAACGTTTATAGACTATCAGACACACTCATAATATTTTGAAAACAGAAAACAAAGCTAAACGATAATAAAACGGTAAGTTTAGGATAGGCTGAAACAATCGCAATGCATAAACCCTCTACTCTTCTTCGAAAATTCAAAACAACGCACCATGATAAAACAGGAATCTACCTTCCCCCCTCAATGCCGCATCACGGAGTTAAAACTATTACGAAGAATTTCAAAGTCTCTTAAACTACTATGAAATTTAGGAGATGTCTCAGGTCATGTTTCACGCTGGTGTGAAATAAAGGACACAATTGGTTCGATCACTAACACAAGGTTGATTTCGTCATTCAGGGAACGTTCTGTTACCCACACACCACTTGGCGGACAGGTTTCCAGGTAGACTTGCTTGAACTCTGGCCAAGCCTCTGAACAAGGGGTTCGGAGATAGTGAACTAATGATCCCAATGATCTAACTCGGGGAAACATTGCGGGTGATAAACCTCAGGAGAGAGAGATTGAGGAGGAGATGAGAGAGAGGAGGACGGGAG
>JADBJO010002288.1:300000-310000 GCA_016801955.1 Conus betulinus
TACTGCCATGGGACCTGCGCACTCTTGTACTTATGTTGATGTTTACATGGGAGAGCTTGATATAAAATTAGTAGAAACATCACCAGTACCAATGATTTCTTCCCTGTTACCCCCAAGAAGTAAATGAACAATTCCGATATCTAGACTGGAGCAGGTTTCGAGATGATGGATTTGTTGTCCTTCTTGATGAAAAAATCATGTAAAGAGGTTCAAAGAACATCTCCAGTCTCTGAACCCACCTAACATAAAATGGACAATCACCAGTGGCAAAGAAGTAACTTATTTAGATGTAAAACTTCAAATTTCACAAGGCAAAATCATTACAGATGTGTTTTCTAAAACATAACCATGCGTACCTCCCCCCATACAGCTGCCATTCCCCTGCTGTGTTCAAGGGACTCATTTCCAGTGTAGGAACTAGACTGCGCATGCTGTGTAGTGAGGATAATACATTAAAAAATAGAATAGAAGAATATAGTAAATATTTTACAATGTCTGGTTGGGACTATCAGAAAGCGGAAAGAGAACTTTATAAAGGGGCTAGGAAAAACAGGAAAGACAATACTCACAGAAGAAAAAGAAACCAAAAAAGACAAAAAGATAGCCTGGGTGACAAATTATGATCCAAGGTATCCATCCAATCAGAAATAATAAGGAGACATTTATCAATACTGTACTCTAACCCAGAAAATAAGAGAGTTTTCAAAAAAAAAAATCAAATAATATCTGCTGACAGACGCCGTAGGAATTTAGGAAAAATTTACAAACCTACCGTCCCCAGGAAATCTAGAATACGGACCAAAATTAGAACCAGGTTATTTTACTTGCCAGGCAAAGAGGTGTGACACGTGTAAAACATGGGGAGAATACTAAGAGTATAAAATCAGCTTGGGATGGAAGACTCTGGTATATAAGAAACACTTGACTTGTACTACAAAAAATGTAATATACGTGATAAGATGTAAGATCCATCCTGATCTGTTGTATGTTGGGTCCACAAAAAATCTTAAATACAGATGGGCTAATCACAAATCGGACACAAAGTTGAAAAAAAAAACAACAAAGTGTAACGTATCAAAACACGTATGCACAGTCCCCCATCCTGATTCAGAAGAACTAGATTTTTTGCAGATAATAGCAATTGATAATGTCAGAGAAGAGAAAAAACTGTGTTACAGAAGGAAACATTCTGGATATGTAATATAGGTACGATTTTCAAGGGACTCAATACAAGACAGGATGTATGCACAGCAACAATCCAGAAAGATAATTAATAAATATTTAGGAAAAATGCAAGCAAAAAAAAGTACAGAAGCCCCATTTTATTCTCTTTAAGACACCCCTTTCCCCTTGATTCCAACCCCCCCCCCCCCATTTCCCCCCCCCTCCCCCCCGCTTACCCTGCACCCTTACCCAACAACCCCCCCCCTCCTCCCCCCTTCTGCCCCCCCCCCCCCCCCCCCCCTTTTCTCCAACGTTCCCCACGTAGGCATTCGGTTCCTCCCGTCACAACAGTCCCCTCCCCCTGCCTTCTCCCTTTTCTCCCAAAACCCCCCCCCCCCCCCCCCCCCCCCTTCTCTTTCCACGAAAGGAAACATTCTTGATATGTAATATAGGCACGATTTTGAAAAGGCTCAATACAAGGCAGGAAGTTTGCACAGCAAGATCCAGAAAAGATAATTAATAGATAATTGAAAAAATTACAAACAGAAAAAAAGTACAGAAGACCAATCTTGTTCACTGTAGGACCCCCCCCCCCCCCCCTTCCCTTAGTTAGTTGCCCTGCCCGCCCCCCTCCCCTGCCCCCCCCCCCCCCCCCCCCCCCCCCCCCCCCCCCCCCCCCCCCCCCCCGGCTTCTCCCTCCCCGCAGTTACCCTGCGCCCCTTATCCACCCCCCCCCCACCCTTTCCCCCCCTACCCTACCCTCTCTATACCCCCCCCCCCCCCCCCAACCTCTGATTTTTCCAATATCCCCCCATGTAGGCATTCTGTCCATATTTGTTGGGTTGGTTTGTTGTTGTTTGCCTGTATTTTGGAGGATGTGTTTCGATCTGTTGTGCTGTGCCTCTGAAGACATTGGAGTTTGCATTGGTAGGTTGCGAGAATGGATGGAAATTCGGGTGCACATATTTTAAAGTTAACATGAGTGAGTTCGTTGGATATATGGAGAGAGAAAGAGAGAGAGAGAAAGTGAGGGAAGTGAACAGGTTGATGCGTTGGTGGAGATGGTGCCGTTGGGGGGAGTGGGAGAGAGTGGGGAGGGTGGTGAGTGGGAGTGAGAGAAAGCATACGCCGGTGTTTACGAAGATGAACGGAAATCCTCATACATGTTGGGCAAGAGAGTGAGTGTGAACGTTGATACATGAATGCACGAGAAAAAGGGTTTATCTAATTTGTACAAAAAAAAAGGCTTCTTGAACTGTTTTTGTTAAATGTACCATATATATACAGTGTGCTTCTATAAACAGTTGCCAGTACTGAAGAAGCTTTTTTAAGCGAAAATTTTATTCTTGTGCCGTTTGCATACAGGCCACTCCTTTTACACCCATTCTTATCTTTTACAAGGTGAAGAAGCTCCATGGTGCATTGCATGTCATGTGCCACTCACAGTGAAACGTTCTTTTAGTGTGTTGGGACTTGCATGATGTGAGACATAAACACTTTACAGCAGACTCCATGAGAACCTTGTTCAGAAATGTCCCACCTGATGTGATCTTTGAATTTCCGAAAAAAAAAAAAATCAGCATTTTTGGTTCAGAGCTGATCTAAGGTTTCACAGAAGGAAGATGTTTAACAAAATTTCCGGTATGTTTCTGGAAGGTACAGTTCAAAGGGTTGTATGAATTTGTTTGTGTTTTTGTAATAAAATGTGAGTTGATATCAACGCGGTGACAACCCTAATACGGAACTTTGCGGCCAGCTGGGCTATGGGCAATATTACCATTACCACATGGTTGCGGACTGGGGGCCGGAATAGCTCAGTGGTAGAGCGCCGGACTCGTAATCTAGGGTTGCGGGTTCGAATCTCCGCGAGCCGTTTCGGTACAGGGAGGATCTTTCCTCCGAGTTAACATTGGTTCTGACTCCATTTCTCATACAGTCCTTCGAATGAGACTATAAACAGAGGTTCCGTGTATAAACGCACGCATAACATCTTGCACACACGTAAAAATCCCATCACCAACTTTCGGAAGAGAAGGCCAGTTTGGCCGTTGGTATGGATGACACGTTACACATAGCATGCACCTTCCCCGAAGTTGGAGTATGGCTGCCTTAATGGGGGGATTAAAAAAAACGGTCATACACACAAAACTTCACCCCCCCCCTTTGTTGGGTAGATGGGATTAATACTTGCCTGTCTACACAGGGAGTGTCCCAGGAGTACCAGCCTGCGTCCGCAGAAGAAGAAGAAGAAGAAGGTTGCAGACAGTGTGCTTGTCATCTCCATGATTGACTGATGATTGATTGAGTGAGTGAGTGATCGATTGATCGATTGATTGATTGTCCGGACATTGAGCTGATTTATTGCAATCTAATAGCATTGCCTGGTTCCTGGTCATGACAGTGCATTCTCATTATTCCCTGCTGCCGAAAAAGCCCCGATATAGGACAGAGAGAAGTGTTGTATAGCAGAGAAAATACGAGAGGACATTTTTCCTGGATTTCAAACAACAGTAGCACCCCTTCTTTCACTGACGATCCAAACTTCACCTGAGCAGCTGAGAGCATCGTGCTGTTGAAAGAGGAGCCACTCAAGAGCGAACACACTGATTTATTGATGGTTGATTTTTTTTTTCTTATACCCAAGACTGAAGATTCAGTGCCCTGGTCTGATCCTGTAGTCTGTATCTGTCATGCACACATCAGTACACTTCGTGTCATACATACTGTCAAATCAACATAAAAGCTCACAGAAAGAAAAAAAAGGGAAAGAATGAAAGAAAGAAAGAAAGAATGAATAAACAAAGAAAAGAAAAGAAAGAAAATAAAGAAAGAAGAAAAGAAAGAAAGAAAAGAAACAATGAATGAATAAAATGTATGAATGAATGAATTAATCAGAGAGAGAGAGAGAGAGAGAGAGAGAGAGAGAGAGAGAGAGATGAAGCTTGGAAATAAAAGAAAAATCGAATAGGTAAGTGAAAAACTAGTGAGAGCTGAACAAACAGAAGGATTAATGGCTATGTCCACTTACCCACGTAAGAGAAGAAATCTATCGACGGAAAACAAGTCACTGCATTCCGTCAATAGATTATCTTCTCTTATAGGAGCAATTATGGACATTGCCTCAATGATAGTTTAGGTGGAACACGTTAGCAAACAGAAATCCTGGGTACAGACACACAGACTAGCATCCAGACGTACGCCAATCAGAATCTTTCTTCTCCTTCCTGGTACCTTCCTCTCAGCGGGGAGAAAGCTGATTGGCCTGAGACCAATCAGCCAATCACATCACCTGCCACGCTCTCACTGCGTTTCTATGGGAAACTGTGAGTGTCAACAATCAACATGACGGTTCCGTGCACAACACTATATACATCTTTATATTTTATTTACGTTAAAAGTTGTACCCCACAAACGGATGGTTCATGTCATGTTAGTGTGTGTGTGTGTGTGTGTGTGTGTGTGTGTGTGTGTGTGTGTGTGTGTGTGTGTGTGTGTGTGAAATGTAAAAGGTTCGTCTTTTTTTAAGGGGGGGGAGGGGGGGGGGTCGGGGAAAGAAGGGGAGCCTCATTCTCCATGCTGTATGAGAGAGACACTGCCTCCGTGCCACTCCCCCATGGTCCCAACGCTGTCAGTGCACAGCCAGCAATCAAAACAACAGGCCGTCGTGATGCCCCCCGCCAGAGGAGACCCTACGTTGCCGCTGAGGCCCTTCACTAGCACCCACACCACTCGTAATGGAAAAGGTGAGGGGATAACAGGCATCAGAACTGACCCACGAAATCAGGATTCTCTCACTTCCTAGGAGAGTATGTCATTTAATAGGCCACATGATGGGGAATCGAACACATAACCTCTGTAGTCCGGAACTGGCAACGCTGACCGCTACACTATGGAAGATAGGAACGGTCCATAGGTCCTGACTGATGTTGATCTTTCTGTCTTTCTTCTTCTTCTTCTTCTTCTTCTCTCTCTCTCTCTCTCCTCTCTCTCTCTCTCTCTCTCTCTCTCTCTCTCTCTCTTCTCTCTCTCTCATCTTCTATTTTTTTAAGGAACGGTCATGATTGCAGTCTTGACGGATTTTGTCTTTCTTTCTTTCGTTTCTTTCATTTTTTTTTTTTTTTTTTTTTTTAAGGGACGGATATGATTGTAATCTTGAT
Source organism: Conus betulinus (assembly GCA_016801955.1). NCBI lineage: Eukaryota > Metazoa > Mollusca > Gastropoda > Neogastropoda > Conidae > Conus > Conus betulinus. The sequence continues at coordinate 305,322 of JADBJO010002288.1, forward strand.
TGATTTTCGCCTTTCCTTATTTTTTTTTCTTTTATCTTCCTTTCTTTTGTTAGGGGTAAGCGGGATGAAGGTTAGGGGTGGGGTGGGGGTTCTGGTGGCTTTTTTTTTTTCCTCCCTCTCAGTGATATCACTCCAGCACCGCTAATTTCCGCTTACCTGTACCCAGCCGCACACAGGTTCAAGCTATTACAACGCAAAGCCTCGGTAATCTACGTGGAGCCATCAATATCGGGGTTGCCATGAAACCCCCCCACCAGAGGAGACAGCACTGCCGCTCAGTCACTCCAGTGGTCATTTGTTTCACGCTTACCCTCCCTGTTTAACTGGGTGTAGTCGATCCAAGTGCTGTTCATTATGATCATTTTCTTTTCTCTTGAAATAAGAGGCTGACTGACTAATCGATTGGTCAACGCTATAGTTCACTAAATGGTCTGTTTGCTGACTGATTAGCCAAAGTTTTGGTTGACATGAGTTTTTTTTTTCCACGATTGACGTTATAGTGCCTTTAAAAGAAAAAAAAAAAGAACTACAGCAGAAAAAGGAAGAAAAGAAAAGAGGGCCAGAAAGGATGGGAAAAAAAAAGGAAAAAGGAATGTTAAACGAATGTAAATTGAACTACTTGGTTGGGACTTAACAAATTATTCATGGAATTGATAGTTCCTACCTGAATTACTTTACGTTTTTCAATGACATTGTATGTCTTGTTTGTAATTGTTCACGCATCTTCTTATTGATGATGTGATTATTGCTCCCTTTCCCTTCCATTTTCATTCTATTTCATTTTATTGTTCTTCTTCTGTTTGCCTTTTTGATCTCCCTTTAAAAAAAATCCCAACTCGGTGGTGAACGTATAGTACACCGTTAATGTGTTTGTTACCGCCTTCATATTGTCAGTGTTAATATTTGAGCACAGTATAAGTCAAAGAGTTTGTTGCTGCTTATTTGTCCTGATGACTGTGAAGGTATTGTGTATAAATGTGTGTGTGGTGTGTGTGTGTTGTGTGTGTGTGTGTGTGTGTGTTTGCGTGTGAATGTGTGTGTGTTGTGTGTGTGTGTGTGTGTGTGTGTGGTGCGTGTGCGTGCGTGTGTGCGTGCGCGTGCCTGCCGTGCTTGCGTGCGTGTGTGTGTGTGTGTGTGTGTGTGTGTGTGTGTGTGTGCGCCGCAAGCGCTTTTGTTGTTTTTCACCTTTCCATTGACGGAAACGCGGCACTTGTTCGCTCGTCTCTCCTCTCTCTCCTCGTCTCTCACGGTCTCTCTCTCTCACTCTTCTGTCCTCTCTCTCTCCTCTCTCCCGTCTCTCTCTCTCTCCCCTCTCCTCTCTGTGTCAATGTGTTGTCTCGGTGTTGTGTTACTCTCTCTCGCAAGCACTCCGTATCGTTTTCTCATCTCTCTTATTCTCTGTGTGTGGTGTTCCTTTGTGTGGTGTGTTTGTGTGTGGTGTGTGTGTGATGGAATAAATACTTCGTTGTTAGGACGTTTTTTTCCTTCTAGCATTTTTCGGGACTGACTTTTTTTTCTTTCTTCAGAGTTGAAGGTCTTCTTCTTCTTTCTTTTCTTTCTTCTTCAGCATTGAACTTTTTCTTCTTATCTCTGAGAACTGAAATTTTCTTCTTCTTTCTTCAGGACTCGAACTTTCTCTTCTTCTATCTTCCCAGACTGAACTTTTCTTCTTTCTTGAGGACACCTGAACTTTTCCTTCTTTATTTCCTGACGAAAACTTTTTCTCTTTCCGAACTTTCTATCTTTTCTTCAGGACTTGAACTTTCTTACTTCTTCTTTCTTTTAGGAACTGACTTTCCGGAGCTCAGACTGAACTTTCATCTTCTTCTTTACGAGACTGAACTTTCTACTTTCTTCAGACTTCTTGTCAATCTTTCTCAGGATTGAACGGTTTTTCTCTTTTCTTCAGGGTTGAAGCTTTCTTCATTTTTTTTGCTTGAACTTTCAACTTGTCTCTTCGTCCTGAACCTGAACTTTCTCTGCTTCTGAACTTCGTCTTTCTTCATCCTTTGAACTTCGCCCTGCTTCAGACTGAACTTTCTTCGTTCCTCAGAACTGACCCTTCCCTTTTCCCCCCCCCTAAACATGGTTTTTTTCCTTGTCCCCTTCTTTTTCTTTCTTCTATTAACTTTGTTCCTTTCTTTTCTTCTTCTTTTAACTCCTTCCCTTCTTTTTACTTTATTTTTTATGTAACTTTGGGGTTCCTTCCTTTGCTTTTCTTTTTTAAGAAAAAAAAGAAGAAACATGAAAAACAACTCCCTTTTTCTGCTTCCCGTTTCCTTTTTTCCAGGACGTGAAACTTTCTTTCTTTCTTTCTTTTCTTCGGGACTGACTTCTTTGATCCTTTTCTTTCTACTTTCCTTCTTCAAGGACTGAACTTCAAAAAAATCTTCAAACAAACAATGAACTTCAAAAACCAAAAAACTTTTCAAACAATTGAACTTAACTTCAATCTTTCGTCTACAAAATCCCTCCTTCTACAAAAAAAGGGTTGACTTTCTTCATTCTCTTCTTTCTTCAGCTTCATGGTTGAAAGCTTTCGCTTCTTTTTGTTTTTGTTTTTTTTTTTCTTTTTTTGCAGTGATTTGAACTTTCCCTTCAGAACTGGAACTTTAGAAGAGGTCTTTCTCTTCAGGCGTGGAACTTTTTTTCGCGCGTACTTTTTCTTCAACCCTCGAATGTTTTCTTCCAGGATTTGAACTTTCCTTTTTTTTCTTCAGGACTGAACCTTTCTTCTTTCTAACAGTTTGACTTTTCTTCTTTCTTCTTCGTTATCATTTATCTTTTTTTTTTTTTTTAGCTTTTTCTTCCTTTTTTTTTCAGGATTTGAACTTTCTTCAGAACTGAACTTTTCTTTTTTTTTTTTCGTCTTTCTTCAGGACTGAACTTTTCAGTCTTTCTTCTTTCTTTTGACCTTCTTTTCTTCCTTTCTCTTTCTTTCCTCTTTCTTCCAGGACTGAACTTTCATTCTTTCTTCCTCTTATTCTTTACTTCTTTTTCTTTCAGTATTTCTTTTCTTCTCTTTCTTCAGGACTGAACTTTTTTCTTCTCTGGATGAATTCTTTCTTCAGACTGAACTTTCTTATTTCTGGAAAGGAACTTCTTCGTTTTCAGTTGTCTTGAACTCTTCTTTTCTCCTTCTCTTCTCCTTAACTTTTCTTCAGCATCTTAACTTTCTTCCTTTGACTTTACCTTTCTTCTTCCTTGAGCTATGCAAACATTCTCTTTGGGGACTTTAACGGTTCCTTCTCTTTCTCTTCTGAACTTTCTTCTTTCTTCTCTTTGAAATTTCAGGACTGAACTTTTCCTTTGTTCTTCAGGGCTGAACGTTCTTCTCTTTCAGCTCTGAACTTTCTTCTGTCTCTGTGTGTGTGTGTGTTTGCTGCAAAGGCTTTTGACCAACGAACGATGGACCATAGGTATGTTGCCCACCCCACCAGTGACGTGTTTTCACGTGTGCGGCGTTGGCGTTGTGGCGGCCGGCGCAGACTGCGGCTATGGACGACGCGTCCTGGTGAAGCACCTGTCCCGGCTCTTCACGCTGAGCAGTACCCCACCGCAGACGTTGTCTCTCCCCTATCGCATTCTTTTCGTCAAACCCCCTCTGCCACTTCTTCCCCCCTGTGCCCGCGCTTCTCACTCTGTCTCTGGCCACGCTTTTCACGTCCTCGCCACTGGCAGCTTGAGTGACGCCGTGCGCGGAAGCTGTCCGTGCGCGTTACGCGCGGCAAACCATACACACGAAGCAGTTACAAAACACACCACACACACCACACACACACACACAATGTTGTCAGCACACACACACACACACACACACACCACCAAATTGCACGCACGGACCTTTACTGCACACACACCACACACACACACACACACGCACACACACACACCACACACACACACGCACAACACACTACACACACACCAGATGCATTCACGCAACACGTCACAGACGCACGCACGTGACCGGATTCTAGCGCACTGCACCACACATCCACACACACACACATTTACGCCATCCCACACACGCAGCACCACACACACACGCACGCAACGCACGCACGCCACACCACTCACACACACACACACACACTTACGTGTCGCCCGCACAAGCACACACACACACACACACACACACACACACACACACACACACACACTCACACAAATCCATTATACTGTGCGCCACGCGCGCGCGCGCGCGCTCGCGCACACACACACACACACACCACACACACACACACACCCAACACACACACAAATATATTAGTACGTGCCGCACGCACGCACGCGCGCGACACACACACCACACACACACACACACACACACAAAGGATCCGGCCCCGACCCCTCCCCTTCCCCTCCCTCTCCATCGTCCCTCTCCTCTCGCTCTCCTCACCCTTTCCCCCCCTCCCCCTCTCTCTCCCATTTCTCCCCTCTCTCTCTCTCTCTCTCTCCTCTCCTAGTACCGACTGCCATACTTTTTTTTCAATAACCGGTCGTCAGAGCAACTTTCCCTTCCCCAGCACGCCCCTTGCCCCTCACCCCTCCCCACAGCCCCTCCTTCAATGAAACGTGGACGCCGGAATCTCCTCCATGGTGTTAGCAAACAGCAGTTGTATCAACCTGATCGCCGGTCAGTTACAGTAAAGCCAGCAGAGAGTGAGAATGGCCAT